>JAEMWC010000192.1:127500-207500 GCA_016490735.1 Pachyseris speciosa
AGCCGGAGTATTTGCTATGCCATGCTGATGAGGCCTAACAAAGCCGAAACAGCTGTCCATGGCTGCTAATGCTTGGGCTCAATCATTGCTTTGGTAGATTTAAGGGGTAATGCCCGCTACCTTGTGGCCTTAGTGCCTTTTGATTGGCTTCAGCTTACTTGATCACAATAATTTGTGAAGTATCCTTCTTCTTTGTAAAGGTCGGACCGCCAAACAACTACCACGCCGCCTTTGTTGGCCGATTTGACAATTATACGAGCGCTTTTGATTCAATTAATTTATTCCTGTTTTTCACGTTACCATGTTACCACCAATAGCGTAACTCCATTTTCTGTATATAAACCATACACAACCCACAATTCCTCGATTCGCTCCGACGAAGGGCTAACGCTTGAAACGTCAGCTAATCGAATCCCTGTACGGTGGTTAATTCACATTATCAACTCCGTTGATAAACCAAATTTTCGTGTTTCATTCCCCCACCACAGCAGCACCACAGTTTCTTTAGAAACTAAGCCCCTTTATTCATTTCCTGTAGTTGGTTCGTGATATACCCGTGAGTGATGAATATGTGACAATGAATATATGAAAATCATATAATTGAACCCGGCGGATTAAAGAATTAATATGTGACTGATCATTGCATACTGCTTAATGAAGCACATGGATTAAACGCTAATATCTCGTTCGCGTTTCAAGCAATTAAAATCCCTTCGCTCATCTCACGAAGCTATGTTGTGGATGTTTTGTGAATTTTTTGGTGATTTGTGGGTATATTTGGGACTGGAGATAATTTTTCTCAATGGATTAGTTAAATTGAGGGAAATAGGAAATATTGAAGATTATTGAAGATTGGAATTTGAAGTTAGAAATCAGTATACGGGCACCATACAGTTCCTCCAGTTTGTGGGACTGTCGACTGTCTGGTGGAGTTTCAAAGCATCTTTTAAATTCCAGTTCCATCAAATTTCACTCCAATTAATGTGGGACTTAAGGTAAATTGGAGAAAAATTTTAAGGAGTTTAAAGAAGGAATTAAAATGTACAAAAATCGGTTTTGAAACACTACTAGTCAGCTGACACCCCACAAGGGCACTGAAGGTTGCTGTGGAACTGTTTTGGTGTTCATTTGCTAATTTTCCACTTCAAATTCCAATTTTAAACCTACATGAAATCTTCAATATTCCCTATTTCCCTAAATTTAACAAATCCTTCTAGAAAAATAATCTCTTCCCAAATATGCCCAAAAATCACCAAAACATTAAAAAAATATCCCACAATACAGCTTCGCGAGTGAGCGTAGAGATTCTGGATTGCTTGAAACGCGATCGATATATTAATCGATGTTCAGAGACGCAAAAACGGTGTTTAGGTTAAGTCCCACCTTAGTGAAACGGGAAGCGATTTATTGACGAGTACGACAAGAAAAGGCCAGGTTTCCCTTAGGTCACGAAAACAAATTAGATGATGCTTCCATATAGGCTCTACTTTGGACAAAATAACTGCAGTACTACATGTAAGGATAACTCCCCGCCGATGTGATAAATGTGATAAATAATTGTCCGAGTCTATTATTATAAAGAGTTGTGCAAAAATGACCTCAGGCTCTTTCAGGAAGTGCCAGGGTACTACATGCAATGCAACGGACTCTAAAAGACTTGCATATTTCCCTGTAACCTAAAAGAAATGCTAATGGCGCTGAACTTAAACCCAAGCTCGCTATGTCAGAAAGTTCTTGTTTTACCGTTTATAATAGTTTTCACCCTTTGAAGTATTTCTAAGTTTAATGTGCCACTCATAATGGACAGCTTGATGGGAATATGCCAGCGCGGATCATAGATTGTATGCGACGGTGTGTCTGACGTCCTTGCAATGAAAGATCTAATTTATATGGTTTTATCTTAATACCTGAGCGGTAACACGCAACGGGCTTGTTCCTACCGACGGTGATTACGGTAAGGCTCGAAAGGTTATGTCAGATAAAGAAGTAAGGAGATATTTCATGGAACGCGAATTTGACCTGACTTCCTGTTTAGAGGGAAGATTAAACTGATACTACTGTGAGGGAGGGCATGTTGGGTATTTCTTTGGGCAATCGTTCATCACAGGCCACAAATTAAAGCTGATCGCTTCAGCTGACGACGGAAGACAATGAAGCCATTCATTCAGGGAGATTAAACAAATTTACGTAGAGATTATTTCAGTGTGATATAGAAGTTCATGATGTCGACAGCTGAATGTAAGGTAAGTCTCTTTATCTCCGAACTGACTGAGTAGAATTAATTTTAGTCAGTAAGCTGTCGCTGGCCTGTGTACAGCCGCCGTCGCTGTTTACTGAGACACATACATGTCAAGGTTGTCCCAGTATCATGCAGTATGAACCAACAGAGTCGTCCCAATTAATATTCTAGATTATGTGGTGCACATATCGGAGGACCAGAAATGTTTTCCGTGAAATGTTTCTGGTGATCAGAAACTAGATTAATTTCACTTTATATTACCACTGGTTTTAAACACCAAAATATTAATGAAATCGGATCGATTACAATTCCAACTCCAAGCTAAAAGGATCATAGACTGGCGTTTCCACAGGCGCCCCAAGCTCATGGTGAGTACCGTATCACGCAGTATAAACAAAATGGCTGCAAATTATAAGGATTTGTATGGGAATTTCGGTAATTTAAGAGTACAGTGAAAACACAGGAAGCACATAAATCGCTCAAATCGCGATAGATCGGTTAAATAACCACAGCAAGCAACACACCTTGGATGTAAGGTAAGGATTTTTTATTGAGAAGTTTTTCGTATATCTATCAACTAGAACCGATTACCGAGATTTTCATACAAATCCTTGTAATTTGCAGCCATCTTGTTTGCATTGCGTGATACGGTACCATGAGCTTGTGGTGACTGTGGTGTTTCCTATCTGTAACACACTAGAAAATTCACCAGTTTCCAGTGTTCCAGATTTTTGACGAGGTAATGATCAATTAAATAAGCTAAGGTCAAACGGTATGCAAAATATGTTAAGTGTATAAAGCTTGTGGGATTTTATAGAGGTTTAAACCTTTCAAATTTGCGATATTGATCACCGCTTACCACGTGATCAGCTTCAAATGATATGGGTTATTGGCCAAGCTTGAGGTCAAGATAGCGGGATACTGGCCAAGTTCTTTTTTCGTCGAGGTCCATAAACTTGATTTTACGGCTTGATTTTAAAGTTTTTGATTATTATAATCGTTACTGAACTTCACTAGACCACGCGAAAATAAAGAGCGCGTGGCTATCCACGATACCATTTATGACGTCATTCAAGATGGCGCAGAAATGCTACATCTCACCCCTTAGTATCACAGGGAAGGCCAAGATTAGGATGCGCAATAAAACTAAATAACAAGTAGTAGTCATGATTGAAATTTATGTAACTCTTGTAGGTTTTATAATTTTTAATTATTTTGTAAACCCAGTCCCAATAAGGTTTTCTGTAATTTTCCGAACTTTCAAATGAAGAATAATCCTCGCAGTTGTGAACGCAATTTATGAAATTGCGAAAAGAAGCCTGAAAAAAAACAAAAAAAAATTCAGGACTTCAACGGGGTTTGAACCCGTGACCTCGCTATTACCGGTGCGATGCTCTAACCAACTGAGCTATGAAGCCACTGACGTTGGGAGCAGGTCAATTGTGGGTTCATATGTTCCCGTGAAAGAAATGAGTGTGAACACTCATTTTTCACACTCATTTCTTTCACGGGAACATATGAACCCACAATTGACCTGCTCCCAACGTCAGTGGCTTCATAGCTCAGTTGGTTAGAGCATCGCACCGGTAATCGCGAGGTCACGGGTTCAAACCCCGTTGAAGTCCTGAATTTTTTTCAGGCTTCTTTTCACAATTGCATAAATTGCGTTCACAACTGCGAGGATCATTCTTCATTTGATTTCATTTCCGCAGTTCATATATGATTCATTTCATATATCTTTCACACTTTCCGAACTTTGTAAACACATTGTAATTCATTTTTAATGCGAGAATGTGTCGATTAAACATCTTCATCATTCATCAACAACAGAAAATCAACGACCCTAAAATCTCGCGGGATGTTACCTGGCATCACCACTGGATTGTCCTTTGTGCAGCGAGCTGTTTTATAAATACACGAACTGATAGAAATATATTTCAAAGCAGGCTGAGACTCAATTCAAGAGGATTAACTCAGCTTATTTTTGCTACAAAAAATGATTGCAGACCCCATTGTCACATCCTGGACTGTACGAGTACATTGTTACAGCATTTTGACATTTTTTTAGCTGAAATATATCACACTTAATGCACATTAGAACATGGAATTAATGTTGACGATTATGACGAAGCTGTACCAGGAGCCTATGCATCGCGAAATGCACAGTGATAGGTTTCTGGCTGTACCTGTGGCATTGATTCGAAAATCGATACTGTCTATCTCATGCTACTTAGCTTAAGAAGAGTCCATATAATTCTTAATCGTAACGACTGATCCTTAGAAAAGCCTTAAATTAGCAAATGAATATGATTATACGAAGATCATACAATATGAAGATTATCAGACAATCCCGCAAGATCATACATCCGTCGCAAACCCTGAAGCTTTTTCAGGTTTTCTAGTTGCCACTGCTTCAATGTATGATCGATCTTCATATAAATGATCTTCACTGATATAAATGGCAAATGACTAGCTGCCAGTTGGCTTGTTAACGCTCAGTTGGCAGAACGCTGCACTGACCTCGCAAACGTCATGGGCTCGTATGTTTCCTTTTGCTTTAGTAGCATTCAAAACTGCAAGGATCGTTTCCATCCCCACCTTAAATTAACAGCTACCAAGAATTACAAAGCAGTGACTGGCATTGTTTCACACTTTATAACATTCCTCAACATCACACGATTTATTAACTGAAATTGGAGTACCAATCCTAAAAGCTACTATTTAATTAATTAATTAATTAATTAACTTATTTATTTATTTATTTATCCAGGAGCATCTAATATAGCAGGGCTAGTTTAAATAGAGCTCTGACACAAAACTAAACAAAGACATTAAGACGTTAAATACTAGACAATCAATTAAATTTAAAAAGCAACATGAAACTCAGTGATATTTATCGATCTCAAATTGGCAAGTTTATGTTTTCTTGTAAGAAAGGCCTCCTTCCTGATGCATTCAATGAAATGTTTTTGCTGACTAATCAAATTCATCATTATAATACTAGAAAATCCAATGCCTTTTACTTATTTTCTTCTAGAACAAATATCCGACAGTTTGCAATACGCTTTCAAGGACCTAAATTGTTTAATTCCTTCAATTCAGAAATTCAGAATGCTGACAGTTTTTCTCAATAAAAGTCTAAATTAAGAACTTTCCTCCTGAACCGACTTCCCCTTATTTTGTTTGTTTGTTTGTGTTCTTGCTTTTTAACCTAAATATGCTTACAAATTAAATAAGACACGCCTGAATTATCATTTCAGTTATCGTTGTATTTTTCTTGAGGTGCCTGTAGCCCGAATAAGCCCTAATGGTTTCTATAGTTTAATGTATATTTATTTTGTAATTTAAAACAACAATAAGTGGCAAATAAACTGAAACTGAAACTGAAACTGAAGATCAAGCGACATGTACCGCGCTTTAGTTTGATTTTAAATTCGCTGAGCGTCTCTGCTTGTCTAATGTTTCTCGGAGGGGTGTTATAGGTCCGAGCACCGTTTATTCTGAAGCTCCTTTGATACTTAGTAGTGCTAGTTCTTGCAAAAGGGGGTCACAGCAAATCACGGCTTCTGGTCTTCTAGCCATGGAAAATGAGCGCGTGCCTAAACTCTGAAAGTAAATACGAAGGCGCTATTAAGTGAATACATTTATGGACTAAAACGCATTTGAGATCATTTGTACGTGCTTGTAGGCTGCTGGGCCAGCCAAGTGTTGATTTTAACATCTCAGCCCCGATAGACCGACCTTCAGTAATACATGCGGCAAGTCTATTTAGTGTATCTAGGTTTATCTATCTTAGAATAGATGTTTTAGAGAGAGATTGTCTGCTTTTTCGTAACAATATTGTAATAAACGTTTTGTATTCACCAGGTATTGCAACTTCTACGGACATTTGCTTCTCTGTGGATGATCTCTAATAAAATCATCATGGCTGTAGAAGGTCAGGTTTGTGAATTATAAGAAAAAAAAGAAATAAGATAAGAAGGTTGGTCGGGCATTCTTGAGTTGTTTCATTGTATAATTAAATAGAATTACTTCTCCAAACATTGCCAGTTTTGCGTCCCTATGCTGTTTGTGAATCATGAAGTTACTCTATGCTGGGACGTTAATCTAGTTTGAAAGGACACAAGTCCTATTCTATATTCGTATAAATCTACTAACGAATGCCGTTCTCTTATTGGCTACGCTACTCGTTATCTACTTAACAAAGAGATTTCATGTTGCCGTGCGTCTGTCAAAATGTGGTTAAAACAAAGACGTGGCACACGAGCCGCAGGCGAGTGTGTCACTGATGTTTTTCTACGCGTTTTCGAAGTGTCTGTAAGGAGGATTGAGATAACTTGCGTGTTTATTTTTAAGTGAGCGACTAGTAGATTTATACCTAGACAATTACATTATTCGCTCTCGATTTCTATGTGTGTTAGCTTGTTCGAGCTGCGAGCTATTAAGCGATAGAAATCTCGTATTCATAGTCAGAAGCCCATGAATGTCATAGTCTAATTGTTAAATAACACTGTTGGGCCCAACATGTTGACTGTGTTCGAACACCGTTTAGGTGTCGCAGCGAGTCGTTGGCAGATGTTGCATGTTGTTGTTTAAAGGCCCATTATCACCCTTGATCCAACGCGGCCGTTTGTTTTTGTTTTGAAATCGCGCTATTGTTAAATGATGCCTCTGATTGGCCAATTATTTTTATCGGGCTTTTGATCTGGTTCATCACGAAGAGTTGTCTCTTGTCCCCGGTTTCGATAAAAAGCAAATGGCTACAAATTGAACTTTCATATTTCTTCATATTTCTTCATTGAAATGGTGCGTGAACAATCCGTTCACAGGTTTAAAATCAAACAGCAAAGTATTGAAAGATCCGTTATCGATAAAATTCGCTTATTATCTGCCGAGGGTGGTGACAAAATTTCCACAAGAAAACATCTATTGTCTGGCGAGAAAGAGAAATTATCACGCAGTTTAAGCAAGCTGCGAACTGAACGTAAAGCGACAATGCCCGATGCGGGATAAAAATAGCCGGATTAAAAACATTGGAGAGTTGCCCAAAGCCGCCAGAACTCATTACACAAACTGACCTTGAGGTAAAACATCAAACACACGGAAACAGATATCCAGACACATATAATTTTTGTGTCTACTGCACTTGTGCAGGTAGACACTTTGCTATAGCTGTTGGCGTTAACTTCGGCAGACAATCGTAGCCAATCAAACCTGAAGAGAAATTCGTCTCTTCTCGGCATTCTGCCAATCAGAAACTGTTTAAAAGCGAGCACGCGGATGATGATCGACTGCAGATAACTCCGGCTTTAATCAGTTGGCACACTTCGCTTTTCAAACTTCGCGAAAATCCTCAAGTTGGCACTTAAATTCCGACACAGTTTTTAACCCTGCGCTTAGCCTCCTTCTTAGTGTTTCCACCGTTTTGTTCAACGCAAACGACTGAAAAGGTTAAAATCTTCTAACGACGTGCAGCGCCCGTGCGTGTAGGTGTTAGGATTATCTAATTATATGCAATGGGATGCCTGTACAATTTACATATATGATGCAATAAAAGGTTCCCGGATATTGATCTTCCATGAGGTAACAGCATGGCGTATTTGTTGTGGTTTTTCGCTAACATAATCCGAACACATCTTCCCCCGTCATGAGCAAAACAGTAGGAACTCACGTTGTCAATTATTCTGTTTTCAATTTATAAGCCTATTGAATTGTTTCTGTTTTGAATTCTCATCTCAACCTTTTTCGTATTTTCACGAGCCGAATGACGTCTTAGAAAAATTTGCCAGACATGCTTCATAATCGTTGTATTAGTTCTGATGAAAAGAAAACTGTACTTTTAAGTTTCACCGTTTTTCATCTCTGTTGTACGCCTCACTGTTTTAATACAAATTTGCATAGTCAGTGTTGAAAATTGACCTCACGATTACGGACATGATGTTGGGCTAAAATAACGCATTTATTTGTACCGAATACGCTCTTCAGCGACTTTGAGGATTTGAGAGATAAATCTCCTCAAGTAAATCATAATATGGGTATAAATTTGGTTTGCCTGTAAGTTGAATGGTGTTAAATCACGTTTTGATTCGCATTAATTTTTCCAAAATTCTTTGGCTGGTTTGTGGACAAAATCGTCTTTCGTCGTGCAGGAACTCAAGGGTGCTTACCATTTGTCAGAAAAATCCGGAAATTTTGGTTTGAAGTTAAATGGTAAAGTAATTTTCCGGAAAATCTTTACGGAAATTGTGGATAACCTCCAGAGGTAGTCCTCTTTTTCCGTTCGGAACGGACTTACCAATTGAGCGAATCGTTCCGTTTCCAAGTCCTTTTGTGCCAGAATGAGTGAGTGCGCATGACGGAACGCCTTGCAGTAAATGGTAAGCGCCAATCTCATCTCGTTGATCGGTATAAAATTCGGAAAATTGCTTACCATTATTCAACGGTCATTCGATCCGGATTCTTCTGAAAAATGGTAAGCACCCCACGTGTCAATTATTCTGGCCAGCACTAAAGAATTCTTATCTGAAAGTTTTCGTATTTTCACGAACCGATTGACGTCTTGCAAAAATTTCCCCGCCAATCGCGAGACGGGGAATTTGCCAAACATGCTTCGTAATCTTTGTATTGTTTCTGATGAAAAGAAAACTGTAATTTTAAGTTTCACTTTATTGCATTTCGTACGCCTCACTGTTTTAATACAAATTTGCGTAGTTTAAAATTAGCGAGGGCCAAATAATTCAACGTATACATTTATTTCCAATAATCTAATACGTTCTTTAGCGACTTTGCAATTGAGGATGAATCTCCTCAAGTAAACCATAATATGGGTATACATCTCGCTTGCCTTAAGTTGAATGGCGGTCAAATCAAGTTTGATTCCTATTATTCCTTTGGCCGCTATGTTGACGTGCAAACATGCCAAAAAAATGGTAAATTTCTCACTCTGTGGTGACTCTAGTGTCTATATGTTTTTTTTTCCCACAGTTTCAGTTCATTTTTGAAAAATGGGCTGCAAACTAATTAAATTTGTTACTGAAAAACGTTATAAAGCATCTTAAACAATGTTTCCTTGGGGTAACATTTGAATGATACCTGCTTTGTTTGCACTGAAGGCTCTACTTGCGGCCCGCCTACACCTCCTTATGGTTCAACTATTATTCACCCACCAAATCAACAAAAACACAACAATGGAAGCCTGGTGTTGTTTGGCTGTCAGGAGGGTTTCTATCTTGTCGGACCACCTTTAATAAAATGTACTGGAAGTACGTGGACAAGAATACAGTTCAGATGTGTAGGTGTGTAACATGTAACATTTTATCCTACGTCTCTCGTACTGCTGGTAAAAACTATATCGCTGTACCTGCTACATTTTACAATTTAAGGCCTGTTTAAAGGAAATGTTTTTTTGGCATAATGTTGAAGGTGAAAATATTACTGTGTGAAAGGCGTTCAAACAGTTTCAAGATCCCTTCAACAGTTTCAAAATTTCATCGCAAGAGAACTGGGAACAAGTTCCTTGTGTGGGCTTCCTTTTGCCAGACGAAGTTTGACCGAAGTTTTCAAACAACTTCAGCCAGGTATAATATCTTCGAGAAGAAAGGAAATGTTGAACCGATCTTCAAACCTTCAATGATAGCTAAAACCCAGGCTTTAAACATTTTCACATTCTATTCATTGTTGCGGTGTCCCTGCCTGTTTTGTACCATCTATATCTTTGTTTTGTTTGTGTATATTTAATATTAAGTTGGCGAAGCTAATAAAATAAATAAAAATGGAGGTGGGGGACACCAGCAAGGTGAGGTATCCCGCCTCGGTGGGGTTCCCAATCTCTCAATACAATGGTAAAAAACAAGCAAGGCTGGTTACACGGCGAGGAATATATATATTTAAACCAATATTCCGGGAGGCACAGCCTTCCTTCATTAGGGTGTTACATATTATGACCCTAAGGTGAAACGACGTTAAAATTTAAAGAAGTTGCTGATATAATAAGATACTATAATAAAGGTAAACAATACAACGGAAAATAAAAACGTTACATTTTGAAAATTTGATAAATACGTAACATGAAAACAAAAGGAAAGGTATTACATTTATTCTTTCCTATTGATACCTAAAGATTCAAGAGTTTGACTTCTATCAAGCATATCTTATTGATAGAGGTCAAACTCTATCAATTGTCTCTGAATTCTTTGTTAATATATGTACTTAGCGACCACGCGATATCATTTTAAACCTCACCCAGCGCTTCGGGGTTGCATGTGAAGGCCAGCTTTTTTTGACCACGGTTAGGTGGGGCACCTCACCTTCCTGGGGTCCCCCACCGCTATGTGAACAGGTCCTAAACGTTTTCAACATTTTATTCAGCACAATATGTTGAATGAATGTTGAATCAAGGCGGTTAAAGCAAACTTGTCTTTCACTTCCTTTAATTATTGTGTTGTATTTTAAAACAACTTGCCCCTCTTTTCTTACAGGGTTTTGTCCTGAGTTGCGTCATATTTTGAATGGTCAAGTGGTGCATCTGATTCCTAAAGTCGGTAAGGGTGCTGTGGAATTTCGCTGCAATGAAAAGTATCGTCTGATTGGTAGAACTCGGTTGGAATGCATCAATGGGAGATGGAATGCGGATCTACCGTTTTGTGAAAGTAAGTTCGAAGTAAAATAGAAAAAAAAAAAAAAAAAAAGAAGAAATTTCCCATACTTTGTTTTGTTTCCAGGTAGCTGTTTATTGTCTCGCTAAACCAGGAAGGGGCATTGACTAATCGCAGCAAAATTAATAGCATTTGGTTGGATGACTGAGGTAGATCTCAATAATATAGACCTTATTAATGAAAACAAAAAGCGCCCCCCCCCCAAAAAAAAAAAAACAAAACAAAACAAAACAAAACAAAACACTATAATTATAAGAACGACAAAAAAGGTCTCTCCAACTTTCCTTTCTATGACATTATGTTAGAACGGTCGTTTATAATTGACAAGAGATAATAGATAGCGAACGAGCGTAGCGCCCCGAGTTAATTAAAATCATCTCATATCCAACAAGCGCGAGTGAAATACTTTTGTGACATTAAATTGTGTTATTATTGTGTTATCATTGTGTTTTCATTTGTTGATCAGAAAACTATTCAACGGCAGGTACCCCTCCGCCATGGTATAATTAACAGTTATTCACCGACCCTGAGGTGAATAATTGTTTTAGTATATACCACACAAGCTGAATAATTAGCCGACCAAACCATTACTTTGTGTGTGACAATATACCGGCAAGCGGTAGGAAATTGTAACATCTCGCGCGCCGGCTGCTCGGAGGTGAATAGTACTTGCTAATCACCTCCGAGTTAACCAATCAGAGAGCGCGAAGAGCACTATATTCACTTGTGTGGTATATACTAATGAATGATATCCCACAGCCGGCGTCTCTAGGCCAATGAAAACCCAAGAATTGCATTATTCAATAATCTACTTCTTTACAATTTTTCTGCAGAGTTGAACTCGTGTGAGCGTCTCCGAGCTCCAGCTAATGGTACTTTATATGGGAATGATACCGCTCATGGAGCAAAGGTCTCATTTGCCTGTTTAACAGGTTTTGAATTATTCGGGCTACAAACAGTAACTTGCAACAATGGAGCTTGGAGTGGAAGCGTTCCTTCGTGCAAAGGTCGGTGATACAAATTTGTGTTGTATGTATAAAACAGCTACTTTGTTCTATTTTATCGCCATTATAATGGTCGAGAGAGTAGCAAATAGATCGTTATTCTTAAAAAGAACACGACATTAAAATATGCAATGTTCTTTTTAAGGAATTGCAATGAAGATATTATAATATAACGGAAGGAAGGGGTTAGGAGTATAACAAACAAAGGCTGGCCCTAAATGAGATCGAATTTGTTAATGTTATTTAAATGGTGATGTATTTATATTTATTAACAGTTCTTCTTTGGTGTGAGATAGGACGGCAGCATGTAATGGGCCACTGGCAGCCGCTATCAGTCCATATTTGATCTCACTCCCAAATCAATCCTTGGCTTGAATGTGGAACATCAAGGTACCACGGAAAGCCGTAAAAATCTAGAGCAAAAATTAATCTTTCAAATCCGCATCCCTAATCCCCACCGCATCAACGAACGCTTTTCGTTCAAAAATTTATTCCTGTTTTTCACGTTACCATGTTATCACCAATAGCGTAGTTCCATCTTCTCTATAAAAACCATACACAACCCATAATTTATATTGTAATTATATTGTTGTGACCTCGCGATTACCGGTGCGATGCTCTAACCAACTGAGCTATGAAGCCACTGACGTTGGGAGCAGGTCAATTGTGGGTTCATATGTTGCCGTGAAAGAAATGAGTGTGAATGATATATGAAATGAAATCAAATGAAGAATGATCCTCGCGATTTCATTTCCGCAGTTCATATATGATTCATTTCATATATCATTCACACTCATTTCTTTCACGGCAACATATGAACCCACAATTGACCTGCTCCCAACGTCAGTGGCTTCATAGCTCAGTTGGTTAGAGCATCGCACCGGTAATCGCGAGGTCACGGGTTCAAACCCCGTTGAAGTCCTGAATTTTTTTCAGGCTTCTTTTCGCAATTGCATAAATTGCGTTCATAACTGCGAGGATCCTTCTTCATTTGATTTCATTTCCGCAGTTCATATATGATTCATTTCATATATCATTCACACTCATTTCTTTCACGGCAACATATGAACCCACAATTGACCTGCTCCCAACGTCAGTGACTTCATAGCTCAGTTGGTTAGAGCATCGCACCGGTAATCGCGAGGTCACGGGTTCAAACCCCGTTGAAGTCCTGAATTTTTTTCAGGCTTCTTTTCGCAATTGCATAAATTGCGTTCATAACTGCGAGGATCATTCTTCATTTGATTTCATTTCCGCAGTTCATATATGATTCATTTCATATATCATTCACACTCATTTCTTTCACGGCAACATATGAACCCACAATTGACCTGCTCCCAACGTCAGTGACTTCATAGCTCAGTTGGTTAGAGCATCGCACCGGTAATCGCGAGGTCACGGGTTCAAACCCCGTTGAAGTCCTGAATTTTTTTCAGGCTTCTTTTCGCAATTGCATAAATTGCGTTCATAACTGCGAGGATCATTCTTCATTTGATAAGTTCTGTATATGAGGGAAACCCTGACCCTGTACTCCCCAAATAATCATATTTTTAATTGGATCTTCCTTTGTCATCCGCTAAGTTGACTTCGGTCGTGTATCAGTAATTGATCCTCAGTTGGGTTTCAAAATGGATTTATAGGCTTCCCTTGCCCGGGATGCTACGTCTTCGATCACGTAAATCACATCTTCGATTGCCGTGTTGCCAGCATGGTTGTCCTGACGGTGTAGTGGTCATCACACCCGACTAGTATACGGGGGGACGTGGGTTCAAATCCCGCTCAGGGCAAATTTTCTTTCAAACATTTATATCTATCTATCTATATTATATATAGACTGATATATATATATATATATATATATATATATATATATATATATATATATATATATATATATATATATATATATAAAATTATAATCCAAGAGTTAGGTTATTTAAACATTTACTGCAACTCTGAGTTTCATGCTTCTTTCGAAGCAATCATCAGGCAACTGCCAGAAATAACGGTTACAATCACAGAAATTTGAAATACAGAACAATGCATACATTACATTACATACTATTGAGCACTTTATAGTAGATGAGGATTTCAATCCACTTTTTGGTTATATTCAGCTCCTATTTGTTGAGCACTCTGACTGACTCATCTCCTATCACTATGGAGAAGGTTAATTTGAACTATTCCACCAAGAACATCCCACTGCCAGCAAAGAACGAATACTTGAAGAGATTCATCGAGAAGACGGAACATTTCATACGTCGAATGCGATGGAAAGCTCACCATTTCCTAAACAAGACAGAATCAACAGCAAACGAGTCATACGGTTTCAAATCAAGAAACTCTCCGCCGCAAATCAACGAATTGTTACCTTTTGAAGATGCCATGACCAAACTTATCCAGAACATCAAATTCAAGGACACTAAATGCAGTTTCCAAAGTAAATTAAACAGCAACATCAAGAACAAGATCAAGAAGCCAGATACTCTTCTTATTCCAGCAGACAAGACCACTAATTTTTACATCATGAATCCTTCCTCGTACGACAAATTGATTAAGGAGAACGTCACCAAAACCTACAAAAAGTCAAGCGACCAACTTGTAGAAAAATTAGACGCGCAGTCTGCTAGAATAGCTGAACGACTCAAGTTAGATAACCGCATTGAGAAATTGGCTAAGAAAGAAGCATTTATCACGTTGAAAGATCATAAACCAAATTTTCACGACCATCCATCATGCCGCTTAATAAACCCATCGAAGTCTGAAATTGGTGTAATTAGCAAACATATCCTCGATGAAATCAACACCTCCATCATCAGCAGCACTAAAATAAACCAGTGGAAAAACACCTCCAGCGTCCTTACATGGTTTAACAGTCTTGAAAACAAGAATTCTCTCTCATTCATATGCTTTGACGTTTGTGAGTTCTACCCCTCAATAACTGAGAAGTTGCTTTCCAAAGCACTGGATTTTGCCTCCAAGTACCGTCCAATCAATAGTCATGAGCGTGAAATTATCTTGCACGCAAAACGATCCCTGCTGTTCAACGATAATTGCCCATGGGAGAAGAAATCTGCCAACAATCTATTTGATGTCACTATGGGATCCTTCGATGGAGCGGAGACATGTGAATTGGTTGGATGCTTCCTTTTGTCGCTTCTTACCAAGAAGTACGGCCAAAACATCGGGTTATACCGGGACGACGGGTTGGCAGCCTTTAGTGGGAAACCACAGGAAATAGAGAAGATCAAAAAAGATATTTGCAAAGTCTTTCGTGACAACGACTTGAAGATCACAGTCGAAGCCAACACCACGAAGGTCAATTTCCTAGATGTCACGCTTGACCTTAAAAGTGGGAAGTACTATCCTTACACAAAGGAAGGCAATGTCCCACTGTATGTGCATACAAAATCCAACCATCCACCATCCATCCTGAAAAACATCCCTGAGTCAATTAACAAGAGGCTTTCCGAGATATCTTCCGACAAAGAATGCTTCGATAACGCTAAGCCCATCTATCAAGAAGCACTCAACAAAAGCGGATATCACTACAACCTGTCATTCAATGCCACACCAAACCAGACACCACGTCCACGGAGAAACAGACAGCGGAACATCACATGGTTCAACCCGCCCTATAGCAAGAACGTAGAAACAAACGTCGGAAAATGCTTCCTTTCACTAATTGATAAGCATTCCCCCAAATCTAACCCACTTCACAAAATTTTTAACCGTAACACCCTCAAATTAAGTTACAGCTGCATGGGCAACATCAAAACAATCATATCTAACCATAACAAAGCCGAAATTAACAAATCCACACGCACTAATAATCAAACTGAGAGAAGCTGCAATTGTCGGAAACCTGACACGTGTCCCATGGATGGAAACTGCAATGTGGAAAACGTCATTTACCAGGCTGAGGTCACCACAGAATCCACAAAGGAAACATACATCGGACTTTGTGATACTGCGTTCAAATTGCGGTATAGAAACCATGTATGTTCATTCCGTAACGAGCGTTACAAACATGCTACCGAGCTTAGTAAATATATATGGAGTCTCAAAGATAAGAACACTAAGTATGTCATCAAATGGCGCAAGATAAAACAAGCTAGTTCTTATTCCAATGTTACTAAGAGATGCAATTTGTGTTTGTGGGAGAAATATTTCATTGTTTGTAAACCAGAAATGGCAAGTCTAAACAAAAGAAATGAGCTGACATCGTGTTGTAGACATGTTAGGAAATTTCTGTTAAGAAATGTCATTATGTAATTAGCGATAACGACCCGTGTGACGCGACACGCCTAGTATGTAATGTAATGTATGCATTGTTCTGTATTTCAAATTTCTG
Organism: Pachyseris speciosa; assembly: GCA_016490735.1. Taxonomy (NCBI): domain Eukaryota; kingdom Metazoa; phylum Cnidaria; class Anthozoa; order Scleractinia; family Pachyseridae; genus Pachyseris; species Pachyseris speciosa. The sequence goes on from JAEMWC010000192.1 coordinate 143,752, forward strand.
TGATTGTAACCGTTATTTCTGGCAGTTGCCTGATGATTGCTTCGCAAGAAGCATGAAACTCAGAGTTGCAGTAAATGTTTAAATAACCTAACTCTTGGATTATAATTATTTACAGCTCTAGCTCTGCTATTGAGCACTTTATAGTATGATATGGACTTTAATAGAGGTCTGTTTCGTAGACCAACAAAGGGTTAGTCCACTCATCAGTTAAATTCCATATACACTGTAGCATCGCTAAGGTTTATATACATCAGCAGTATGATCGTTACAAAATTCAATATAATATCCAATTGTGGAGTTGGACTAGTTCAAACACATTTATATAAATGTGTTTGAACTAGTCCGACTCCACAATTGAATATTATATTCACAGCTCTGGTTTTTCCATTGAGCACTTTTATAGCAGATGAAGTCTTCACTTTATCCGCTGATAGTTTAGTGATCCTTTTGGTTCTGCATCTTTCGTTGGCCCAGGAAGCGCCTTCAACCGTCTATATACATATATATATATATATATATATATATATATATATATATATATATATATATATATATACATACAGTACAGTAAGGTAGGGAGGGGATATATTAGCAACTGAATACCTAAGGATCACAAGCCTATTCCCGTTTGGATGGCGATTCATCAGGGATTTCTGAGAAATACAAACAGACAAGGTTAATTTGGGAACAGAAATCAACACTAAGTAAATAAGTGAAAATGTGGCTCAGCCAGGAATCTGGGTCTCCAGGTTCGATTCCTGGCTGAGCCACATTTTCACTTCATTACTTAGTTGTGTTGATTTCTGTTCCCAAATTAACCTTGTCTATATATATATATATATATATATATATATATATATATATATATATATATAAATTAATCAAATATCCATTTATTTATTTTATTTGTTTATTTACCCCCATTTCACCCTTCCTCTGTAAAAAAAACCGTTTTGCGTGGGCTGTATATTAAGAAAAAAAAAATTATAAATTTATCATTGTTTGATATATATCATATATATATATATATATATCTGTCTGGATTTGCCAAAACGTACCTGCGCGAAAGCGGCTCTTCTTGGTGCGGTTTTTTTCTCGTTCATAAACTATCTCCAAAGTAGCCATTATAAAGACTAAAAGAGTGGTTAGTGCTTTTTTCTCTCCTCCTGCGCCCCTCCTCCTCTCTCACTCTCTCATTGCCTCCCTCTCAGTGCTGTGGAGTGATTGCCGGGCTCGTCCGATGCAAAAAACGCCAGTTTTGGACCCATTCCGGTCAAACGGCTGCAAATTTCTGCGGGTACGTTCTTGCGAATTCAGACAGATATATATATATATATATATATATATATATATATATATATATATATATATATATATATATATATCTTATATATATAACAATGTGTTTCTACTCAATCTCGTTTCATATGGACTTTAATACAGGTCTGTTTCGTAGACCAACAAAGAGTTAGTCCACTCATCAGATGGAATTTAACTGATGAGTGGACTAACTCTTTGTTGGTCTACGAAACAGACCTGTATTAAAGTCCATATGAAACGAGATTGAGTAGAAACATATTGTTATCACCGCTCCATTATTGTTGAGCACTATCCTGGATTTATCAGTGTGGAACTCACCTGAAGTCATATCTTATAAAGGAATATGTCAAAGGAGGAGCAGGAAGCATTGGAGAATTTGAGGGGATATGAAGACATTGTTATAAAACAGGCAGATAAGGGGTCAGCGGTAGTTGTTATGGACAGGGAAAAGTATGTTAGTGAAGCGATGCGGCAGTTAAATGATAAGGAGGTATATATCCCACTGACAAAGGACCCAACAGAGGAAATGATTGAGACAAATAATGGACGAGTTAATAGACTCCAAAGAGATGGGTATATTAAGGATTCGACTCTTCAGTATTTATTGATAAACAGTGATGCGAGAGCTGGGCGCTTTAATCTTCTCCCTAAAATCCATAAGAAAAATTGTCCAGGACGGCCGGTAATCTCTGGCTGTAACACGCCTACAGAGAAAATATCTGCATTTGTGGACCATCAACTGAAATCGTTGGTACCTCACATTCCTTCATATCTTAAGGATACCAATGACTTTCTGACTAAACTAAAAGAAATGTCGAGGTTTCCGGAAGGAGCAATTTTAGTCACTATTGATGTGGTCGGCCTTTATCCCAACATCCCGCACAACGAAGGTTTGGAGGCTATTCGAAAAATTCTCAACACAAGGACTAACCCGGAAATCCCTACAGATCACATTGTTGACTTGGTGGAATTGGTTCTCAAGAACAATAACTTTGTATTTGATGGCAAACATTTCTTACAAAGACGCGGTACAGCTATTGGCACGAGAATGGCACCTGCCTATGCTAATTTATTTATGTACGATCTTGAATCACAATTACTGGATTTGGCTCCAGTAAAGCCTTATCTTTGGCTGCGGTACATTGATGACATCTTTATGATTTGGACGAATGGAGTGGAACAACTACAAGAGTTTCTTACTTCCATAAATCAATACCATGATACCATAAAGTTTACACGGGACTGGTCAAGAGAGAAGATTAACTATCTTGATGTACAGGTTATTAATAACAATGGTATTATTGAGACTGATCTGTATACTAAGCCGACTGATAAGCATCAGTATTTATTCCATACATCATGTCACCCTAGGGGGATTAAACAAGGAATTCCATATGCACAGGCTCTAAGACTTAGACGTATTTGTTCCACGTCTACTACTTTTGAGTACAGGGCAGAGGATCTTAGAAAGTTTTTAGTTCATAGGGGTTATCAAGAAAAATTTGTTCGTGACCAAATACAAAGAGCTCGGGTACTGGACCGGAACGAGCTACTTGTACCGAAGCGACAGACAATCAACAAAAGAACGCCGTTCGTGGTCACCTATCATCCAGGATTGCCCAATATAGGAGGAATTTTAAGGGAGTTACATCCGCTTTTACACATGTCCGAACGGTGCAAGCAGGCCGTTAGGGATGTGCCCATGATGGCATTCCGTCGTCCAAAGAGCTTACGAGACCATTTGGTTTGCGCAACGTTACGACCTTTAGAGTGTAATAAGGAGGGCAGCAGGGGAACTCACAATTGCGCTAGTAGTAGATGTGAAGTCTGTAAGTATCTTACTGTAGGGGAGAGTTTCGCTAGCCATACTACTGGTACACGTTATACTATAAACCATCGGTTAGATTGTAATTCTAGGAATGTTGTTTATCTAATGAACTGTAAGGTCTGTGGTTTGCAATATGTCGGCTCCACTACTACCAAGTTCAGGTTGAGGTTCAATAACCACAAGAGCCGACTTCGAGCACACTCGAAGATGTCTGCTGCCAGAAAGGAAAGTGACGATCTTGTCTATAAGCATTTCCATGGTCATGGACATCATGGCCTTCAGGACATTAGCATACAGCTTATAGATAAGGTCAACGTAAAGGAGGACCTTATTGCTAAGGAAGGTCAATGGGCATATCGCCTCCGATCCTTGAAACCAGATGGCCTTAATGAGAGTGACTTCTTTTTTAGCCAGAATCGAGAGGCACGTATACGTACTTAGAATTTTGCTTAATTTGGATTTTCACCAGGATGTTGTTGCGTTTTTGGCACTATTTTTCTTCCCATATATGCTCTCTGTACGCATGTTATATCTGTGCGCGCGCGCGTTTTACTTTTATTTTTGAAATGTAGCGCGCATTTTCGTATTTCAGTGGCATAGTATACATTTGTGTACAACGGTTTCCTTCATTCGCCCTGAAGAAGACCGACAAGTCGGTCGAAATATAGGTGATCCTGAAAATTGTGTCCTGTCTTCATTTGTGTTTGATATATATATATATATATATATATATATATATCTTATATATATATATAAGATATATATATGATATATATCAAACATTTATACATTTATATATATATATATATATAATTTTTTTTACAGAGGAAGGGTGAAATGGGGGTAAATAAACAAATAAAATAAATACATGGATATTTAATTAATTTTGCTTTTAATTTTGTTCAGCTTACTGCAGGAGGATCAGAGAACCATCAAATGGTCGGAAGCATGGTGTTCGAATTTCACATGGCAGTGTGGTTTTGTTTGAGTGCAAACCTGGATTTAACTTGGTTGGAGATCGTACCTTGCGGTGTATAAAGGGGAAATGGAATTCTACTGTTCCAGTTTGTAATGGTGAGGACAAAATTTGGTATATTTGTGGTTTCTTTGTTTTCAACGTGCCTTGAACACGAGTTATAACTTCAATCTTGATATATTGTCAACGTGTTGAGGAGCGTTTATTCCTCATCTTGTGACAGCGCAGTGTTTCATTGTATGTGGTGAAGCCAAAAACAAAGCAAACTGGCGAATTACAGCAGACACAGACTGAGAAAAAAATAATTGGAATTCGAAGCACTTATGTGTGAATAAAGTTTGGGTGGTTTTGGTCTGCTTCTTAGCGGTCAAAAAGGTGCACGAGGTTGGGAACCAGTTACAGATAGATGTAAGGCAAAGCCAAAGCAAACTGGGAATTACCTACCTTCGACACTTAAAGTATTCTCTGATATACTTCAATGTCGGCAGAGCTTCAGCTTAGTTGTCGAGCAAGGCAATGAGCAACTGTCAGGGCTCGAGACTAACGGTAGCCAACTAGCTTCAGACTAGTAAAAATTTCATTTTGGCTAATGGATTTTGCAGTTAACGTTAACTAGCCATTTTGGCTAATGAAAAGTTCAAACCACTGGAGGACAAGAGGGAAACAAAATGAAAATTAATTTCAAATGTATCACAAAAGAAAATGGAGTTGTGCAAGTGAACAGACGATTAACTTTTTCTTTTTCTTTTCTTTTTTTTTTTTCACACTAATGCGATGAACGACAAACGAACTACTTCCCCAAGACTTATTTTCATTATAAAACTGTCAAATGTCAAGCATACTTATTTCTAAAAAGCTGATAAGTTGCACATCAGTATTGTGGTTGGAAAAGAAAGTACCTTACTGAATCTGCTTGACAGGATTAATGTCTGGCAAACTACTCTGGCTAGTAAAAATTAGTTTTGGCTAGTGAATCAAACCTTTCACTAGCCACTGGGCTATGAACTGAAAAGTTAGTCTCGAGCCCAGACTGTTTTTTTTTGTTGTTGTTGTTGTTGTCGTCCTTTTTCTGGGCACTATTGAGCATTCACCTAGAATCCAAATATTTCTTTATCGAAGGTATTAAGACATAACATTGTTCTCTTAATAAATCGTATTTCTAGTTATGCTGTGCCCGAGGCCTGCCATTCCAGGAAACTCGTATATAATTTATCCCGGAGAAAACCAGGACAGTTATGTTCACGGGACCAGACTCTTTCTGGCCTGTCGGGATGGGCATTACTTAACAGGATCACCAATTATGGAGTGCAACCAGACTGCGTGGTTAAAGATGGATTTTAGTTGCATTGGTAAGTAACTTTTGGCTGGCTTTAAAAGTTGTGGTAAGGCTTGGTACGTTTTGTTAAGACCATCCTAAAAAGACTTTTCCACGGTATCTGGCACCATTTTGAATTGATTGGAGGGGGAGGTGGCAACATGGTGAAAATATTAATTAGACAGTACAAAACAATTGTAGTCTTTACACTAGAGAAAAAGAAAACTTAGGAACATTTCAAGTCAAGTAATTTTTCGATTCTTCAAGTAAATTTTTTCGACTTAACGCTCTTAACACTCAAGTGATGTTTTTCCCTCAAGAAATGACTTAAGTTTATTTCCACTCACTGAAAGGCTTCGCCCGCCTCAAAGCTCAAAAATCCACAAGTTGGCTAAGTCGGTTGTAAGGATGGTTTTCAAGTCACTTGAAACTTTCTTGAATCGTTTCAATTTTCCGACTATAAGCCTTTATAAACACATGGTTACGTAAAAGTTAGCAGCTCTTAAGTCTTACTTAACAGCTTAGTGAAAAGACTACCATTTGTACTCGTCTAAGTACGTCCGCTCTGATTGAGAACCATGACATCAGAACAGCTAATAGATCTGTCTTGTAATTATTTTTGTCAAAAATGGAGAAGAGCTTCTACCTGCAAGGACAAAGTTCTTAAAATTTCATTCAAACCCTTGTATACAAAATTCGCATTGTGAGCGAAGTGAGAGATTTGTTCTACAAGTTCACTGCCTTCATATCGCGTCTACAAGAACCTGTAAGACTCGAATTTTCGACGAACAAAGATTTTAATTGTCCGGTTTTGAATTTGAAAAATAAAGTTGGCCAAAAATTAATACATTCACTGTTATGTTATCCGTGTTCCCCCCCCCCCCCCCCCAACCCCTTCCCATCCCCATCACCACCCCATCATTAAAAAAGAGAAGATTGGTTTCTAGCCATCGGAAACCGTCAAATGGTCGAGTATTTGAGGAAAAGAGAGAAGAGACATCACGATTTGCGTTGACCCACATTTATCAGAGCTCGTCTTAGAATTGAATTATCTGAGATGGGTGATTTTATTCCCCCAAACGGCTTAAGCTCTGTCAAGGGGAACAGTTAAAAACAGCTGACAACTTGGGCCGGCATCTGAACGACTTCGAAAAGGCAACCCAAGACGGGATGGGTAGATTCAATAGATACGCTGACAACGTTCTGACTTGTTTGTGACTCGTGAATTCGAGTATATGAGCGAGCTTTTGCAGCATGTTGGTGAAAAATTAAAAAAAAATTCAACCTAGTTCAACTTTTGTCCTTTGTTTTCATTCTGCTCAAATGGCTAATCAGTTTACCCGTCTATGTATTACATTCACGAATTGGCTCATAGGAGCCCGAAGGTCACATTGATTACATTATGGATCGTGAAAGTTATCTAGATTATTTAAGTTAAAAGACCTTTACTTCTAAAAGAGTTAAGTTTTATAAAAGCAAATCATTACAAAGAAAAACAAGAAAAACTCAAATGGAATTAAAATATACAAATGAGATCAAGAACTGATACTTTCTTACAGCTTCCTGTCCTGTTCTTGGTTCAATAAAAAATGGTATCATCACGCCTGTAACACTGAAGGGAGGCGGTGAGGTAAAAATAAAGTGTCGCACCAACTACACTTTGGAGGGATCACCGAGGCTCATTTGCACAAATGGAAGATGGAACGATAGTCTACCTACATGTGGAGGTAACAACAAAAGCAGTTAATGAATGCTTGTTGTCAAGTCAACAACTGATTCAAGTATTTTTTTTATTGGTAAAATGGTTAAAAGGTGATAATGAATAGAGGAGGTAGTGCAGCTGTATCCATTGGAGATAGCTTTGAGTCAAAGTACATGGTTAAGAGATAGCTGCATAAACAAAACACACACACAGTGTGAGACCCAGGGCAAGCAGACAGATACGATGGCAGGGTACGTTAAAACAATGGAAATGGGGAATAGAAAAATGATGATCTGCTTGTGTTCACATACAGCACCGTGTGACGAGCCAGCCAGTCCAGTGCATGGAAGGAAGAGTAATCGAGATTACAGGCATGGTCGCTCTGTAAAGTTTTATTGTTCACGAAGATATGACAGGATCGGTGCATCGTCCATCACCTGTAACGATGGCACCTGGGATAATCAAGTCCCTGTTTGCAAAGGTTGAGAAAATCTTACCATATGGCATTTGTAAGAAAGTGACTGTCTTGGGACAAATCAATGTGTCTAATTAAGCTGAAAGTCACTCATTGGGCACTAAGGCCACATGGTAGCGGGCATTACCCCTTAAATCTACCAAACTGAGTTTGAGCCTGATCATTAGCAGTACTAAAGAGTGGCTTACAGCTTACATAGACACATAAATTTAGAGATTAATAATTAATTTAAAGATTAATAATGCGTACTAAATATTCATATGGTGCCAAATTCCACTGACACATTCAGTCACCAAAAATAATTTCAAACTTCTGTCTGGCTCGTGCTAGTTTCCACCGATTTTTCCACAAAATTTTACGACTAACGCATCCCCCATCTATGTTAATTTTTCTTCTCTAAATATCGATGACAGCCTTTGAAATTATAAACAAGGAATTTCAAGCACTAACAACAACAACAACAACAACATCAACTTTGTTACACAATCTTCACAACAGAAACCAATAGTTTTTTCCCGCGAATAGCTACAACGCTAATCGAGGCTGGACAAAACGACCAAAGCTAAGAAAAATAACAAAATGGTAACAAAAAGATGGATTAATACTAAACTGAAAAACAGGAAGATATGCTAAAAAGAGTTCTAACTCTGCAAGTTGAATTGTGCTGAACTCAACAACCTGTTAATCCACCGGCCCTCCGTCTTGTATTGTGTTATGTATGTGTCACATGCTTATACGCATAACAAACATTTTGCACGATCAAACCTGCGATATTACACTACTCTATTTGCTTTAAAGTGCACCTAAAACAAAAATATTTTTTCGCTAAAATAAATCTGTTTGAAACGCATTGAGCCTTTTTTTCCCACCAGGTCTTGACTAGCTATTTTGACTTTTCTAGGGTGTTAAAGTTGCAAAGTTGCAAAATCGTGCCATCGTTTGTCCCACGACCGAATCAGAAGGGGCTTGCGCGTGTTCCCGATTTGACGTCACAAACGGCTTTGCTGATGCATGTTTACAAAGACTTAATGCGATGTAAATCAGTTTGTGACGTCAAATCGAGAATAGGACGTACATATACATGATTTACTCTAGTAAATTTTTTGTGTCATGACTCCCTCCCTATGTTGGTATTTAACGTCTCGGTGATATACAAACTCGACGTCTGGCTTCTACACCATCCACTAACTCCGCCATCGACTGCCTACAATCTATCTCTTCCAACTCATATTTATTTTATGATATGTTTTGTTTTCATCTTTCCATAATTGTTTGATTGTTACTTGGATTGATTTGGATATATTCAAGCACGATGCAGTGATCCAGGTTCGCTAAGTCATGGACGGAAGCGAGGGGAAATTTTTAGACACAACTCGTGGGTACAGTTTCTCTGTGATGATAATTATCAGCTTGATGGCGGTCAATGGATTCAATGCGTTGATGGTTCCTGGAGTGGTCCTGTACCCACGTGTATCGGTAGGTACCCTCATTGAATGTAGCTGTCGGTTATAGTAGTGGGTGACGATCTAGACAAACGGGCGATTTATAGGAAGGTTCCCGTGCAACCAGAGAATGTGGATGTAGATTCTTTTTAAATGGGGGCAAGATGATAGATTCTAGATGATAACTATCTGCTACAGTATTCAAACATAAGGGAGACCGAAGTTCCCAAATTGGAGAGTTTTGAATGTAATGATACAGCATTTTTTTTTCTAATCTTTTAACCTTTTTTCATACTCAACCAACTATTTCAACAAATAATGAACTCCTATTTATGCATGGAGGGAGACCATTCCAAAGAGAAAGGCAACTTGTCGAATTTGATAACAAACGGCTGGTGGCAACTGATGGTTATTTCTCGCAGCGTCTGTGCATTTCAAACTGTTGACAGTTTCCTTAGTCCTATTGTGTTTGACTAACCAGGTGTATCTTAGAAAATAACGAATCTTTTCAAATTACTTAATCAGTGTTTCAAACGACACTGAACTTATTTGAGTCTTATTTAGATGCAAGACAAACCCAGCATGCGTATTACTCTTTAGGATAAAGCCATTCCAGGGGACCTGCACGTCAGAGATGGCATACAAGTCCGCCTGCTCGACTATAACGTCTGCTCGGAAGAGGTGTAATGTTTTTCTTTTTGGGAAGAGCATCAACATGGTGTCTGGCACATTCATCGTCGTCATAATCATCATCCACATCATCGTCGCCGTCGCCGTTGTCGTCCTCTTCTTCTTTTCTTTCTTCTCCGCTATTCATTCATTCATTCATTCATTCATTCATTCATTCATTCGTTCGTTCGTTTGTTCGTTCATTCATTCAATTTTAGGTACTTGTAAAGATCCGGGACCAATGAAAAATGGAATGATCAGAGAATATTTCACCTTCAAATGTGACAGTAGCTATCACTCACAAGGCTTTCTAGTTTTAACTTGTAATTTGTTGTTGTTGTTGTTGTACCGTAATCTTCTTTTCATCTTCTAACACAACGTTTATATTAAGGAAGCTTTTTATCCCGCTGAGGACACCTCTAATCGCGATAAAATGTCGTGTTTCATGAAAACTTCATTGGTAAAAGCAAAATTAAGTAAATCAGTTCACTTTAAGTAATTCAATTTTGGGGCTTTTATCAAATATTTATTCCATTTCCTGATAAATAAACAAACAAATGAATAAAACATGGAAATTCATATATTTGGACAGCAGTATAAATAATGAAGATGAGAATGATCATGGCAGTTATCAAATAATGATTTCAAATTTTCATTTCATTAGCTCCGTGTGACCATTGACAAGACTCCATTGACAAGTTTATTTAAATAAAATTCGACATGTTAGACATTTAACATACTGTTATCATTTGCTCAATACTGTATTATCAAGCTTTTACAGTCACAGATACCTTATATTTGCTTGTCCAACAGCTCCTTGCCGAGACCCCGGTAATCCTTATCAAGGTGACAGAATAGGACACGACTTCCGTCATGACCGCACAGTCAGGTTCACCTGCCCCAGAGATTACGTCATGGAGGGCGTCTCAGAGATCAGGTGTTCAGATGGGAAATGGAGCAACAGCAAACCAAGTTGTAAAGGTAAGCACTGCTTATTGCCACATTGCTGCAATGTTCCCAATGATTTTGTTGTTGTTGGACCGTGATCTTCTTTTCATGGTCTAACACAACATTCATATCAAGGGAGCTTTTTATCCCGCTGAGGACAACTCTAATCGCGATAAAATGTCGTGTTTCATGAAAACGTCATTGGTAGCAGCAAACTTAAGTAAATCGACTTTAAGTATGTTGAATGGTAAGTAATTTCAATTTTTTTTATCAAACATTTGCGTTCTTGAGAATTGGCGCGAAATTGTGGAATGCGATACCAACTAATATTCGTAATTTGCCTAAAGATAAATTTAAAAAGAGAATTCGCGCATTCTTATTTGAAATTTTACAGTCTGATGACTCGTATTACGGTCTAGAAGAAATCATATGCAAGTTAAAGAAATTCGGTTCTTATCTATAACTTGCTGTTTCAATTCCTGTGATGGTAACGCAATAATGCCACAAGATGGTAGCGCGTGCCTCCGTCTTCGTTTGTTGCTTTAATCAGCTGTTTATTTGGATTTTTTATTCTCTCTTTTTTTCTCTTTTCTCAACGCTGTTCTCGTTTTAATTTAAACTTTATTTTCTTATCAACATATTCCTTTTAGCAGTCTTTCATCTTTCCTTATCTCCTGGCCCGCCTACATTAGCTTTGCTACCTGCGGGTCAGGTAATTCTGTATTAAACTAATAGCAAATCAATAAAAATCAACTTAACTTTACGATTTCCTGATAAATAAAAAAACAAATAAATAAAACAGGGAAATTCATATATTTGGATTGCGGATTAAATAATGAAGATATGAATGATCATGGCAGCTAATGAAAAAATGATTTCGCAATTTTCGTTTCATTAGCTCCATGTCACGAAGCCACCAATCCTGCTAATGGGCGGAAATGGGGAGACTCCAGGCATGGAAGCACTGTACGATTTACTTGTTCTAGTGGATATCAAAGAGTGGGCGTTTCTTCTATCACGTGTAACGATGGCACTTGGAACAATCAGGCTCCAGTCTGCAAAGGTTAAATTGCTGTCACATTGTAGAGCTACCGTTCTGCTATTACGAATGCTAACTTCTTAGGTCTACGCATAGTTAACTGTTTGTGAATTCCGGGGTTTAACAGGTATATGCGGCAGACCGAGAACTCCTTTCAGAGGACAATTCAACGGAAACAGCTTTCTCGATGGAGATAAGGTTGAATTTTCTTGCGAAAGGAATTATGATTTGTTTGGAAAGGCTAAGCTGCTCTGTGTTGGCCGGACGTGGAATTCACCGCTACCAGAATGTAAAGGTGAGTGTCTTGTTTCCTTCAAAATGCGATTCTAATAATGCTGACAATGAAAAGAACTGGAGATTAATATTTCAGACTCATAAGACGGCTGTCAAAGGAGTTGCGCCTGAACCTTTTCTGCTGTTTTATTCCAGTACTACATGTACAGTACCAGCAGTTGGCAGTCTTGCCTCACTGCGTGTAATTGGGTGCTTAACTTTGTGACCCCTCTACTTAGAAACTAAAAAAAACAAATAATTAAATAAATAAATAAGTAAATAAATAAGTAAATAAATAAATAAGTAAATAAATAAGTAAATAAATAAATAAATAAATAAATAAATAAGTAAGTAAGTAAGTAAGTAAGTATGTATGTATGTATGTATGTATGTATGTATGTATGTATGTATGTATGTATGTATGTATGTATGTATGTATATAAATAAATAGAAACTTATCGAAAATTGTCGATTTAAGCGGTCAGCTATAGGCATTGGCACGTCCTATGCAGTGTCTTTTCTTCTCCAGGGTAGAACAAAGGTAGCAACTCCTTGTATGAGAGATATAACGATTCTGCAGTGTCACGCGTATTCTCGGGTATAATCAGAGTTCTTCCAATATGAGTCGACTCTATCACCTTTCGATTACTGGTTCGGACGCTCCACCGCAGAGCTGCAGAAGACGCGTGAAAGCTGGGTCATTTCACTAGGTTTATGAGACAAACGTGGTTCTGAAGTTCTCTTTATTTTTATAGCTCGTTGCAGGTTTATGGGAAAGCCAGATCACGGCTATTACATGAATGGTGCGAGGCGAACAGGCGATATGATCAAACACGGAGAACGAATATCATACAGATGCTTCAATGGATATACTTTGATTGGAGCTAATACACCGGAATGTAGTGATGGACAATGGACGAATGACAGACCAGTGTGCAAAGGTTAGTGAAATACAGGCTATTAAAGGAATTGGCATGATGAATGTGAAGCATTTTGCTGTTGTGTTTAGTTTTCCAAGGACATAAAAAAAGATAAAAAAACATCACCATCTAATACCATGTTTGTTTGTTTGTTTGTTTGTTTGTTTTTTTTGAGTGTGACATTTTACTTTTTCCTCTCATTTTACACTGTTATTTTACTTAATTTACGTACTGTCGTCACATATAACGTCCTCGCGTTTGGAGGTGACTGATTAAACAAAGTTTCCGAATGTACTTGCCCGCCTGCCTATTGACCGATTTGCTTGCATCCCTACCTGCCTACCCGTCTACTTGCTTGCTGCTTTTTTCACTCTTACAAGCTGACTGTTTCTTTTTTACCCTTACGCCAGCTACCTGTAGACCACCTGGTGAAGTAAATCATGGGAAAAAAATTGGTAACGATTATAGCCATGGAAAAACAGCTCGATATGAGTGTGATTCTGATTATACCCTTGAAGGAGAAAACAAACTAACTTGTAATGATGGAGCATGGAACTTTGATCCGCCGAAATGCAGAGGTAAATAAAAATAATACAATTATTGAATACTAAAATTAATATCCACAAACCTAATACCAGTCGTGAAAAACTGGCAACGCACACAAAGGAAAAAATACGTTTGCTATAAGAAAACCGGTAATAGTTTGGAACAGTTTACAAGATTCGTGCTGGGTGCTTCATCCAGCACGCTAATGCAGCAGTGTAATTGTAGGGATGCCGCATTCTTCTTTTTTTCTTTTTGTTTATGTTCTTGTTTAGTGATATTGTATTACCATTAGCTTGCGTCCCATTCCACATACGTGTACTGAACCAGATCTGTTTGTTGGTCACGAGTAATCATTTCAATTGAACATAAGGTTGATCTGCTTACTTTCATACGTTGTGAGTTGTCACGGACAAAGGTAATCGAGATCTTACCATTTTTCAGTGCGAGGAAGCTTGATTACAATTTCTTTTCCTTTGAGGTCATGTTCCTTGAACGATTACAGTCGTGTGGCTAGAGTAGTATGTTGTATGTTGATAAGCAGAGGAAGTTGGGGGGGCGGGGGGGGGGGGGTTATTGGAAGGGTTCATGGCGTAGTGTTGAAACGCGTAGAAGTGTAGAAGGACTTAAGAGACACTCCCTTGCCAGCAGAGAGGTACCAAGATTCTTCAAATGCTTTATTTCGTGGGACTGTTCGGCCCCACGTTTTACAGAGTCTAAAGTTTAGCTCAATTATTGGTAACTTAATTACCTAAAGGTTAGACATATTTGGGTTTGCATTTCTCGGGCGCATGGAATACTAGAAACTGCATGCTTGTTCTGGAATACCTAAACATACTAACGCGACCACACAAACAAATAGTGAAATTCCAATGAAAACTTAGGAAGAATGATTAGAAAGGGAAAACTTAACTACAACGCATGGAGGTCCCAGCCAAGGTCAGCAAGAATTCCCAAACTTATGAAAATATACCTTGGCCCACTTGATAAACCATGCCCACTTTATAACAATAGTATTCGTCCATGGAATCTGCTCCCTTATGGAGTCGTGTCAAGCGACACATAAGTTGCTTTAAGCAGTCTGCTTTGCCTGCCATTAGATCACTAAAGGTGCCCCCTCACCTCCGCAGGCTCTAAACCGTTCACCAGTCCCTCCCAGTATTAGAGGAATCTCTAGCTTATGGGAGTACTTATTCTAAGTTCTAAGTTCTAAGTAGGTGTTAACGACGAGAACGAGAACGCGAATGACCGGGGAAAATATATTGGTTTCAAGTTTTAAATTTAGTATTGGTTTTGACTCTGCTAATTAACCACGTAAGTGGAATATCTGTTGGTAACTCTCTTTCAATCGGTTGGTAGCTCCATGTCGTGACCCAGGATCGCCAGCTCATGGTTGGAAGCGAGGAGACAGTCTCACACACAACTCGTGGGTACAGTTTGGCTGTGATGCTAATTATCAGCTTCAGGGTGACAGGCAGATCAGATGTAACGATGGCTCTTGGACAGGCTCTGTGCGTGATTGTGTTGGTAAGCTTAACAATAAACAAATAAGATCCTGTAAACCTTCACACACTATTTGGTACATGCCGTACTTAACTGTTTTGTTTTCGTTGTTGTTTTCTTTTTCCCATTTAAACACAAGCTGTTGAATTTCGGCAAGACTTAGTTAACAAACTGAACGTATTTTTTTCCTCATGAGGGCGTGTTGAAACTGAAGGATATGTACTTACTGTAAAAACAAATGGTAGTTTTAATAACAGGGAAAACACTTGTTTCCATTTTGTTAATCTTATGTTTGAATTTGCAATAATACTACCTAACAACGTTTTTATGTGCAGCGCGCTGCATTATTGACGAATAAAGGTTTCACACGACACAACTGAGAGAACACGTAAATTTCAGTTCGAGAGGATGACAAAACTAAAAATATGGAGCTTCCTTATCCTATCCAACTGAACTTAGAATGCCTAGTTAATTATCCAGCCTCTATTGTTTATAAGTACGCGCTTCCCTCCTACAGAAACCAAGTTCACAAGAAAAATTGCCTTTTTGATTTTGTCTCCTTTGTTGTTTGAATCTTTTTTTGGTTTTGGCTTTGTTGTTGTTGGTATTGTTGCTGTTGTTTTATTTTGTAAACTGTGAGTCAAACATGACTGATTGTCGTCTTTACCTATTTTGGATCTGTTCCAATCACTCTTAAACTTTCGTATTATTTTCGCTTTGCTGTACTGTTTAAGGATTGGTTTTTGTCATGCAAATTTCAGTAGGTTTTTTCTTAGCAAATTCGAAAGAAAAAAAAAAAGGCTTGATTCAAAGTCTTTTGAGTGGTATTTGATTGCAGTTTTATTATATTACAGCTGTTTGCCCAGACCCTGGTACACCTACTCATGGTAGACGTTGGAATAATGATTTTCGTGATGGCAGAACGGTTACTTTCGAATGCAACGATAATTATGATTTATTTGGAAACCGAACAATTCAATGCAATGGTGGAGTGTGGAGCAACAGCAAACCTGAATGCAGAGGTAATGACTTGGAATACACTGGAGTTGTCTTTAATTCTGAAGCAGTCTCTTATTCAGGGAAATCATAAGTGCGTCTGGGCCTGGTTTCGTAAGTTATTTCATGACCAAATATAAAGTAGCATTCTTTTCGGTTGTCCTAACTGATGTAGTTGAAACAGAAATTGTAGTTGAGGAGAAAACGCCGTTCTTTTACCCCGCTTTACAAGGTGCTGTAAAATATGCTGTGGAGCAGTGTTTCGGCACTGCCAAATATTACACTGTAATCTCCACAGAGAATCTTGAGGTCGTTGAGATGACTTGACCCAACTCCTACTGCTGATATTCCCAGATCGCTAAGTTCTTCAATTTACTAGTCAGAAATCGCTTTCAAAGCACTAACAACACGCGCATATGTACGGGCGCCATTCGTCCAAAACGGCAGGACAACGTTGGTAAATCATGCTTTCTTTAGCAATAAATTTAAACATTTCTTTTGTTTTCCTTTATATCTGGCACATTTGGAAACAAACGCAAGGCTTCTCGAATAGTTTTGTCCACATAACACACTGCCGTGTAACACACTGCCGTGTCGTGTCGTGTCGTGTCGTGTCCGATATCACATGATATCAATTAGCTAACTGGATCGCTGCGTTCATATATGAACACTGAAATGGCTGAAACAATGGTATGCGTAGAGGCGTTGTTTTGTTCGCGCCCCTGCTCCGCGTGTGTCTCGCGCTCCACGCACGCATCCGTGGAACCTCCACTCGCCTGAAATACGCAAAAAATAACGCCTGTTCCCAGGCTAAGTGATTTTCAGCTCAAAAAACATTTAACAAAGCTGGTATGAAAGTATGAAAAACAGCTTTTCAAAGGTAGTTGGAAGTGAATTGATAACTAACCAAACAAATGCTTGCCTACTGTGTAGTTGGGGATTAGTTTCTAAAGAAACTGTGGTGCTGCGTCGGTGGGGGAGTGAAACACGAAAATTTGGTTTATCAACGGAGTTGATAATGTAAATTGACCACCGTACAGGGATTCGATTAGCTGACGTTTCGAGCGTTAGCCCTTCGTCGGAGCGAATCGAGGAATTGTGGGTTGTGTATGGTTTATATACAGAAAATGGAGCTACGCTATTGCTGGTAACATGGTAACGTGAAAAACAGGAATAAATTAATTGAATGAAAAGCGCTCGTTGATACCGTGGGGATTAAGAGTGCCAATTTGAAAGATCAGTTTTTGCTCGAGATTTTTACGGCTTTCCGTGGTACCTTGATGTAGGGAAAGGCCGGAGATCGACATGTGTTGTTTACAATGCTTAGGGAGATTAAAATGCCGAGCGACAGGTTTGGATGCGTCTTTGTCATCTTTCTCAACATCACGAAGATGCTCTCGGAATCGGTCACCTAGTCGTGTTCCTGTTTCACCGATGTATAACTTTTTGCATAATGTGCAGGTTATGCAATAGATAACATTTGCGGAGGTACACGTGAAACGATCAGTGATCTTAACAGATTGCTTACGGCCCGATGTTTTGTCAATGTTTTGAATGAAAGGACAAGTTTTGCATCGCGAGCGCGCGCATTTAAAAGTGCCAGGTTGTTCAGTTGTTTTGAAAGCGCTTTTAACTAGAAAGTTACCTACATTTTTGTCGCGTTTGAATGAAATCAGCGGTGGTTCCGAAAAGATGCTAGCAGTTTCTGGATCATTTTGCAGTATCTTAAAGTTATTAAGAATGATGGCTTTAACTGGGTTATTATGCGGGTGAAATGTGAGGGTGAATGGAATTCTGTCATTCTTTTCCTTTTGTGACGTCTGTAGTGCTGACTGTTGATCAATCTGCTGAGCGCGGTGATGGCCCGATTGAACCACAGAATCAGGATAGCCACGTTTCTCGAAAAAATGGCACATTTCCTCTGATTTGTTGGAAAAATCAAAGTCATCACTACATAGACGTCGAAGTCTAAGAAATTGAGAATAGGGTTTTTGACATGAGATGGATGTGAAGATGAATACAACAAATAACTGTGAGAATCGGTGGGTTTGTAGTGCACACTGGTACATAAACCGTTGCCGCTGATAAAAACTTTGATATCAAGAAAGGCAAGGGAAGTTTCCGAAATTTCCCAGGTATATTTTAGAGCCGGATGAAAGGAATCCCTGTACGGTGGTCAATTTACATTATCAACTCCGTTGATAAACCAAATTTTCTTATCGAAAATTGTCGATTTAAGCGGTCAGCTATAGGCATTGGCACGTCCTATGCAGTGTCTTTTCTTCTCCAGAGTAGAACAAAGGTAGCAACTCCTTGTATGAGAGATATAACGTTTCTGCAGTGTCACCTGTATTCTCGGGTATAATCCGAGTTCTTCCAATATGAGTCGACTCTATAACCTTTCGATTACTGGTTCGGACGCTCCACCGCAGAGCTGCAGAAGACGCGTGAAAGCTGGGTCATTTCACTAGGTTTATGAGACAAACGTGGTTCTGAAGTTCTCTTTATTTTTATAGCTCGTTGCAGGTTTATGGGAAGGCCAGATCACGGCTATTACATGAATGGTGCCTATAAAGCCACTCACGTTGGGAGCAGGTAAATTGTGGGTTCATATGTTCCCTTGAAAGAATTGAATGTGAATGATATATGAAATGAATCATATATGAACTGCGGAAATGAAATCAAATGAAGAATGATCCTCGCAGTTGTGAACGAAATTTATGCAATTGCGAAAAGAAGCCTGAAAAAATTAAAGGACTTCAACGGGGTTTGAACCCGTAACCTCGCGATTACCGGTGCGATGCTCTAACCAACTGAGCTATGAAGCCACTCACGTTGGAGCAGGTCAATTGTGGGTTCATATGATCCCGTGAAAGAAATGAGTATGAATGATATATGAAATGAATCATATATGAACTGCGGAAATGAAATCAAATGAAGAATGATCCTCGCAGTAATGAACGCAATTTATGCAATTGCGAAAAGAAGCCTGAAAAAATTTCAGGACTTCAACGGGGTTTGAACCCGTGACCTCGCGATTACCGGTGCGATGCTCTAACCAACTGAGCTATGAAGCCACTGACGTTGGGAGGAGGTCAATTGTTGGCCTCGCGATTACCGGTGCGATGCTCTAACCAACTGAGATATAAAGCCACTGAGGTTGGGAGAAGGTCAATTGTGGGTTCATATGTTCCCGTGAAAGAAATGAATGTGAATGTTATATGAAATGAATCATATATGAACTGCGGAAATGATATCAAATAAAGAATGATCCTCGCAGTTGTGAACGCAATTTATGCAATTGCGAAAAGAAGCCTGAAAAAAATTCACGACTTCAACGGAGTATCAACCCGTGACCTCGCGATTACCGGTGCGATGCTCTAACTAACTGAGCTATGAAGCCACTGACATTGGGAGCAGGTCAATTGTGGGTTCATATGTTCCCGTGAAAGAAATGAATGTGAATGATATATGAAATGAATCATATATGAACTGCGGAAATGAAATCAAATGAAGAATGATCCTCGCAGTTGTGAACGAAATTTATGCAATTGCGAAAAGAAGCCTGAAAAAATTTCAGGACTTCAACGGGGTTTGAACCCGTGACCTCGCGATTACCGGTGCGATGCTCTAACCAACTGAGCTATGAAGCCACTGACGTTGGGAGCAAGTCAATTGTGGGTTCATATGTTCCCGTGAAAGAAATGAATGTAAATGATATATAAAATGAATCATATGTGAACTGCGGAAATGAAATCAAATGAAGAATGATCCTTGCAGTTGTAAACGCAATTTATGCAATTGCGAAAAGAAGCTTGGAAAAAATTCGGGACTTCAACTGGATTTGAACCCGTGACTTCGCGATTACCGGTGCGATGCTCAAACCAACTGAGCTATGAAGCCACTGACGTTGGGAGAAGGTGAATTGTGGGTTGATATGTTCCCCTGAAAGAAATGAATTTGAATGATATATGAAATAAATCAAATATGAACTTCGGAAATGAAATAGAATGATTCTTTCACGGGAACATAAATTGCGTTCTCAACTGCGAAGATCATTCTTCATTTGATTTTATTTCCGCAGTTCATATATAATTCATTTCATATATCATTCACATTCATTTCTTTCACGGGAACATATAAACCAACAATTGACCTGCTCCCAAAGTCAGTTGCTTCATAGCTCAGTTGGTTAGAGGATCGCACCAAGTAATCGCGAGGTCACGGGTTCGAACCCCGTTGTAGTACTGAAAAAAATTTTTTTTTTCAGGCTTCTTTTCGCAATTGCATAAATTACCTCCACAACAGCGAGAATCAATCTTCATTTGATTTCATTTCCGCAGTTCATATATGATTCATTTCATATATCATTCACATTCATTTCTTTCACGGGAACATATGAACCCACCGATTGACCTGCTCCCAAGGTCAGTGGCTTCATAGCTCAGTTGGTTAAAGCATTCCACCGGTAATCGCGAGGTCACGGGTTCAAACTCCGATGACGTCCTGAATATATTTTTTTTTTGAGGCTTCTTTTCGCAATTTGATAAATTGCGTTCATAGCTGCGAGGATCATTCTTTGATTTCATTTCCGCAGTTCATATATGATTCATTTCATATATCATTCACATTCATTTCTTTCACGGGAACATATGAACCCACTATTGACCTGCTCCCAACGTCAGTGGCTTCATAGCTCAGTTGGTTAGAGCATCGCACCGGTAATCCCGAGGTCACGGGTTCAAACCCCGTTAAAGTCGTGAATTTTTTTCAGGCTTCTTTTCGCAATTGCATAAATTGCGTTCACAACTGCGAGGATCATTCTTTATTTGATTTCATTTACGCAGTTCATATATGATTCATTTCATATATCGTTCACATTCATTTCTTTCACAGGAACATATGAACCCACAATTGACCTGCTCCCAACGTGAGTGGCTTCATAGCTCAGTTGGTTAGAGCATCGCACCGGTAATCGCGAGGTCACGGGTTCAAACCCCGTTAAAGTCCTGAATTTTTTTTTTTCAGGCTTGTTTTCGCAATTGCATCAATTGCGTTCACAACTGCGAGGATCATTCTTCATTTGATTTCATTTCCGCAGTTCATATATGATTCATTTCATACATCATTCACATTCATTTCTTTCACGGTAACATATGAACCCACTATTGACCTGCTTCCAACGTCAGTGGCTTCATAGCTCAGTTGGTTAGAGCATCGCACCGGTAATCGCGAGGTCACGGGTTGAAACCCCGTTGAAGTCCTGAATTTTTTTTCAGGCTTGTTTTCGAAATTGCATAAATTGCGTTCACAACTGCGATGATCATTCTTCATTTGATTTTATTTCCGCAGTTCATAATGATTCATTTCATATATTATTCACATTCATGCTTCTGGCGCTTATAATTTGAAAACTAACTTGGTGACCCCCTATTTTTTTTTTTTTTTTTCACGTGATTACTTTTGCCATTTGAAAAGGAAACTGCAAAATGTATTTAAAAATTTTCTATTAAGCGGATTTTTTATAAACGCAAGAAAAGGCAATTTATGCGTAGTGTAAGATTTCTCTGATAGAATTTTCTTGAATTTTGTGTGACGTTTATTCTTTACAAGAGATAAATGTTGAAACAATAAAAAGACGGAGTTACCGGGCTCGCTTTCTTGCAAAAACCCTCGTGAGTTGAGCAATTTCCACGCGCGTTTTCGCCCATTTTAAAAAGATCGATATTTGCTCATGCGCTTTGCTGACTGGCGCTAACCATTACGCGTATACGCGCGGGCACCCACCGTAGCCTTGTTTGCAGTCCACGCTTGTCCACGCGCTGAGTTGATTTCAGTACGGTGGAGTTTAATAGTCCACAGTTGATGTTTTTATTGTTTGGCCGAGTGTTTGGGCTCACTTAAAACAATTTCTCCACTACTTATGGCATGACTAAGCATTTTTATGTTAAATAACACCAAGCGAAAGCGTGGAATTAACTAAATTGCTCGCAGAACACCTGAGAACACATGTCAACTGCGTGCAATTCTGATACAAGTGCAGATATGATTCGCGGCAAACAACAGGAGGTGGTGAGGCATATAAATAATGAGATAATTGATAATGAGATAATTGAAAATTGAGATGTATTACCTGTAAGTAAATTGAAGAGCTATCCCACTTTTGCAGTTTTACAATTACTTTCCGGCTCCTTATCCTCCTGGTTCCCGACATGATCGATCGCGGTAGAGGTGGGAACTGATTATCTCCTTGGAGCTTCAATATGCATTATCAATCTCCAGAAACAAATTTTCCTATGTAAATTGAATTAACTTAAGTCGATCGAGTACATACGACCTCAGATAAAGGCGAATTTCTTTTTGAACAGGACAAACGTAGCCTTGCTCAAAGAAAGCCTCGCGCCGCCATATTTGGTTTTGTTTTTCCCATTCTTCAAATCTCGCGTGTATCAAGTGTGACGCGCGCACTAGTGGCCAAACTTTCCACGCGAGTAAAACCGGTACCAGCCACCTTAACACTTTGCTCAAGCGAGTTTACGCCGAGTTAGAAAACAAACAAACAAACAAGGTGAAGATTATTAACCAGAAATGATTACAGCGCTTGATAGAAACTTGAAAAGCAAAGTAGCCTTTACTGCTAACATTGACAAAACTGTTGTTTTGACTGAACGCGTGGTGATATTTGCAGGGTTTGAATAAATTATATTTTCACCTGATTCACCTGCGTTGCTTCTTCAAAATTATGATAAGTGATCTCGCATTTTTTTCATGAATATTATTTGTGGTCTCTTCAAAGACCACAAATTGCACTCGCCTTACGAGCTCGTGCAATTTTGTTAGTCTTTGAAAATCAAAATCATGTGATGACCTATACAAATGCACAGTTCAGGTCAAGAGTCTTTACGAGCAATATATTTCTAACAGGTGGATGTATTTTTGGACGTAGCCCAGCAAACGGCTATACAGTCAGACAAAACCTAGTTAGAGGTACATATCTGAAGCATGGAAGCGATGTAAAGTTCGATTGTAAGTCATCATATACTTTGATTGGATCAAGGGTTCTACACTGCGACAATGGAAACTGGAATGGAAATGTGCCTGCATGCAAAGGTATGAATTTTACTAATACTGAGAAAGAAAAGAAGTTAAAAACTCAAATTATCACCCACCTAGCGATTGGCTTTCCAATGCAATAAAAAGGTTAGTCCCCACCCCTCCTCCAACAAATCTCGTTATGTTTAATCCGGCTCCACACATTAACCCATTTAGTTTTTAAAGTGGAGATCTTCCATGTTTTTCTTGACTGCATGGGTCAAACTGAAAGTCCACTTCCGTATTAAGACTAAAATGTGTTTATTTTTCTGTTTTGATTTCAGCCTCTTGTGCTGATCCCGGTTTTATAGCACACGGAGATAGAACTGGAAACGATTTTTCGCACGGACAGGTCGTCATATATGAATGTACACAGAGCTACAAATTAGAAGGCAATCATCAACTGAAATGTGAAAATGGCACATGGGATTCAGTTTGGCCACGGTGTAAAGGTAAATAATGTAAAAATCGTTTTGATTTATTTTCTTATCAACAAAATTAAAAACCACTCATAAAGGGCTGATTTTTCTTAACGTCAAAGACAATGTTAGGGTTCAAAAAGCAAAGAGGGGTTTTAAGTGTCCCCATCACCGCAAGGCCACCCATCATATCATTGTACCTCAGAAGGTTAAAACTTAAAGAAAGAAAATGGGACAGTGAATGAGTGGTGGTGGTTATCACCTTGATATTTTGAATTTGTAAACAGTTGTACCAGGCCGTTGTACAGGTTGTATAACGGATCACCTCGACAACTGCTGACCAACCATTTAAGCTTTTGTTTTGTCTCGAATTGCACGTGCCTATGTTCAACTTAAATGTTCAACTTAAATGGCGCGTAAATGCTAAGTCGTCTAAACGGAGTGTAGTGCTAAGATGAAGGCTAGGATATTACCTCTGTAGGTAACCATCCACTAGGCTCGAATTTTCCACCAACAAAGGAGAATAAATATAATCTGCGTAAAAAACAGTGCGCCCTCCCCAAGGTTAATACTGAACGATTTATGACATCTTATGTAAATAGACTGATTTTTAAACACGAGATAAATGTAGTTTCTACGTAGTATTTATATCATCCATTTGTAGTTTTACTAGTTAAGTTTTTTGGGTAGATTTTTATTGAGCGTATAGGTGACTAGAATGTATCAAAAGATATGTACCTTTATCTTTTGGCAATAAATACTACTACTACTACTACTATTATTATCGTTATCAGCTTTATGAACTGGATGATCTTTTTCCGGTTTGCTTCCTAAGGGAGCGGGTCATAGCCCATGACCAAAGGTCCCTTAGAGGTTTCTCCTTACTCTAGAGCTCCAACACCTTTCTCAAAATCCTTGCCGTTCCCAGTAACGTAGTTTTCTGGAGTAATGAAATACTAATTTTGACATTCAACTTTCCCAACCACTTGTCCAAGTTTTTTGTTACACTTCCCAATGATCCTACAACAATTGGTACCACCTGCACAGTTCTCATGTCCCACATTCTTGCAATTTCTTTTTTAAGATCCTGATACTTTTCAACTTTCTCATTCTCCTTTTCAACAATTCTTTTATCCGCTGGTACGGCAATATCATTAATAGTGCATTCTCTCTCCTGTCTATAACTACAATGTCCGGTCTTCTGGCTTCAATGACATGATCACACTGTATGTTCACGTCCCACAGTAGTTTAACGTCGTCTTTTTCACTTACACTGTCAGGTGCGTGTTCGTACCACTTATCCATCTTTTCCAGATGATATTTCTCTCCTATCATATTTCTACTACTACCACTACTACTACTACTACTACTACTACTACTACTACTACTACTACTACTATTATTATTATTATTATTATTATTGTGTCAATAACAAAATGTTCGAATGTGATTGGTTCTTAACAGCCTTTATTTGCGTCTTAATTGACTGCTTCAGGTCCAAACTGTCCGATTTGAGCTGTCCGATTACAAACACTTCTAATCGGACAGGCCCAATCGGACAGTTACCTTATTTGGGTATGTTGAGCAGTAGCTGTCATGTCGTGTCAGTTGTCAATCTTCGCGCTTTGTAAAATAGCAACAATTTCCTTTGGTTATTTTGTACAATACATTTTACAATTTAGAAAATCGACCTATAGAGTTTCTCGCATTTTGTTATTGACACAATTAATTGGTAATCGGACTTCGTGTCGTATAATTCAGGGGTAATCGTGCTCGTAATTTCAAATCAGCCTCGCGCTACGCGCTCGGTCAATTTGAAATCACTCACCCGATTACTCCCTGAATTGTACTCCACTCAGTCCTATTACCATTATTATTATTATTATTATTATTATTATTATTATTATTATTATTATTATTATAAATAGTAATTTCGTGGCTTGGGAAGAAATAAGATATGCATTCCGCGAAGGTTATAATTTACAGAACGGAGGATTAACATGCCTTTCATTATCATTAATATTATCATTTAGTATAAATCTACCAGCGTTCTATCACGCATGCCGTTCTCTGATTGGCTACGCTACTCGCTATATATTCTGTGATAGATAGTGAGTAGCGGTTGCCAACGAAATGCCGGCCGCTTCTTCGGGTTTTCAAAGTGTCTGCGAGGAGGAATTACATAATTTACTTGTTTAAATCCAATCAAAAATGGAAAAATCAGAGGAGATTTCGACTATGGGTCTTCCATTACATTCGAATGTGACGTTGGTTATCACTTACGAGGCTCTTCAGTTTTAACTTGTAAGGAAGGAAAATGGAACGGCTCAATTCCGATGTGTATAAGTAAGTAAGGTCGGGAATCATTTGCAAACTCTCTCAGCTTCTGTAATAACAAGGGAATCATGTTTTACGTTTGATTTGCTAGAACAAGGCAGCAGTTAGAGTAGGAATGAAGAAAATGATGAAAGCGGTGATTGCAAGATATCTATTTCTCAGCACTAAATTAAGTTGGATAACTCCAGAGCTATTGTTTAATCAATGAAACGAAACAACAATAATGAATAATAATAGTCGGCCACTCGTTTAAGATGCTATACCAAAAACTCGTGCTTCGTGTTTCATCAGGGCCTCCAAACACCTCGAAACACTCCGCCTTCTTTCATCTGTTTCTCGTTGTTTGGAACCCCTGATGAAACACTCGCACTCTTTTTTGAAATATTACTTCAGAAACTGGGTATGTTTCTAGGTTTTGGGGAGAAGTCATGTAATTGCGCAAACTGAACGCTGAGGGTAACTCTGTTGTAATGGCGCCTCACGTCTTTGTTTGGGTGTTTGAGCTCATGTAATTTATTTCATTTTGTCAGAGAGGTGTAAAGATCCCGGAGCTCCACAAAATGGTTATCAGATTAATAACAATTTCGATCATGGTGGTGTAGTAAGATTTCTCTGCAAAAAGCGGACTTATGACCTCATTGGAGCACGAGAAATAAAATGCAACGATGGAGAGTGGAGTAATCCAACACCAACTTGTGAAGGTAATTACTTTACAAGAGTACGTTATTCTCTCTCTCTGCAGTGAGCAAATGTTTTGTCCCGTTAAAACGCTGTATGCTTCCTGAAAAAAAATATAATCGCAAGTGCCACGTGAAAACTACAAGGCAAGCACCTGCTATGGCTAAAGTAACACACCGTATGCTGACAATTGCGATCTATAGCCACTGAACATTTGATAATAAGAACAATCCAACAGAGGCCAGCTTTAAAAAAGAAAAAAAGTTTACTAGTTCTAATGTAGAATGTCAATTAAAAGCAAGGAAGATAATACCGCAAAGTGCGACAATTTTTAAACTTTTTGAAAGTCACGTTGTAGGCTAGTTGTGCTTTCTCTTCTTTTATCGGTCACGACCGGCGTCGTACTTCAGGGGGTACCCTGTGGCAAACAATTATTCCATCTAGGGGGGACGGGAAGTAACCTTTTTTTTTTTTTATAATGTATTTGCAAATAGAAACAACAAAAACACATCATCTACACTAAAACAACAAAGTAAAAGAAATGATTGCAAAAGTAGAAACTACTAACAAGAAAGCACGTACGACGACTACCAAATGGTCCACAATAGACAACACTGGATAACAAGTACAAACTAAAATTACTTTGTAAAGAGTATAATGCCACTAACAAAGACAATATGTAATGATAAGACAGTAAACAGATTTTATAGTAGAATGGCCTTTTTTTTGCAATTGCGCTCTCTTTTAACGTTTCAAGCTTTTCATGGATAATGGGAAGATAGTTTTGAAAATCTCAATCATCTCCGCGAAAGCTTGTGCAGAAAATATGATATTTAGCAATTAATAAACAGTAGTTTAGTATCCACCAATGCCTTGTCCTTTCATGCCAGCCATACAATATGTGACTCGGATTTATAATTAAATTTTCATTAGTTTTTGTGTTCCACCAAACTAGGAAGGAAGTCCAAAAACCGACTACGGAAGCGCAGTTAATCAGCAAGTGGTTCAGTGTTTGCTCTTTGTTGTTACAGAAATTACAGCTAACATTGTCTAGAAGGCCGTCACGAAAAAGTGTAGCGCGTGTAGGAAGCACTTGTGGATCACTCTTAATTGGAACATTATTGTCTTCACTTCGTTTGTTATTGCAAATGGCAGTAGATATACATTTTTGATGTTGTCTCTTGTAAAACCATGGCGGAGTATTCTATTTTCGGCAGCTGGAGGAACGAAAACGGTTTTCAGAAGGGCGGAATTAATGGACCTGGTAGTTAGGGGGTAGGCAGGGACGTTGTTTTCAACCGCTTGAGCGGGAACAGGATTTTCAAGGGACGTTTTCCACGTTGCAGGAATTGCGTTAATTAAACCGTAGTACTGAGTGAGGGGTACATTCAGATTAAGTAAGTAACAATACTCCTAGTCACTTAATGCTGGGCCTCCTGTGATGGACTACCATCCCATCTTAATGGAGTACCAATACTGTCGCTTGCTTGTAATCTCAGCCGTGTGAGTCACGTAGGATGTGACTTTACCAGCGTTACAAGTTCGAAGTTACCCTTAAATTAACAGTATGTACTGGCATCGACTGATTTGGAAGGCTTAGAAGAAGAAGAAGCTAAGAAGGCTTCTTATTTGTGACAATGCCTGTTTGGGTGGAATGAAATCGTTTAAGCCCCGTTCAAACGGTCATGATAGTTGATGACATTTGATGATAGTTTCAACTATCATCAACTATCATTGACTATCATGTCTGCGTTCAAACGGCAAAAACTATCATCAACTATCATGTCGAATTTAAACATGTTCAAACTGCATGATAGTTGATGATAGTCGCTGATAGTGCATGATAGTTCGTGTTCAAACGGCGCATGATAGTTACAACTAACATCGAACTATCATCAAATGGCGCATGATAGTCGATGATAGTAACTATCATCAACTATCATGCGCGCGGTCAAACGGCAAAAACCATCATCGACTATCATGAGATTTTGGAGCAGGTTCAAAGTGAATGATAGTTCATGATAGTCGATGATAGTGCATGATAGTTCGTGTTCAAACGCGGATGATACTGAAAACTATCATCAGCTATCATTACCGTTTGAACGGGGCTTAACACCAAAAAACCTTCAACGTAGTAACTTTGTAGTGGGAGAGAGATGGGTCGCTACCATATTTTTCACAGATGTACCTTTCCTTTTGTCCAGATTGTGGAAGAGCACTTGGTATGGAGAACTCCAAAATTTCGAAAAATAGGATCACATCACCACATTGGCGTAGTAGGCCTCAATATGCTCGGCTTAATGGAGAATCCGCATGGTGTGCAGATAGGCAAACACACTTACAAATCGATCTCGGTAAAAGATACAAGCTAACGGCCATTGCAACACAGGGAGGAACTGGCTTCTACCTTTGGGTGAAAAGATACAAGATTGGCTTTAATGTTGGCTCAATCCGTGTTATGTACAGTGAATCTGGATCACAAAAGGTTAGATTTCAACTGTATCATAAGATCACTACCACGTGATGCAAGCGGAAACACATCAGGGAGCCTGAGCTTAGGGTCAAAGGATATATTTGAGCTCTGACTACTATTAATACCCTTTCAGTGTCCATTCTGGGATACTGATTTGCTTGAAGCTAAGTATGACTTGTTTTTCTTGTTTTGAGCCGAAGCTTTTGAGTTTGTAATATCTGTAATACAGTAAATCATAAGGTTTGCTTCGTAAGTAAAACTGAATTCTGGTTTTCGCAATTTCATTATCTTAGCGTGACTCCATCCAGTGTAATTGCCACCACTTTCACATATCAATCTATTGTTAATAAAAGTGCCGCTCCGTTTATTAGTCAGATTTAGTGTGCATTGTGCCATTGTTTCTTCTTGCCTTATCAGTCTTCTGTGGTATTTTGCAGTCAATTGACGGAAACAAGGACGCTTCCTCCATTGTTAGATACTTGTTCAAAGAACCCTTCGTAACCAACGTTGTGCGGATTTATCCTGATATCGGCGCCTCAACTGTCTGCTTACGCACGGAGTTATTCGGCTGTGATCCAAGGCCTGGTAAAGTCGTGCTATTGTTGAGTTATATTCACCTAAAGAGGATCATACTCGCGTCGGGGCGGGATGTTCTATTAAAGTGATTGTAGACTTGTATAGGTTAATAATTTTCAGGTAGACTATGTTCGAGTAATAATTTATGAAAGATGGACACATAAACTGACGCTAGCTGTCTTGTTGTTACTACCATTATCATTATCATGAGCGCTTCAGTGTTAAGACGCGATTGTTCCTGTGAGTATAGTAATCTACGTTCTTCACCCTAAATTACTTTATTGTGCCTTTTCGTTGTTGATTTGTTGTTGCCATTTTGTAACTCCTTACCGTATTTGGTTTGTTTCTGTTTAGACTGCATCCTTGTTGGATCATTGTTTTGGGGATTATGGACACGCAAAGATAACTCGCTTAACTACTACCAAGCTTTAATCACAAAGCTGAATGCCACTCACATTGACTTTGCCCTGCAATTTGACAATGGCCTCACTCGCAGTTACAAGAGGACTGATCCAGTGCTGATAATTGATAAAATTCCAGAAATGAAGGACATCTCAGTCAATTCACGAGTTATAGCTGTTCACGATCCTCGTAAGACCGAGTGGTACCGGGCTGGTAACGTGACTGGTACTTCAGGTTCATCAGCGTTTGTAAAGTTTCATGACGGCCAACGAAGAAGGGTCAGACTAGAGGAACTCCGCTTGGTTAAAAGACCACGCTTTTGTGACAATGACATCAACGGAGCTAATGATATTGATTAAACATTTCTTGGAAACCCACGTGAAAGATTAGCAACAATCAACAACAACTCTATCGAGTGTTCGGTCAACAACCTTATCGATATCTGAAAGTAGAAAACAAAGAACACTAGAGCTTTACACGAAATACAAAAAATAAATAAATAAATAAATAAATAAATAAATAAATAAAAAAGGTGTGCTTTGACGTGAAGGCCGTTTTTGAAAACTTGCGATGACTTGTCAGTAGAACGTTTAATAACCGCGACCTTATTGTCTAAATACGTAAGTTAAGAGTTTAATAGTTTTTAGTGAAAAAGAGAGAATCAACATAAGAATAAAAAGGCTTGTTGGCGTCATTTTATGTGTATTAAAAGTAAAAAATAATGAAGCTATGGAGGAAAGACGAGGCTTTATTGACTTCTTTTTAACACTTAACCCCTTGAATCCTGAGTTACTGCAATTTTTTTTAGTAAACTTTTAGTGATAATTAGTCTGGAGCCCTAATCTTCTCCATATAAGGAGTTGTGATGAAAATAATTGCAGTCTTGTGACACTGTGGGCTCGAGATAAGGTGTGACGTCGCGCACATTAGCGGCCGTTGTTTGTTTACCGAGTCAACATACTTGATTGTGGTAAATTTGCCGCAAAATTCCAGAAATGAAGGACATCTCAGTCAATTCACGAGTCATAGCCGTTCACAGACTTCATATGACCGAATGGTACCGAGCTGGTAACGTGACTGGTACTTCAGGTTCATCAGCGTCTGTAAAGTTTCATAACGGCCAACGAAGATGGGTCAGCCTAAAGAAACTCCGCTTGGTTAAAAGACCACGTTTATGTGATGATGACATCAACGGAGCTAATGATATCGATTAAACATGTCTAGGATACCCACGTGAAACATGGTGTCACTCTATCGAGTGTTCGGTCAATAACTTTATCGATATCTGAAAGTAGAAAACAAAAACAAAAAACCAACCAACCAAAAAAAAAGAACACTAGAGCTTTACAAGAAATGCAAAATAATAATAATAATAATAATAATAATAATAATAATAATAAATAAATAAATAAAAAAGATGTGCTTTGACGAGAAGGCCGTTTTTGAAAACTTGCGATGACTTGTCAGTAGAACGTTGAATAACCGTGACCTTATTGTCTATATACGTAAGTTAAGAGTTTAATAGTTTTTAGTGAAAAAGAGAGAATCAACATAAGAAGAAAAGGCTTGTTGGCGTCATTTCATGTGTATTAAAAAGTAAAAAAATAATGAAGCTATGGAGGAAAGACGAGGCTTTATTGACTTCTTTTTAACACTTAACCCCTTGAATCCTGAGTTACTGCAATTTTTTTTAGTAAACTTTTAGTGATAATTAGTCTGGAGCCCTAATCTTCTCCATATAAGGAGTTGTGATGAAAATAATTGCAGTCTTGTGACACTGTGGGCTCGAGATAAGGTGTGACGTCGCGCACATTAGCGGCCGTTGTTTTTACCGAGTCAACATACTTGATTGTGGTAAATTTGCCGCTTTATAAGTGTTTTTCGAGCCATTTTCTCCACAAAGGCCCCCAGGCCACGCCAAATATACTTCGTAGCCAATATGGCGGTGGATAACCGAAGCTGTCTGTCTGCTAACTTTGTGAAAGGATTCCAGGACCTACCAAGGCAATTTGGGTCAGTTTTGACTGGAAAAAATTTCAATCGACGTCATATTTTCCTGGTAGTACTGGGTGGCCCGACACTTACAAAAACTTTGAAATAGGAAATGGAAGGGTTCTATGTCCTTGGAATAGTTGACTTTCCCAGAATTCTTTTGGGACCTGAACAAGGCAACTTAAGACACGCGAGATTGGCTCTAATAAAATGGCTAAGGCGTGGCCGGCGGAAAAAGTGTGAGGAAAATTCCCATCCAGATGCCAAGGTCTGGCCTTAAGGTTTGCCATAAATTAATTTTTGGAATTTTTTTTTATTAAAAAGTTGACCACGTAACTCAAGGAACTCACTCAGTGGTCGTTTCTTCAAGACCAGTTCGCCTTGCAAGACCAGCTTGCTTTTGAGCCAGTCGAAAATGAAAGTACACGTAACACGTCCTATTCGAGTCAGCGTTCTTGAGCCCTCAGAGTACCTTTTCAGCGCTGTCAGATCAGGAAACGATCTTCACTCACCTGCACATACAGCACGTGCATCAACTGTACTTTTTGCATCACTGTTAACCACGTTTGCAATGGAATTTTAATAATTATAAATTCGTGAGTACTTTAAATGTTAGATTTTCCTTGAACGATGCGATATTAAATTTGTGAGTAGTTTATACTTAGATCTTCCTTGCCTTTACAAAAGATTGTAAAGTTTAAAATAGTTTAACACTCCAGTATTCCTATTTTAATTTTTATTTTGTATCTATCAATCTCTCGACATCCCACACCCAATTTCCTTTCTTGTATAACTAGCATTTAGAGCATCTCACTGGTAATCGCGAGGTCACGGGTTCAAACCCCGTTGAAGTCCTGAATTTTTCTTCAGGCTTCTTTTCGCAATTGCATAAATTGCGTTCACAACTGCGAGGATCATTCTTCATTTGATGAAATGTCGTCTTACAAATAAACGGGTACATGTTTCAAAAAGCGTTTTATTTGAATTATCTTTCAGATACAATGTTCTCTTTTAAATCATTCTTAAAAATCTCATTAATAATTCATGAAAAATTAATATATAAGATTAAAACACGGCAAAATTTTACATCCGATTTACTAGGCCAAAATAACCCAAATCTCAATTTGAGTTTAAGAATGGATAGATGTACAGTACAGGTTTTTAAGCCGTTCAATAAATTCGCAATTCGTGTTTTATCGAGTCCTAAAAACACTCGGCCGCGCCTCGTGTTTTGAACTTGATAAAACACTCCTGCTCATTTACTAAACATTACATAAAAATTAACAAGTATATGTTACAAAATCGTTTTTTATTTTTTCTTTCAATTTTTACTAAATAACATGGCTGTTACGAAGACAGCCATCGTTCAAGGGCACTACAATGACAAATCAAATTACAGTGCATCTCAAGTTTGAATTAAATTTATTGTTGCTTAAATTAGACGTTGTCATATACTTGGAAAACAAATTCACTGGTGTGAAATAAAGTCATTTACGCTCAGGTCTTTTGCGAGACGCGGTAATCGTTCATAACGCGTCATCTGACTTTTCAGTTGTCATTCGTGGTGTTTTCAATCCAGTCAATAAATGAATAAACTCTGGTGTAGTATCCGTACTTATTCTTCTGTGCGCATCCTTCTCCCCAACTCACGATGCCAGTGGCAACCCATCGATAGGCATCTCCTCTTTTTCGTTCTCGAACAAACGCTCCTCCGCTATCTCCATAACAGGTATCATTTCCTCCTTTTCCATCTCCGGCACAAAAAAGACACTTTCAAATGTGTACCTAGTAATGTGTACCTAGTACTGTTTGTACACAGCCCATTCATTTGGATTTGGTAGGAAGAGTATTTGAGAACGTTAGACTTTCGTTCGCCTTTTCCAAGTTCACTTTTCTTGGTCACAGCTTTCGTTGCTCCCACCCACTCACGTAACCGTATTCTCCAGGGATTGCCGAATCGCCTTCGTGTTCCTTTGGCAGGCAAACAGTTCGAACAAAGCTGCCAAGTTCCACTTTGTCTTTGAGTTTGACAAGAGCTATGTCATTGGTAAATTTATGATCATTGATGTTCGGATGGTGTGTAATCTTCACCGGGTGGATATCCTGCTGTGATTTCTCCATCTTAGGTAAGTCGTAGTCTCCCACTTTCATTTTATACCTACGAGAAACGAAAAGAGCCATTATAGATAACGACAATAAAAAGAATACATTTGCAAACGTTCCGTAATTCGATGATCAGACGAAAGGAATAGTAAGATGTTGGGTAGGTGGCCGATAAATGGTCTACTTCCTGTTTTAAAGAAGCACTGTCACGGCCAAGCATGCACGATGTACCTGTCTGCCATCTGCAATTTGGTACGAAGGATTGGTTTCGGAGAGAATTCCTCATGAAGCCTCAGCTATACTTGTCTCTAGGAGTTTTTTTTTTTTTTTTTTTCTTGGTTTGTTCGTTTGTTTGTTCCTTCCATGCATATATGGATGGCGTAGATAATCGAAGATATATATCGGCAATTGAAATCTCCCTCACAGCAACGAAACTTGAAAAACTTGCAACCATTTTCAAGTTGATCGCTACTGCAAATGCCTTAAAAGCATCAACTTTACGATCAGCGGCCATATTTTCGCCATGCGTTTTAATACAACTCTTAAATACTCATAGTTAAACCTCTAAAATACCTCAATAATTTAAATGTCATCTATATAATATGTTGTTCTACTTCTATATAATGGCTATAAGGTTGCTTGCATGTTTTCTACACTGACTTTTTTGGATTCCGTAAAAGCGTATCTTGTTAAGGAAACGATCTTTGTAGAAAAAAAAGTGTGCCGCAGTCAAAACCCATCGCCGGGAGATCAAGGCGCCTCCACAAACAAAAGGAAATGTACCTGGGGGACAATGAGGATGAAGTCATGAGATAGCTGCATTAGTTTATTAAGTTTTAATTAAGCAGGACTTGGGATCCTTGTTTGTGTGTGCTTGCCACTAAACTTAAACAACACCAACAACAGCAGAAAAAATTGGACGTCACCGAATACAGCAGTTGGTGATCATAAGATAAAATGAAATCGTGAATACTTTTTCATCGTAGGTACCCATGCATGTAATTGCAAAACTGTGCCTACCTTCAGTGTTGAGTCTGGACAATCCAATCTGCCAGGGCCACCACCTTCTTTCCGCGTTTTTACCGCCAACGATCCTCGCCCTAAAGTCAACTGGATTTTCGCCACAATGGGAGTAGTCTATTGAAAGGAAGAAAGAAAGGAATGTGTCTGTTACACTATGCAGGATGATTATTGCCTCGTTGATTGCAGGCGAAGTCATAATCATTTTAAAAATTCTGAAAAATAAAAATGATGATGATGATTGACGGCCATCTCTCTAACCCGCAAAATTTTGGTCAATCGCAAGATCGCACGTTCTTGTAACTTATTTATGTCCGCTGCTGCATACTATTTCAAAAATTACCGTCTTTCATCGTATTTCCTGATTTATGCGCTGATCGCCTTCACAGGAACAGTAAGGCACATAAACCTTCGGCTTTGTTACATACATAGTTACCTTGACATGTAGGTAGACTATCGTTCCATCTTCCATTTGTGCAAAAGCGGCCTTGGTGATCCCTCTAAGGTGTAGTTAGTGTGACACTCTATTTCCACCTCACCGCCACCCTTCAAAGTTAAGGGCGTGATTATACCATTCTTTATTGAACCAAGAACAGGGAAGGACGCTGTGGTGAAAGTGTTTTACAGCATTTTTTGAGATTCGAGATAGCTTTCACGGTTCGTCATCAAGTCACGCCCAGCTCAAATGATTGAATGCATAAAATCGATTCATAAGGGAAGTCCAGTATTAATTCACTTAACATTCCCTTAGTATCCCTTTTATTTTAATTCATTTTTTTCCTTTTATTTCCGTTCTCAATTGAGAAGGAAAAGCTAGAGAACATATTTAAGTAGTGTATGCATTCTTTTTGGTTTTGCATAAAGTACTGTTACTCTGGGTCATTGAATTATATTGTTTCTCACGATTTTTGAGACTTAATTCTTCTGCTGCTTTTCTTTATCTTGGTTTCCAGATATTTTTTACTCCTACGACGTTAGATTTTTAAGCCTCAACAACGGCAAATGAAGAAAAGAAGTGTATGGTCTTAATCAACTGGCACTCCGTCCCAACTAATAAAGGGCTAGCTTGTCCTACTAACCAATGCAATTAAAATCCATGTTGATCCAAACAGTATGATTGCACTTCATAATAGGTGATCCTGCGAGGTAATGTCCTTCGCGACATGCCAGGAAGAGTTTGGTCCCGTGAAAATAGCTGTCCTTGTTTGCTCTGGTTTAAATTATATAGGAATTTGGTGGAATGGCAGGCCTCAATAACCGAATAACTAAGAATTAAATAAATGCCATTAATCTTGATACCTTTGATCGGGTGTTATTCTTTTGGAGGCCCAATGGTACGCCAAATCAAGTCCTCTGTTTTCTCTCTTGGCGCCCGGATTGCATTCTAGGAGTGTTGGATACCACAGCGAAATGGAAGTCCCGCCATTCTCATTTTAGAGATTTTTCATAAGTGTCAAGCCACCCGACCTACTGGCAAAATATGGCGAGCGTTGTGTTCTTTGCAAGTTAAATCTCGCCAAATTGCCTTGCTACAATCTTGGACGGAATAAAATGGACTAATTAACCCCCTTCCCAACCCCCCCCCCCCTCCCCCACCCCCCCCACCGAAGCAATGATGAAGGCGCGCGAAGAGCAGAACGGGCCATTTTGGTATCATTGAAATGGGGGAAAGGGTGGTCCAAATGTTCCATTTATTGTGTCCAAGATTGTAGGTCCAAGAATCCATCACAGAACGGCTAGAGAGACGAACTTCACTTCTGAGCTGCCATGACCTGACATGACTACTTTCGGCGTCCGAGTCGTTGTGAAATTGTCTCTCACTTCTGGCTTCGTTCAAAGGTTTGCCTCTACTCGCCATTCCAGCTTAATGATGCCAGCCTGGGGAGCTTCTGCGTGAAAAATGGCTCGAAAACACACTTATAAACCGAGTACCTACCAATTACAACTTGTTACACTCGCGAGCAAAACAACAACGGTTCAAATTGGTGACGTCACAATAAAACTTGAGTCCTCGGTATTCCAGAGCAGCAAACATTTCAAGGGAGACCTTCATATAGGACATCTAGATCCCTTTCAATTATTCGCATCGAGAAATTGCTGAAAGAGTTCAAAGAATTTGGTCCTTAAAAGGTTAATCGTGAGAGATCCAATCTGATAGTTTTCAAGATCAGTAGAGATAACTGGTTTAATGGTTTTCCACGGTTTGCAATATAAATGCTACCATTGTTGTAGTTGTGGTTGTTGTTGTTGTTGTTATTGTTATTATTATTATTATTATTATTTATTATTATTATTATTGCTTTGGTGAACCACACGATGTTTTTAAAGTTCATTTTTTCAATGAAAACATGTTTCGGATGAAACATCATCCATCGTCAGTTGTACAGGGCGGAATAAAATGAAAATGGGCAATAAATAGTTTTAAAAATGAGATATTAGCAAGAATAACTAAAGGTAAAGAAACTATTTATACTAAGAAAGGAGACTAATTAATAGGAAAGGGATAAATTAAGGTGTTTGACCTGAGAATTTCAAGACGGCTGCTTCCAAAGTATGTGCATGGCTTCCTTGATTTTCAACTGGAAGCTTGTGGAAGCAGACTCGAGAATTTTAAAACAATGTTCTGAACAAAGGGAACGACAATTTTCAGAAGGACTCAGATGTTTGAAGAGGTGGGAATGTTTGTCGGAGGAGAGGTGTTCACGGATGCGAGTGGCAAAATGTCTGTTGGTTTCACAGACATAACAGGCAATGCAGCCAGTTTTACCGTAGATATGTTGACGATACCTTTGCTTTGTTTGACACCGACAGGAGCCCATGAATAGGAGCTTCACTCTCCCATACAAGCCCTTTGAGTCAACCTTTGCGCGTATCTTTTCTATTTTTAGAACACTGCGGGTGTCTAAATTCGCAAGCACTGTTTAGAACGCCCTAGAGAAGGATCAGGACAACGCGCTCCCCACCTTTGGCCACAATATTGTTACGGATGCTTGTGTGCGGAATTTACTGGAAACAGATTTTCCCAGTAAAATGAGCCCCCTGCAGAAAAAGCCGTTCTAAAAATAGAAAGATACGCGCAAACGTTGACTCAAGGAAACAGTGCATATGGAGGCTCCTATTCATGGGCTCCTGACACCGAACAGGATACTTTATCTTTCTATAGTTATATCAACACCCAGCACCCCGACATTAAGTTTACCATGGAGAAGGAAGAAAACCATAGGCTCCCTTTCTTAGATGTTCTTCTAGATAATAATAGCAATCAGGGCATCATAACCTCGATTTTTCACAAGATAGCCTACACTGGTCTTCTCACCAACTTTTATAGTTTTGTAGTTACAAATCAGGACTATTGCGCACTCTGGTACAACGAACGTTTAAAACCAAAACATTAGGGAGGAATTTGTTCCCTTCATACGACATTGAGAATGTTGTTAGAAAAGTTCTTAACAATCACTTCACCTCCGATTACTCCCAGGGTGCTACTCGTAAGGACAATTGTTTGTATTTTAAATTACCGTACATCGGTCCTTTTTCTATCACAACACAACGCAGAATTAAGAAATTAGTCAGCACTTTTTGCACTGACCTAGATTTTAAGTTGGTGTTTACCCAGTTTAAAATCAGGAGCTTGTTTGGGGTTGAGGATGCCGTCCCTACGGATTTACGATCGCGGGTCGTTTACAAGTTTTCATGTGCAGGCTGTAGTGCGAAAAGTAGACCCGCGTTCTACTTTTCGCAACAACTTTCTTCAACCCGCAACAAATGTTTTTGTTACGCGACAAGTTGATCATGCAAGGTGAAAAACGCGAAACATCGACCCAAAACTTGTAACGAAACAATTTTGAACGACAGGTTGAGGGTTTTTGTATCTCGTATTTCGCCGCCTTAAAAAAAGCAGGACTCAACGGAAATATTCTGCCATTACAGAACAGCACAACCTCGTTCCCAGGGTTTTTTCCTAAGAGCGAGAATGAGAACCGCAAGAATCATCAGAAAGGTGATGGGCGCCTAAGGGGAAGGGAGGTCCCCTGGCATTGGAAAATTAGCCGGTCTGAAGACCAAGAAACCATGTGAACAGGGAAAAGTAATAATAATGATAACAATAATAATAATAATAATAACAATAATAATAATAATAATAATAATAATAATAATAATAATTTTTCAAAACTTATAAAAAATTTATTTAATAATAATAATATATATTTTTTAATGTGAAAAATGTATTTAAGAATATCAATAACAACACCATTTACAAGGATAAATACTGGTAAAAAAAGTAAAATCTAATAATAATGATATTATTAGTATTAGTATTAGTATTTTTAAAAATGGCAATAAATATTCTATTTATAATTCAACGTTTTATAATTCGTCGTTTTTATTTAATAACATCATGCAAAGTTCTGTTTACACTTTGCCTGCAAACTATGAGGCGATCATTGTGAACATCGTGTATAGTATAAAAGAAAAATTCCTTTCTTTTCATTAGACTACTCTCCTTGTGGCGAAAGTCCAGTTGACTTTAGGGCGCGGATCGTTGGTGGTAAAAACGCTGAGAGAGGATGGTGGCCCTGGCAGATTGGATTGTACAGACTCAACAGTAAACGTAAGCACAGTTTTAAATTTACTATGCAGGGACATCCCCCATCCCTTCCTGAAATGACCTGCGGCTTTCTAATATAACTAGTATTTTAAATAAAAATGAAAATAGAAAAAACTATGTGGTTAATTGGTGTTGAAGTAAAACATAGCGCACCCCCTCCCCCCCTCTCCTAAGAAAAATCCTGGATCCACCCCTGCTGTGATGAGCCAGAATTCACGACTTTATTTTCTCTTGTGAACACCACTGTAGTTTGTAGGATACTGATATCAAATGACCAATGTACAAAATTTTGAAAAAAGATGAATTACTTTGAAGTGTTGGCCTTGGAACGCTAACATCGAATTTGTTGCTGTTGCTATTGGTGGCGGCGGTAGTGGTGTTCAGGTTTGGTGGCAACCATCTATAAACCAGGGTCTTGAGTCGCACTTATACTCACTAAATTAATGAAGCTATTTGATCCTTTTTGTCCTCCAGATAAATTTCAACTTGTTTGTGGAGGCGCCTTGATCTCCCGGCGATGGATTCTGACTGCAGCACACTGTTTTTTCTACAAAGATCGCTTCCTTAACAAGAAAAGCTTTCACGGAAATCCTTTACCGTAAGGGTGGAAAAGATGCAAACAACAGTTAAGTTATTTTTTAGAACTAGGAACATTACATTACATTACATTACATTACTGCTGCCGTGGGCCGAGCCCACATAGCGCCAACACAAACTAGGAAAACATATTTTATTGGTGGTGTTTCAATTATTGAGGTATTTTAGATGTCTAACTATTAGTAACAGTTGAAGAAAAACACATGGTGAGGATGTGAGCTAATCGTAAAATTGAGGAAAACAGGAAGTAGACCATCTGTCGCTAACTCACCCAATATCTTACCCTCCTTTTCGCCTCATCACTTTACGGAACTTTCAAATATATTATTTTTATTGTCTCTATTTTTTTAAAACATATTTGTCATTGTTTCCCCCAAAGGCACCAAGGCTTATCATAGGGGGTCACAATAATACAAATTTACATTCAAAAATCAGGCTGACACACGAAAACACACACAGCTATGGATTTATTAATTTAGCAATCAAACAGTGCGCATCGAAAAGCGATTAGTATTACATTAATTATAAAACTTTGGACTTCTCGAGAAAAAAAGCAGTGAATATCGTAATTTACAGATTTAATGCCGTACAATAAAAAATTAAGTTTTCTAGCATTGCTGCTCGATGACTTTGTTTCACCTATTTGTAATGGATCTTTTCGTTTCTCTTAGGTATAAAACCATAGCGGGAGACTACGACTTATCTAAGATGGAGAAAGCGCAGCAGGATATCCAACCTGAGAAAATTACACACCATCCGAATTACAATGATGATAAAATTACCAATGACATAGCTCTTGTAAAACTCAAAGACAAAGTGGAACTTCGCAGTTTTGGTCGAACTGTTTGTCTACCAAAGAAAGACGAAGGCGATTCGGCAATCCCTGGAGAATACGGTTACGTGAGTGGGTGGGGAGCAACGAAGGCTGTGACCAAAAAAAGTGAACTTGGAAAAGGCGAGCGAAAGTCTAACGTCCTTAAATACTCTTCCTACCAAATCCAAATGAATGGGCTGTGTACAAACAGTACTAGGTACACATTCGAGCCGCGAGTGTCTTTTTGTGCCGGAGATGGAAAAGGAGGAAATGG
Organism: Pachyseris speciosa; assembly: GCA_016490735.1. Classification (NCBI taxonomy): domain Eukaryota; kingdom Metazoa; phylum Cnidaria; class Anthozoa; order Scleractinia; family Pachyseridae; genus Pachyseris; species Pachyseris speciosa. The sequence continues at coordinate 185,087 of JAEMWC010000192.1, forward strand.
TACCTGTTATGGAGATAGCGGAGGGGCGTTTGTTCGAGAACGAAAAAGAGGAGATGAAAGAAAAAAGCTTTTGAGCGTAAATGACTTTATTTCAAGAATATTCCTACCAGTGAATTTATTTTCGATATAACAAAAATTCCATAGTAAGTATCAATTATTTTCGATGCATTATAATTTGATTGTCACTGTTATACCTTTGAGTGATGGCTGTCATGGTAACAGCCATATTCTATTTAGCAAAAATTGAAGTAAAACGCTTTTTGTAACAGTGTACTTCTTTATTTGTATGAATGATTTAAAAGAGAACATTGCACCTAAAAGACTATTTGTTTTTTATTTCAAGCCTTTTTCTTTCGTTCTTATGGTTTTATACGGTTTTAAGCAAGCAGCAACAGAAAAAAATGGCACCATACTTTCTTCGTGCATTAATGGTGTTAGGAATGTTAGTTACAAGAAAGGGAATTGAGTGTGGGAGGTCGAGAGATAATATAAACAACAAGCGAATAGCTAACAACAAGCTAATCCTGAACGATGCATTCAACCTCCAACCGCCCCAACACCAAGTAAACATTTCCTGTCGCTTGTTGCTTTCGCGATGTTTGCTGAATGATCAAATTTGGATCGCGTTTTTTCCCCTTGATTAAGACCGCAACCGGAATTCCATTGTCTCTGTTTCGGTATTTAACACAGATATCTGCTGTAGAAGGCATTATATTCCAGGAGGGAGGGAGTATTCCTCGGAATCTTGATTTGGTAAGGGGTGTGCTCCCTGGTTCTCCATATCCTGGCCCCGTTTAAGAAAACAATACGCTATTCTCCGTATCCGTTTTTGTATCGTAATTTAGCTTAGCTGAAACACCAGCAAAAGAATAATATTATTGGTCTATGGAAAGTTTTGATAGCTGGTATTCCCCTTTTTTTCTGTTTACGATAAAAGCCTCTGTTTCAATCCAAAACCTTCTATACCTCTAAACACTTACGTTTTTTATGGGACCAAAGCAACCGTTCCCGCTCACATGTAGGGGAAAATCCTCCCCAGGCACGACAATCGAAATTTTGCTATTATCATCTAAGGTAAGTTGGCCACCGCAAAGACATTATTTGAACTACAGAAGTCTCCAGAGACCCCACGCGTTTTTTGTTAACAGATGACATACTCATAGATCATGCACGCTCGTTGGACATGGGAAGGGTATTAAAGAAAGCAGTACTCATCAGTGACACCGTAGCTCCTCTTTCTTCTCTATTTTCATTGGCCTCTATTGCCTGTACCTTCTCTTTTGTTAACACGGAGCACGAGTTCCTGTTCGAGAGAGTGAGGTTCTACTTTAATGTTTGGAAAAGTTTCCCCATATTTTGACAATCGAGAGCAAGAACAATTTTTTTTACAGTAGAGTAAGATCTTTCCCCGGTGAAGCATTCCAATTTTTGCTTTTATCAACTGAGTTGATAAGGTAATTGGCCACTGCAAAGAGATTAATTAACAACAGAAGTCTCAAGAGACCTCACGCGTTTTATGATAACACATCCATGCACGCTCGCTCGTTGAAAGGGTAAGAAAGCAGTACTCACGGCGTAAGAATTCATGTTTGAGAGAGGGAGATTCTACTTTAATGTTTGGAAAAGTTTCCCCATATTTGATGATAATCGAGGACAAGGTCCAAAGTTTCTTTTACAGTAGTGATTTCCTGTGTTCTATCTTTACGATTTATATAAATCAGAGATGTTGACGAGTGGAGAATTTCTCAAATAATTCCTGATCCCGTTTTATCTACTTCTTCTGACGTCTTGTTGAAAGAGAGAGAGTAAAACTGACACCATTGCGGGAGAGGATACGTTTGGCTATAGCTTTTGGCACATGATGGGGCAAAAGTTCATCGAAAGGCCAACACAGATTAATAGATAGCTGGGGCTCAAAAGATAGAAGCCAACTGAAAGAGACCATTAATTCACTTTGAGTAAACAACTGCAACTGCATCTCACCACGAAGCCTGACCCACATGATGCCATCACTTGCAAGTAAGGTGAGCTTGAACTGATTTCTTTATCGTTCGTTGCCCAAGAGACTCGCCGTTTACTTCGATCACATAGTTACATGTTGAGCGAGGAATGCTTCCATTGTCTCCCCAGCATTGATGAACATTAACAGAGCTCAACACCGCCCCTGTTGTTGATTTTATTCTCTTCGAGTTTCTTTAAGGAAGGATGAAGACCACTGAGCTTCAAATCCAGTAATCAGAATCTTTATTGCCACTATGTAATTAACTAAATTTTCGATAGGTGTTTTAAAAGTACTGATTAGCTTCCAGTAATGATATCGGTTCGACTAAAAATGCCCGAACGTTTGCCACTAATATTTCCTTAGGTTTTAAAAGTAAATATCTGTATTTTTATTCTATCGGTAACAGAGGTTGTAACATTATGCATTAGGGCAGAATCTCACGTCTATCTCGAATTCACGGGAAGTAGGGATGGCGTAGAGGTGAGAGCACTCTCCTCCCACCAATGTGGCCCGGGTTCGATTCCCGGACTCGACTCATATGTGGGTTGAGTTTCTTGTTGGTTCTCTACTCTGCTCCGAGAGGTTTTTCTCCCGGTACTCCAATTTTCCCCTCTTCTCAAAAACCAACATTTCCAAATTACAATTCGATCCAGAATTTCGAGGGCCATAAGTTTGTCACTCATAGAAGTGTCACTCTTGTTAAACAAAAGTTGATTGATTGATTGATTGATTGATTGATTGATTAGAATTCGTGTCCATGAGTATTCGAATTTTGCTCACTTGCTGTTTTAAAGGGAATACATTAAGTGTGTTTCCCGCTAAAAGAGAAAGAGGGGATCAATCATGAGACCCTTGATCCTGTGGTGTACATAATTTGCGCTTCACACAGTGGAATCTGAAATCGCTGCAAACCGCATGTTAACCAAATTAAGGGCTTGCACTTTTAAGAGAGTAAAGCTCCAGTGCTGACCGCTATTTGTTATGCGATAATAAGTCAATGGCATCTTACGCATCACCAGGCTTCTCGGTGTAAGGAGTTGTAATCAACTCTTTTCCTCTCCAGGTACTACTTATTTGGGCATTTGCTACGTTGTGGAAGGTGTCAGACGAAACTATTGCTGCAAGAGGTCAGTTTTGTAAATTGCATGGAAATAAGAAATCACATGTGAAAGAGGGACGACTCCATAAGAGACCGACTTTTTTGCCGGTGCGTGACGACAACAACAACAGCAATAAACTTTATTAATATTTAAGAATTAAAAGAAGAACATGTACAACTCGCATATAGCGTAAGCTAGTCGAGGCGAGTTGTGCAGGAAGAAAAAAAAAGACGAAGAAAATAAATCAATTTTTAAGCTTCAAATAACAGACTATAAACAATGACAGGAATAAACTATAAATAAAATACAATCATTAGCATCCGGAGATAAATATGATTACACAATTGATTGGTAATAGGTAGCTTAATAAACTAAACAAACTAAACAGGCGAAGACATTCACAATGAATGGTTACAAAAGGTTAAGTAAAATATAAATTAATTTTGGATAGTAAATTAGGTGCCTCAATATAATCCTCTTCGCCTTCTAAAGCTGCGAATAAAGCTTTGCGAATTGATTTCTTGAATGCCCGTTTTGGTAGATTACATATTTGCGATGGGAGACAATTCCACGCTTTCGCGCCAAAGCATAAAAAAGAGTCCCGCTGTTGATTTAGACGTGAAAATTTGGTATGATATTTTCCACAAGATGAAGCTCTCGTGCTATATGAATGAGCCGAGCTGGTCTTGACAAATTTTTCAGAGATAGCTTTTGGAGCAGAGTTATTTGAAACATCATACATAGAGTGTAAGATAGCTTCAAAGTAAAGCAGATGAATGGGTAATATTTAATTACTGATCTGAATAAAAGGTTTCGTGAACTTGATAATGATGACATGAAGTCATCGAAACGTCGTTCACTCTTTATGTCGTTCATTTTTTATTCTCAAGTTATCCAAATGTTGACTGTTGTGTTCAGCGTTGGTGGGGGAGTTTGCAGGCAAGCAAAAGGATTGTCTTGCAGGAATGCCAGCCAGGGACAAAAACAGTGAAGAGCAGATTTTTTTAACAGCGGTTCGTTGGGTACTCCTGAGATTGATTACAATGAGCTACAATGAAGACTTACTTTATCCTTCATTTCAGCACTTTTCAGTCTCAACGCCTTGTTAGAGTTATTAGAAAGAACATTGGATTTCTGTGTAATTGGGTGATATGTTTACTGTTAAATTAAAAGTGCCATGACGTGAACAAGTAGGATTTTTATCATTGCAGAGTTGGGGAGGAAGTAAATGAAAGTCAGACGCGTTATTCATAAACTAGTATTTTGCTTTAAGAGATTAAATAATTTAAGTCCGTCTTGCTCCCAGAACTCCAGCAATTTTCATTTCGATCCGCTCAAAATTTTACTCATTTTTCTGTGCCTACAGATCGCTATAAAGAGTGTTCATTCCTTCGGCGACTTATAACTGTGGAATGATATTGATTTGGAAATTCTTGAATCTGGTGGAATTGGCTTTTCACGAGAGCGTTAGTTAATTATTACAATGTTCTAAAGCATTCAGTTTCTCCTTTTAACTATGCTCTTGACAGGTATTCATCTATATCTATACCAGACTGCGTCTGGATGCTTGTGATTTAAACTATTATCTCTTTAAGATAGGAGATAAGTCCTCACCTCTTTGTGGCTGTGGTCTTGATAATGACACAAAAATTCATGCTTTCAGTTCCACCTTGTTGAGCTACGTCCTTAATTGCTGCACTTTGCGAGGACGATTAGCTGGACAGTTATCATTATCATTATATTATCATTGTTATTAGAAATTCATGTCTTTCTATTATGTCCTATTTATGCTGCCCTTAGCCCTGATTTGCTCACAGCTGCCATCGCTGTTGCTCGCATTGCTTCTGATAAATTGTTTAGACATTTGTCAGCATTTGTCTTATTCTTATATTGTTTCTATGATATTTTTTTTTCTCAAGGCTCTACTTGTGGCCCACCTACACCTCCTTATGGTTCAACTATTATTCACCCATCAGAGCCAGGAAAACACAACAATGGCAGCGTAGTGTTGTTTGGTTGCAAAGAAGGTTTCTATCTCATCGGACCGCCAATAATCAAATGCACTGGAAATAAGTGGACGGCAATAACGTTTAGATGCATAGGTATTACTTTAAGTTACTTATTTACTTTACACAGATTTCTCATCTCACGTTTGGGAGAAGAAAGAGAGAGAAGAGAGGAGAAGGTCAATTCTATTTACGACTTTTTTTTATTTCATTATTCCTCAAATTCATAAGTTACAATCAAATATTTTATTTACAAAGTAAACAATAAATCAATTAGTGTAGATAAAAAGGGGAGACTCAGCGATATTGAAACGTCTCTTAACTCATTCTCTCTGCAATTTACCAGTCGCTGAAGACCGGTGCTTTGAAAACCTGTAACTTTTCGAAATCCCGGACTATATTTGAAATGAGCCATCATTATTGCCAAATATTGAGTTTCTTAGACTTTATCACTCCGTAAACGCAAAAAAAGTACCGGTTTTCCTTGAATATGACTGTTTATTCTGTTGGCAGTTAACATTGGCAGTAAACTTCGACTCAACTTCTTGCAATCTGTTCCAATTTGCCCGCTCACTTTCTTAGCCCGACCTGGGTAACACTATTTGATTTCGGCTGCTCTCACTGGTCTGACAAGTTCGCATTTGTGACCCAAAAGAATTCTTGGATATACTTGGATAACTGCCGCATGTTAGTCTGCCAATTTCGAGTACAGATATTTTTTAGAACCGTTTCGAGCCTCCCGGTCCTGTTGGCAAAATATTGCACCGATTGCATTATTTACAGTCAAAACTCGCCAAAATTGCCATGCCAGGTCCCGCAATCTACTCACAGAAAATGAGCATGGTTAGGAACCCGGGGGGGGGAGAGGAGAGGGGGTCACTCCCTATAATGGCTTATACGGGGAGGCTCCGCCCGAAAGGGTACCTTTTGCACGCTTCAGGTATATGAAAGGGTAGGGATTTCACGAGTCGAAGTATATGAAAGGGTAGGGAATTCTGCCATTTAGGTATTTGAACGGGCCTTTCATTAAAATATTTCGAACACACATACCTAATGACTGTACTGTTCTAATGGTGATTATACGAAAGGGGTACCAATTGTTAATGGAAGGTATAAGAAAGGGGTACCTTTTCTGTCAAAAATGGTATATAAAAGGGTAAGGGGTCGGACCTCGGGGCGGAGCCTCCCCGTATTTTTCTATCCCCCCCCGGGGAGGAGGCTAGGAACACAACTTCTCTTCGTGAATCACCATGACTCGATCGAAACCTTTCGGAGGCTCACTTGGCGAGTTACACTGGATAAAAATAAGTTTGCTAATGGCTCTTATTTTTGTCTAGGATTTTGTCCAGAGTTTCGTCATATTTTGAATGGTCAAGTGGTGCATGCGAGTCCTCAAGTCGGTAAAGCTGTTGTGGAATTTCGCTGCGATGAGAAGTTTCGTCTCATTGGTAGAACTCGGCTGGAATGTATTAATGGCAGATGGAACGGGAAATTACCCTTTTGTGACAGTAAGAACTTAACATGTATTAAAGAAATTCTCATTTTCTGCCGAGGATCAACGGAGGTGTATTACTTTGTCTTGTTTCCAAGCTAAAAACGTCCTGTTATATTAGATTATATTATAAACCAAGATAGGTTTATTAGGTTTATTCTAGGTAGATAAGATATTCTCTAGATAGGTTTAACTTTAGCGTCTCCAAATGTAGCTAGAGAAACAATAAAAGAAATAAGACTATGAATATTCATTACGGTCCTTGGAAGTTAATATTTGTATTGAAGTCTCAAGGTCAACGAAAATTTAAGCAAGGAAACTTAAGTATCTCACAGTCTTCTTGAACAATGGCATCACTTGACTCAGATATATATAAAATCATTTGAAAAAGTTCTTTTTCTTATTCTACAGAGTTAAAGTCGTGTGAGCGTCTCCGAGCTCCCGCCAATGGTACTTTATACGGAGATGATACCGCTCATGGAGCAAAGGTGTCATTTGCCTGTTTAACAGGTTTTGAATTATTCGGGCTACAAACAGTAACGTGCAACAATGGAGCTTGGAGTGGAAGCGTTCCATCATGCAAAGGTATATAATACTTCTAACTTCAAACGAAACACGTCACCTCAAACTATTCTATATGATTATTAAACAATTGGTTCATGCGTCAGCGTGCGTTCATCGAGATATGAAGCACGCTGGAAGTTTGGAGAGCACTAAAGACGCGTAAGAGTTGCTCGAGGCGAAGCCTAAAGCAACTCTAGCTTCTTGAGTGCTCTCCAAACTTCCAGCGTGCTTCATATCTCGATGAACTCACAGCTGACGCATGAGCCAATTGTTTTATAACATTTTTAACGGGCTAGTTCCCTCTGCTACGTCATCAGCGTGCACAATAGGAATATGAAGCACGCTGGCGCAATTGAATTTGACTACACGAATTTACCAGTGTAGTAGCAGCTAAACATAAGGACCAATTTATTGGTCAACATTTCGACTGTAGCAACTGGTCACTTTTAATGCCTAGTTAGTAGCATCCAAGAAAGGCGATGTGATATCTATGAAAAGTATGAACAGGCAAGGGTTGTCCAATATACACTCACTGTAACGGTCCGTACATGTCTGATAAGCGATGCCTCGATACGTACGGAGCGTACGGATCGTAAACCTGGCAGTCGACCCCTATCCAGTGGCATACAGGCCATAAAGTGTATCTCATTACTGGAACTTGATTTGGCGTACCATTGGGCCCCCAAAAAATAACACCTGATCAAAGGTATCAAAATTAATGGAATTTATTTCATTTTTAGTTATTCGGTGCTCGAGGCCTGCCATTCCACCAAACTCCTACATAATTTACCCCAGAGCAAACAAGGACAGCTATGTTCACGGGACCAAACTCTTCCTGGCATGTCGCGAAGGACATTACCTGGCAGGATCACCAATTATGAAGTGCAATCATACTAATTGGATCAACATGGATTTTAATTGCATTGGTTAGTAGGACAAGCTAGCCCAAGCACCGCGCAGGGAGAGGGACTGGGGGGGTGGGGTAGGGTAGCCCTCCTCACTTTTTAACAGTACAATGTATCGAGGGCAATAGACCTTTTTAGCTTGTCGATTTTGTTTTCCCAATGCAGACCACGTGGTCTTCCCAAGGGAATTTGCTCTTTGTCTTTTCATAAATTATGCTTACATATAATAATAATAATAATAATAATAATAATAATAATAATAATAATAATAATAATAATAATACCACACCATGTTAGTTTTAAATGCATTTCTAGCCATTTCAGAGGACTTTAATTGTGCTCCCCTGGACCCCCCGAGTTGTCTCACGCTAACGCGTTCGAAGTGAGCCCCCCCTACCCCCCCCCCCCCACTTGCAAAGTTGCTGCGCTGGCCCTGTATAGCCCTTTATTAGTTGGGACGGAGTGCCAGTTGATTAAGACCATACACTTCTTTTCTTCATTTGCCGTTGTTGTGGCTTAAAAATCTAACGTCGTAGGAGTAAAAAAATATCTGAAAACCAACATAAACAAAAACAGCAGAAGAATTAAGTCTTAGAAATCGTGAGAAACCATAGAATTCAATGACCCATAGTCTTTATGCAAGAACTAAAAAGAATGCATACACTACATGAATATGTTCTTTAGCTTTTCCTTATCAATTGAGAATAGGAATAAAATGAAAAAAATGAACTAAAATAAAAGGGACACTAAGGGAAGGTTATGTGAATTACTGGACTTCCTTTATTAATCGGTTTTATGGATTAAATCATTTGAGCTGGGCGTGACTTGATGACAGTTGTTTGCATTGCCTAAAGTTTGTTTTGTTACAGATCGTGAAAGTTATCTCGAATCTTAAAAAATGCTGTAAAACATCTTTTTTTTTACCACAGCGTCCTGCCCTGTTCTTGGTTCAATAATGAATGGCATCATTACGCCTGTAACGTTGAAGGGTGGCGGTGAGGTGGAAATAGAGTGTCACACCAACTACACTTTAGTGGGATCACCGAGGCTCATTTGCACAAATGGAAGATGGAACGACAGTCTACCTACATGTCAAGGTAACTTTATGTATCTAATAAAGCCGAAGGTTTATGTATCTTACTGTTCCTGTGAAGGCGATCAGCGCATAAATCAGGAAATACGATGAAAGACCGTAATTGTTGAAATGGAATGCAGCAGCGGACATAAACAAGTTACAAGAACGTGCGATCTTGCTATTGACCGATATTTTGCAGGTTAGAGAAATCGTCGTCATCATCGTCATCATCATTTTAGTTTACAGAATTTTTAAAATGGTTATGACTTAGCCTGCAACCAACGAGCCAATAATCATCATGCATAGTATAAAAGACATATCCCTTTCATCCTTACTTTTCATTAGACTACTCCCTTGTGGCGAAAGTCCAGTTGACTTTAGGGCGCGGATCGTTGGTGGTAAAAACGCGGAAAGAGGGTGGTGGCCCTGGCAGATTGGATTGTACAGACTCAACAGTAAAGGTTAGTACATTTTTACAATTAAAAGTACCTACGATGAAAAAGTATTCAAGATTTCAGTTTCTCTTGCGAACACTATTGTATTCGCTGACGTCCAATTTATCAGCTGTTGTTTGTGTTGTTTAAGTTTAGTAGGAAGCATCCATAAACAAGGATCCCAAGTCCCACTTGATTAAAGCTCAGTAAACTAATGCAGCTATCTCATGACTTCATCCTTATTGTCCCCCAGGTACATTTCAGTTTGTTTGTGGAGGCGCCTTGATCTCCCGGCGATGGGTTCTGACTGCAGCACATTGTTTTTTCTACAAAGATCGTTTCCTCAACAAGATACGCTTTTACGGAAATCCAAGAGAGTAAGTGTAGAAAACATGCAAGCAACCTTATAGCCATTATATAGAAGTAGAATAACATCATATATCGATGACATTTAAATTATTGAGGTATGTTAGATGTTTAACTATGAGTATTTAAGAGTTGTATTAAAACGCATGGCGAAAATATGGCCACTGATCGTTAAGTTGAGGAAAGCTTCTTTGAAGCATTTGCAGTAGCGATCAACTTGAAAAAGCTTGCAAGTTTTTTCAAGTTTCGTTTCTGTGAGGGAGATTTCAATTGCCGATATATATCTTCGGTTATCTACGCCATCCATATATGCATGGGACGGAACAAACAAACAACCCCCCTCCCACCCCCCCACAAATAAGCCAAAAAAAAACTCCTAAAGACAAGTATAGCTGAGGCTTCAAAACGTATCATGAGGAATACTCTCCGAAATCAATCCTTCACCAAACTGAAGACGGCAGACAGATGAAAAATCTGTTACTCAATAGAGAGCATCATCGCGCATGTTCGGCCGTGACACTCCTTCATAAAAACGGGAAGTAGACCATCTATCACCCACCATTCCAACATAGATCTTACCCTTCCTTTCATCTGATCATCGAATTACGGAACGTTTCCAAATGTATTCTTTTTTTGTCGTTATCTATAATGGCTCTTTTCATTTCTCGTAGGTATAAAATAAAAGCGGGAGACTACGACTTATCAAAGATGGAGAAATCACAGCAGGACATCCACCCGGTGAAGATTACACACCACCCGAACTACAATGATCATAAATTTACCAATGACATAGCTCTTGTAAAACTCAAAGACAAAGTGGAACTTCGCAGTTTTGTTCGAACTGTTTGTCTACCAAAGAAACACGAAGGCGATTCGGCAATCCCTGGAGAATACGGTTACGTGAGTGGGTGGGGAGCAACGAAGGCTGTGACCAAAAAAAGTGAACTTGGAAAAGGCGAACGAAAGTCTAACGTCCTCAAATACTCTTCCTACCAAATTCAAGAGAAAAGACTGTGTAGAAACAGTACTAGGTACACATTTGAGCAGAAAGTGTCTTTTTGTGCTGGAGATGGAAAAGGAGGAAATGATACCTGTTATGGAGATAGCGGAGGGGCGTTTGTTCGAGAACGAAAAAGAGGAGATGCCTATCGATGGGTTGCCACCGGTATTGTGAGCTGGGGGGAAGGATGCGCACAGAAGAATAAGTATACCTACTACACCAGAGTTTATCCATTTATTGACTGGATTGAAAACACCACGAATGACAACTGAAAAGTCAGATGACGCGGTATGAACGATTACCGCTTCTCGCAAAAGACCTTTTGAGCGTAAATTACTTTATTTCACACCAGTGAATTTGTTTTCCAAGTATATGACAACGTCTAAATAATAATAATGCAAACTTTCGATGCACTTTAATTTGATTTGTCATTGCAATGTTCTTGAGCGATGGTTGTCTTCGTAACAGCCATGTTATTTAGCAAAAATTGAAAAACAAAAGGATGTTTGTAACATATACTTGTTAATTTTTATGTAATGTTTAATAAATGAGCAGGAGTGTTTTATCAAGTTTATAACACGAGGAGCAGCCGAGTGTTTTAGGACTTGATAAAACACGTATTGCGAATTTACTGAACGGCTTAAAAAACTATACTGTACATCTATCCATTCTTACACTAAACTTTAGATTTTGGGTTATTTTGGCCTAGTAAATCGGGTGTAAAATTTAGACGTGTCTTTATCAGATATAAAGACACTCATTAAAAATTAATTTCCTTCATGAATTATTAATGATATTTTTAAGAATGATTTAAAAGAGAACATTGTACCTGAAAGATAATTCAAATAAAACGCTTTTTGCAACATGTACTCGTTTATTTGTAAGAAGACATTTCATATAAACGATTTTCTTCTGTTAACTTTCAAGCGTTTTTTTTTTTTTCATTTTCTCGTTTTTACGGTTGTATATATTTTATTTAGATAACGTCCTCGATAGGGATAGCCTCCCACTGACTTTTCCTTTTATGTATCTCTTACTTTAGGATTTAAATTTAAATTTTCAATTCTAAGCAAGCAGAAAAATTCCACCATGCTTTGTCCGTGGACTGGTCTCTAATTAAATAAAGGGTGTTAGGAATGCTAGTTACAAGAAAGGAAATTGGGTTTGGGAGGTCGAGAGATTGGTAGAACACAAATAAAAAAAAAAGGTACTTACAAATAAACAACAAATGGATAGCTAACTACAAGCTAATCCTTAGCGACCCATTCAACCCGCCAACGGCCCAACAACAACAACAACAACACCAACAACAACTTTATTTAAAATTAGATAAATGAGATTGCAGTTTGTCGAGTGGAAGAAATTATCACCGGCAGATATTATATGTACAAAATAGAGATACGTACTTAAAGGCTAAGTAAGAATCAGAATAAATGTACAAGCTTATAGGCTGCTAAAACTAAAAATTGATGGAAATAGTACTGTTAGGAGACAACAACGTATCAAGGGTAAATTTCCTGTCTCTTATTGCTTTCGCGATGTTTGCTGAATGATCATATTTTGCTCGTGATTTTTTTACCTCTTGATCCAAACCCTGCAAGACGTCAACTTGATAACTGTAGGCTTCTCCCCGAGAGATATAGGGAGGAGCATGGGCTCCTTATCTCGAACAGCGTCTGGTAAACGAGCCTAGATAACTTCTGTCGAAGGCATTATATTCCAGGGGGAGGGCGTAATTCTCGTAATTTTGATTTTGCCAGGGATGTGCTCTCTGGGTTTTCATATCCTGACCCTGTTTCAAACAAAATACGCCATTTCCGGTACCTGATTTTTCGTCGTAATTCAGCTTCCTGCAACACCAGCAAAAGATCTGGTGAAAATTCGTGTCCGATCAAAAGTTTTGAGGGTGTCAATAATTAATAAATGGAATATTTACCCAGGATAACCCTTCAGTACAAAGTACTGTTATCAGCGGGGTCCTGCTGACTAAGAATTAAAAAAACTAAAAATGCACTAAGCTAAAAATACATCAAAAACTATCATAGAAATTACAAGTAATGACCATCCAAGGCTTTCCTAAATAAAACTCTAGAATTAATGTTTCTTAAACTTAACGGCAATGAATTAAAAATCGAAGCACCTAAAAAATAAAAACTACGGCGCGCAAAATCCAGTTTGACCTTTGGTAGTTTTACTGTTTTCCCATTGTTTCTAGTGTTTAAAGCGTTATGATGTAATCGTTGAAAGTAATCTTTAAATGGATAACATGCAGTTCCATTAAGGCAGTCAAATACAAAACAGCACGCTCTCTTTTTTAAAAAGTTGTCAATTGTTAAAAATCGAAGATCACAGTTCTGCGGATTGCATTTTGGGGAAATAATTTCGAGGCTTCGGGTCTCAATGGAGCGGATCATGCGTTTGCGGGACTCTGACCACTGTTTTCGATAAAAGCCGCTAAACGTCGTTGTGATTCCCTTAAAGACATCCTATTTCAGTCCACAATCAGTCAAAACAACTTCTATACCCTTAAACACTCAAAAAGCACCCCAAATCAGATCAGAGCGTACCCTTTGGGACAGTACGACCCACTCACATATAGGGTAAGATCCTCCCTCGGTGAGACATTCGAATTCTTGCTATTATGAACTGAGTTGATAACTAGAGGTAAATTGGCCGCTGCAAAGAGATTTTAAAGTAGCAAAGAGATTGATTAACAGCAGATTAGTCTCAAGAGACCCACGCGTTTTATGTTAACAACCCAAGAGGTTACTTCGTGGAGGGCGTCCTAGATAAGGTGTTCAGATGGGATATGGAACAGTAATAAACCAAGTTATATGAGAAAAAAAAAAGTTGTATGATGTTCTGAAGTTGGCAATGATGTTTTTTCCTTCTGTTACCTTTTCACAGTGTTTTATGACCGTGTTTCAAAATATAACACCTTTGAACCCCTGGAGACAATCTTAATCGTCGTCAAAACAGCATTTCCAGGTCACTGACCTTACTAGAAGTGATTCTTTTTGTGCAATGTTTTCCAAATATTCATGCCCTTTCTTGAAGTGGGCACTAATTAAACGAATGAATGAATGAATGAATGAATACAAAATAAAAATTAACATAGGAATACTATGAGTGTTAAAAAACTTTTAAAATTTACAATCTTTTGTAAAGGCAAGGAAGGTTCGTTTAGTTCAAAGAAAATCTGATATTTAAAGTACTCACGAATTTATAATTATTAAAATTCTATTGCAAACGTGGTTAACAGCAATGCAAAAAGTACAGTTGCTGCATGTGCCCTCAATAAGAGACGTCAACAGTCTTTCTTTCTAATGTTCCGTCTAAAATTGTCCAGTGAGGGTTGCTGCCGATCACTTGAGGATAGTTTGCACCAAAGGTATGGGCCTAGAGTGTTTTCCGTATCTCACTGTTGAGTAGCGAAGTACATCGAAATCTGCATTTCCTAGGGAGTACCCTTTGTTTGCAAAATTGAAAAGTTCACCTATGTAGTCGGGGGCCAAGCCATTCTAACTTTGTACATTAAAATTACCATCTCTTGAAGCCTCCTATTGTAGAGAGAGGGCAAATTTGCACGGCATAGAGAAGATTGGGGTTAGAGTTAGAACATTATAGATGCACCTTCACAAGCATGCGCCTCCTCCCAGCGAGAGTCATAACACGTCCTATTCGAGTCAGTGTTCTTGAGCCTTCAGAGTACCTTTTCAGCACTGTCAGATAAGGAAACGAAATTCACTCACCTACGCATGCAGGGCGTGCTCTCAAAGTCCCATGGTTCTTACACTTACTAACAGCTGGACCATGCATTCTGTAGCCATGGACACATCTGTATTCCACGGTACTACACGGTAGTAGTAGAGTAGTAGTAGTAGTAGTAGTAGTAGTAGTAGTAGTAGTAGTAGTAGTAGTAGTAGTAGTAGTAGTAGTAGTAGTAGTAGTAGTAGTAGTAGTAGTAGTAAGTAGTAGTAGTAGTAGTAGTAAAACTTTATTTATACACGGTATCAATTCATTTACATGTTCTTCCATCGAGTCGTGTTTTGAAAACAATTAATTAATTACTTAACCAATTAAATTATCTAACTAAATTTATTGTCTGTACAAGGCTCTTACATAGGCTATAGCAATTACGAGGCTATAAATACTCTTATAACTTATGGCTACTTATCAATATTAATTAAATGCATGGCTTAAAGGTACTTATAGTTGGCTGAATTTAGCGCTCAAAGGCAAGCAGTTCCAGAAAACAGAGCCACGATATTGAAAACTTCGTTTGCCTGCTTCAGTACTCGGTCTAGGAACGAAAAGGTTGTATTTTGAATTTCTTAGATTATGTGAGTGAACACTGGATGTAGTTTTTAAAAGACTGTTTAAACGAGTCGGAGCAAGATTATGATTGCTAGTTGCTTAAAACGCCTTCGCTCCTGGGAATCCCAACCGAGGTCACTGAGTAAAGTGGACGATCTAATATTTAAGTCAGAGAAAGTGATTAAGCGTACAGCCCTAATTTTGTAGTTTTTGGAGTCTCTCAGATTGACCCACACCTATGCTGCCCCATACAGAGCTACAGTAACAAATTGTTTCCGGGTCTCAACAGCTCTCGACTTTTAAATAAACTAAAAAGAAAGAAATGATTGGATTGGTATGAAATTTTCCAATAAGTGCCAGTATACTTACTTGTATTTTTCGACTGCCTAAAGAGCAAGCTGGTCTTGCAAGGCGAACTGGTCTTGAAGAAACGGCCACTGAGTGAGTTCAGGTAATAAACATTGAATACGTGAATGATCATCGCAGTTGTGAACACTAATCAAGTGAACAGTAGTGAAAATAAAGCTTAGAACAAATATCAAGCTTGTACGGGAGTCGAACCCCCGATCACTGCGATACCGGTGCATTACCAACTGAGTTAACAAGCCAACTGGGAGCTGGTCATTTTGTTGGTTCGTAAAATATGTGAGAATGAATATATCAAAATCATTTATTTTAACTGCGGATTACAGAATGAATATGTGAATGATCATCGCAGTTATAAACAGTACATAATTAAGCAGAAGTGAAAATAAAGCCTGAGAAAAATCAAGCTTGTACCGGAGTCGAACCCACGACCTCTGCGATACCATTGCATTGCTCTACTGAGCTGTGCTAACAAGCCATCTGGGAGCTGGTCATTTCCTGTACTTGAAAATTTGGTTTATCAACGGAGTTGATAATGTAAATTGACCACAGTACAGGATTCGATTAGCTGACGTTTCGAGCGTTAGCCCTTCGTCGGAGCGAATCGAGGAATTGTGAGTTGTGTATGGTTAATATACAGAAAATGGAGCTACGCTATTGGTGATAACATGGTAACGTGAAAAACAGGAATAAATTAATTGAATGAAAAGCGCTCGTTGATACCGTGGGGATTAAGAGTGCCAATTTGAAAGATAAGTTTTTGCTCGAGATTTTTACGGCTTTCCGTGGTACCTTAATGTAGGGAAAGGCCGGAGAACGACATGTGTTGTTTGGAATGGTTAGGGAGATTAAAATGCCGAGCGACAGGTTTGGATGCGTCTTTGTCATCTTTCTCAACATCACGAAGGTGTTCTCGGAATCGGTCACCTAGTCGTCTTCCTGTTTCGCTGATGTATAACAGTAGTGTATTAGGGACCACGGTTTCCTTTTTTTTGCTGTGGTTTCTCATTAAATTGCTGTGGAATACATTAATGTCGATGACGTAATTATAGTGGATGTATTCCTTTACACAACAGAGACAGTGGATGAATCCTGCCCAAACTTGCCCGGTCTCTTTTAACCATGATTGGCTCATGTAGAATCTATTATGTGTTCAAAATAAAAACGCGCTTTTCGTTGGTAGCGTCAACCTTGCTTTCCGCTCCGTTAGTCACTAATTATTCAAAACTAGTGATCCAAACTGCCCTATACAGTGGTCTCAAGTGGAAAAATATCAGTGAAAGAGTCTCAGCTTTGGCGATGAGAGATGTGAGAGAGAAAATAAATTCTTAGCTAATTTTTTTCGTTTTCCGCTCCGTTAGTCACGCACGCGTTATGCAAAACGGATCTCAGCTCCTCTCTCAACCCTATATTTGCATACAAACTCTAAAGTAAAAAAGCCCATGGGAGAGAGCCTTCTACCATTCAACAACGACAATAGACGGCTTAAGTTGTTTGGAACGATCAATATAAACACGCGACTAATATGAATTACACGTTTCTTGAGTGACAAACATGAACTTTATTGTCTTTTATTAGCGAATACAAAAATGATTTGAAACGAATGAAAATGCATTTATTGACAACGAAAGCTCCAATAACTACGAAATGTTTAGCACAAAGTATCAGGAAATTAGAATGCAATCAATCGTCTTCGTTACATGCAGAATACCAAACAATAAGACTGAAGTCCCCTTAACAAAGAAATAGACTCCAATAGAACAACACGCTAGATATTGGTTTGAAATACATTTGTATTGAGAGCAAAAACATAGTATAACAGTCAAAGTAGGTCTAGTCTTCATCTTGTGGAATAGGTTGCTTCACAAACAATCGGTTAAGCAAGAATTTCCGCTTATCGATGGCTAGTTCTGTCGATTCTAACCAATCGAATCCATCCGTATCTTTGAGATCTTTTTGGGTTTCCATTACTTTTTGGAAGGTGTAATCTTTCTTCATTGCTCGCATCCACTGCAAATACTCGAACAGCACTTTTCTCAGTTCTTTTCTGTAGAGAGAAAGGAGAGCGTTCTGCGCTTTAAGGTGAGCCACATTTTCCGAATCTCCGTTTCTTTCGTACTCGTCGATCAAAGCATTGAGCTGGACCTCGTGGCGTTCCTGAGCTTCATCTAATATGCGCGACCAAGGGTTTAAGTGCTCTGTCACTTCTTGGGAAGAATCCGTTTCTTGGCTAGATTGAGGGTCTTCACTGTCTTCGCTATCTTCGAAATTTCCATTACCCCGTTGAAGAAGGTAGTCATTATAACCGTCGCTCCAAGGCATTTTTTGGTTTGAACAGCATGAGCTTTGACAGAAAACTGAACGGCAAGGGGAGCGCCACCTTTAAACGAGCAGTGAAAATGTGAAGCTTATGGGATGCGGTTTACTGTGACAAGCTACTGGTACTGCAGGCGGGGTTACTAAGCTCTCATCTCTGTGTTCGGCCCTTCATCGTCTCCATACAAAGTGGGCCTCTCAGGAACTGAATCTGATGTTGTTTTAAAATGTTTTATTCTCTTGGCTGCTTTTCCAACGCCTCTTGGTAGAGATTTCAGTGATATCTTTACTCCTCTTGGTGTTGATAACTGGTGGACAATCGTATCCTTTTCCTCATCCTGCACTGATAGAGGTGTTTCACTTCTTGAACGTCTTACTCCCTGGCTCCTCGTTGCTGGATAGATCATCACTCTAACCTTAGGTTGTAATTTCGCTTCTTGTAACCACTTCCTTCGATTGATATATTCTAATCCATGTACATCTGTGAGATGATTAGATAATTTAACGAGATATTTTGCTCCACAATTCGGAATTGGACAATCACGGCACACGCGTTTAGCCATGTTAACAGTTCGAGATCTCTGCCGAAATAAAACCATTTCAGCAAATTTTAACCTTTTATTCGAAGGACAAGAAGGACACAACACAGGACGAAAAGGACATTATAGGGACAAAAGGGACAAAACAAGGTCATTCAGGACAAAAGGAGACAATCGGGACATTTGAGGTCTTTTTCTTTCCAAGAGGTTCTTTCGCGCGCGGAATCTCGCGAGGGGCTACCGCGCGTCGAGTCACATTTCAATCCATGAAGCCAGGTTTCAATCCAGCCAACTTATTTTTATTGACAAACTATGTACCATCCTTTGGTAGAATTGTTTTGGAAAAAAAAAAACTATGTTGAAGAAGGCAAAACTTTATAATATTTCTTTTTATTTAAATAGCAATGAAAAAGAGAAACCGCACTGCAAAGAAAGTTGCATTTTGACTTGTTCCTCCTCTCCAGAATAATAGAAGGCAATATCTTAATGTTCCGTGTCATTCGTAATTTTAAAAGGTCTAGGTATTTTTGTCTTACTGGAATACAGCGATTCTCGAAAGCACAAGCGCGAAACTGAGAGCAAAACTTCTTCTCTCAGGAGCCCCCACTTATGGGCTCCTGCTTCTCTCAATAATAGCTGTATTCCAGTAAGACAAAAATACCTAGACCTTTTAAAATTACGAATGACACGGAACATTAAGATATTGCCTTCTATTATTCTGGAGAGGAGGAACAAGTCAAAATGCAACTTTCTTTGCAGTGCGGTTTCTCTTTTTCATTGCTATTTAAATAAAAAGAAATATTATAAAGTTTTGCCTTCTTCAACATAGTCTTTTTTTTCCAAAACAATTCTACCAAAGGATGGTACATAGTTTGTCAATAAAAATAAGTTGGCTGGATTGAAACCTGGCTTCATGGATTGAAATGTGACTCGACGCGCGGTAGCCCCTCGCGAGATTCCGCGCGCGAAAGAACCTCTTGGAAAGAAAAAGACCTCAAATGTCCCGATTGTCTCCTTTTGTCCTGAATGACCTTGTTTTGTCCCTTTTGTCCCTAAAATGTCCTTTTCGTCCTGTGTTGTGTCCTTCTTGTCCTTCGAATAAAAGGTTAAAATTTGCTGAAATGGTTTTATTTCGGCAGAGATCTCGAACTGTTAACATGGCTAAACGCGTGTGCCGTGATTGTCCAATTCCGAACTGTGGAGCAAAATATCTCGTTAAATTATCTAATCATCTCACAGATGTACATGGATTAGAATATATCAATCGAAGGAAGTGGTTACAAGAAGCGAAATTACAACCTAAGGTTAGAGTGATGATCTATCCAGCAACGAGGAGCCAGGGAGTAAGACGTTCAAGAAGTGAAACACCTCTATCAGTGCAGGATGAGGAAAAGGATACGATTGTCCACCAGTTATCAACACCAAGAGGAGTAAAGATATCACTGAAATCTCTACCAAGAGGCGTTGGAAAAGCAGCCAAGAGAATAAAACATTTCAAAACAACATCAGATTCAGTTCCTGAGAGGCTCACTGTGACATGAGTCCAGCGGTTTCCCTTAAGACACACCACAATAGGAGGGAAAAACAAAACGTGACATACAAACTCCTTCCCACAATCACACAACACACCACCATGAATTAAAACAACTTATATTTAATTGAACAGAAAAAAAAAGTGTAAACACGGCAAAAATTTACTACTAAGACAACGTAACCTCTAAAGATAATAGTAATAAATTACAAGAATATTTTAAAGTAAACTAACGTACTAAATTCAATCCTACAATTAAATCTAAGTATTTACAAGAATATTTACACTATATAATGTTACACTCAGTCCTGTTCTTTTCTGTCCTTTTCCAACTGACCACACCTTCCTGACGCGTAACCGCACCGCCAACCAAACACAACGAACGAACCGCAACTTTGCCAAATGACCTCTTCTTACTTCTTCTTCTCAAACTCCTTTTTCTTGAAACTCCACTTTCGCTCCTAACTACATACTGCTTTAACAGTGCTGTCTTCGTTTCTTTCCACGGACGCCAAGGACACACCACAGCTCACTCGCACGCCGTGTGGACAGAACGGTTTGTAGCCGAGTTTCTACGACTCTCCTCTGCACCTTTCTCGCTTAGGCGGCACCCGACAAGAGAATTTAGCCGTGAAAGATCCTCGCCCCTGCTAACGACTTTTAGCAGTGAATAAGCACTCTTCTCAATATCCTTCCTAAACTTCTTCTTCACAAACCAGAACCTTTTCCTTCGTGTGTTATACGCACCGGACCGAACCTTCAACTTCTCACCACGTTTTGTAACTTACATTTATATATGAATACTAAATGTTTAACAATTAACACTATACATGCATACTTATTGAAAAACACGGTATCTTACAACATTCCTACATTTGCAGCACTATACTAAATTAACACTAAAAGAACAATAAACTTACAAGCTTTTTAAAATGAGGGACTAAGTTACAATACAGCTCTAATTACGAACTACACTACAAACACTAGATAATTAACACTAGGACCATACGAAATACTAAAAACCGAAAAACTGAAACAAAAAGCTAAAAACAAAAACAAATCATCACACTCACTTTGTATGGAGACGATGAAGGGCCGAACACAGAGATGAGAGCTTAGTAACCCCGCCTGCAGTACCAGTAGCTTGTCACAGTAAACCGCATCCCATAAGCTTCACATTTTCACTGCTCGTTTAAAGGTGGCGCTCCCCTTGCCGTTCAGTTTTCTGTCAAAGCTCATGCTGTTCAAACCAAAAAATGTCTTGGAGCGACGGTTATAATGATTACCTTCTTCAACGGGGTAATGGAAATTTCGAAGATAGCGAAGACAGTGAAGACCCTCAATCTAGCCAAGAAACGGATTCTTCCCAAGAAGTGACAGAGCACTTAAACCCTTGGTCGCGCATATTAGATGAAGCTCAGGAACGCCACGAGGTCCAGCTCAATGCTTTGATCGACGAGTACGAAAGAAACGGAGATTCGGAAAATGTGGCTCACCTTAAAGCGCAGAACGCTCTCCTTTCTCTCTACAGAAAAGAACTGAGAAAAGTGCTGTTCGAGTATTTGCAGTGGATGCGAGCAATGAAGAAAGATTACACCTTCCAAAAAGTAATGGAAACCCAAAAAGATCTCAAAGATACGGATGGATTCGATTGGTTAGAATCGACAGAACTAGCCATCGATAAGCGGAAATTCTTGCTTAACCGATTGTTTGTGAAGCAACCCATTCCACAAGATGAAGACTAGACCTACTTTGACTGTTATACTATGTTTTTGCTCTCAATACAAATGTATTTCAAACCAATATCTAGCGTGTTGTTCTATTGGAGTCTATTTCTTTGTTAAGGGGACTTCAGTCTTATTGTTTGGTATTCTGCATGTAACGAAGACGATTGATTGCATTCTAATTTCCTGATACTTTGTGCTAAACATTTCGTAGTTATTGGAGCTTTCGTTGTCAATAAATGCATTTTCATTCGTTTCAAATATCTGTGTATTTGAATCATTTTTGTATTCGCTAATAAAAGACAATAAAGTTCATGTTTGTCACTCAAGAAACGTGTAATTCATATTAGTCGCGTGTTTATATTGATCGTTCCAAACAACTTAAGCCGTCTATTGTCGTTGTTGAATGGTAGAAGGCTCTCTCCCATGGGCTTTTTTACTTTAGAGTTTGTATGCAAATATAGGGTTGAGAGAGGAGCTGAGATCCGTTTTGCATAACGCGTGCGTGACTAACGGAGCGGAAAACGAAAAAAATTAGCTAAGAATTTATTTTCTCTCTCACTTCTCTCATCGCCAAAGCTGAGACTCTTTCACTGATATTTTTCCACTTGAGACCACTGTATAGGGCAGTTTGGATCACTAGTTTTGAATAATTAGTGACTAACGGAGCGGAAAGC
>JAEMWC010000192.1:215000-225000 GCA_016490735.1 Pachyseris speciosa
CAAATATATAGCTAGAAGTCACTGCGTAAATTAAATACTACATCATAGTCAGGTATTAGTGTGGAGTCAAGCACGGAGTTCGTAGGGGCAGCTAAGTGATATAGTCCTTGAGGTAACTCGGACGACGGGTAGGACGGCCAGACCGGCGTGGGCCAGATGAGAAAGCAGACTCCGAGATAGGAGCATCAATGATGTCAGACACGCTTCCACCCGGGAGAGGAGAAGACTCGGGCACAGGAGTAATGTCAGACTGAGGATCTGGAGGAATAGCGAGCTCGCTAGGAACTAAAGCAGGAGCAGGATTCGGAGTGCTCTGAGGCGTAGGAACGTGAGCAGGTTCCTCGACAACGTACCCAGGCTCCTCGTCGATATCTTCAAGGTACGAGTTGGAGCTGTAACGGCGAGAAAGGTTAGAAGTCGTCTCTACTAGGTCAGGAACGCGATAACATTCAGACAGTTTGACGCGATAGGATGTAGAACGCAGCTGTGAACCAGTGAACTTACGTACGTTGCACCACAGGCCATCAACGGAGACCACAAGATACCGACTGCGGGCATGCGTTTTGGAACCATCAGAGGTAATGTAAACTAAATCGCCGACCTGAACGGGCATGGAAGGGCGAGGACAGCATCCAGGAGCTTTGGATCTCTCACTAGCGGGATGGTTACCGAGCCGCAAAGAGTGCTGTTGTCGAACGACTTGGAGGTCAGAAAAAGGGATCTGTGCGTTGGTGAATTGGTCGCGTTGAAGCCACATCTCGCGGGCAGACAATCCTCTGTTGCGGATACGGGTGTTGAGATTGGCAGTCGCCACAGCTAAGGAGAGAGGAGTGATTGTACCACCCTCAGGGCAAATACGGAGGAGCTCATCACCAAGTTCAGCTACGCATTTCTCTGCCACAGGATTCTTGTTTGGGTTTTTGATTCGGCCGACTTCTACAGCAAAGCCATACTGCCTAAGGATTTCATCGCCGCACAGCGAAGCGAAGCCAGGAGCGGGATCTACCCTTATCACGGAAAGGGGGCCAGACAGAGGGCGCAGCTCAAGGCACAATCGGAGGAGACCAGAGCGAATGGAATCACGACGTTCGTCATCTAACAAGCAGCTAGCAGTGAAGGACGTGGAGGTCTCGCGGACGACAAGTATCAACTGACGGTAGCGTTTTATAACGTCTGCAGCGAAGGAAATACCAAAGCCGTCAGGAGGATCGGAGGTTGACTGTTCAACAAGACTGGAGGGAACTTTCTTCAGAGAAGAGCATAGGTGACAACACTGCGAGCACCGTTCCAGGGCTTTGTCCAGATCTAAGGCGAAGAAGTAACGCTGTGAGACCAGTTTCATTTGGTGACGGGAAGGGTGGTCCAACTTAACGTGCAGGGCAGCAAGGAAGCCATCAACGACGGAACGGGGGATGACTATACACTCACGGGGCGCAGCGAATGGTTCATCACGTTTTACGACGAGCAGGCCGTCACGGGAAATGGAGACTAGGTTTAGGTAACGCTTGACGTCTTTGATGTTTGTCAGCTTCTTTGACGGGCGGGTTCCCTGCTTAAGATGAGAGTGGACACGCCTTAAGCCAGGGCACTCTAGCTGCGATTGGAGCCAGGCGGAACGGCTGGTGAAAGGAAGGGACGTCTTCCCCGATAACACGTCGTGAACAGATATGGGACGTACAGCCAGATCTTCAGCCTCGGATACAAATGAACAGACTTGGCAGCGAGGGTCGTCGCAAGCGGGTGCGTTACGACTGGCAAAGTCAGAAGGCAAGTTCGCAGAGCCGGCCAGGTGAAGGAGCGTGGCTTGGTAGCGGCTAACGGATGATAAGAATGAAGTCACTCGTGGGCTGGAAGAGAACTGGCCACGGCAGAGCTTGTCAAAGGCCTGAACACAAGGCTTGCTATCAGTCAGTACATAAGTCTTAAACTTTGATTGAATTATATAACGAGCGAAATGCTTGACAGCTGCTGCAATGGATAATGCCTCTATTTCACATGGTAACCAGGAAGCTTGATGTTTTTTAAACTTGGCACTGAAATATCCGGCGAGGCGGAGCTTCTGGTCCCGAAGTACATAAAGCGTTGCGCCAAGGCCATTCATCTTGACAGAACCATCGGTCGCGATCCAGAGCTGATCATCGGGCTTGGGGAGAGCGATGGATCTGTTGGACATGAGTGCTTCTTGACACGCGCGAAAACACATCAGGAGCTCATCAGACCAGGAAATGGTATCCTGAGACTGACGACCAGCCGTAAGTGACTCGAGAGGAGCGAGGAGTTTAGCAGCTCCACTAAGGACCCGGCCAAGCATCTTGTACGACCCAACAAAGGCACGGAGACCGCGGACGTTCTTGGGAGGCTCGCAAGAAGCCAGAGCAGCTACACGATGGGGAGAAGCGCGAATCGAGCCTTGGGACCATATCCAACCGAGAATGGTGGTCGAGGCTGGGCAGATTATGGTTTTCGCAGGTGAGAGGCGAAGGTCGCAGCGATCAAGAGCCGTGAGGACCTTTCGCCAGTTTGTAAGGAGCTCTTGGTGAGAATTACCACCGCAATACAAGTCGTCGGCGATCTTAGCGACACATCCCTCCTGAAGGAGATCGCCCAGGACGCGGCACATCAGCTCCTCGAGGGCTGTCTCAGAACCAGGGATTCCCATGGCGCAGCGCGTGTAGACACGAACACCTTTGAAGGGAGTAACCACGCCACAATACTTCATGGAGTTCTTTGCAAGGGGGATTTGGTAGAACGCCTGGGACAAATCAGAGACTATGATGTATTTCCAGCAAGCAATCTTGAGAAGGGTGGAGTCCACGTCTGGCATTAGTGAGGGCTGAGGTTTACTATAGCGGCCCACGTCAGTAAAGGCTGTGACCAAGCGGAAGCCGCCATTCCTCTTCTTCACTAGGAAGGAGGGATTCAGATATTCCACCACAACCTCTAAATCTTCTGGTCGACGGAATACACCTTGAGACTCAAGCTCGTCAAATTTGGTTTGAAGCAGGTCGGGTTGGTCACGAGAGTACTGAGGGACACGCCCTTTGCGCTGGGGAGGCTCGACAGGTCCCATATTCACAACTCCTTCAATCGGACCGGCGGCTCCATTATAACCAGGGATGCGGGAATCGAAGACCAATTGGAACTCCCTCAGGAGCGAGACGAACGCGGCTTTCTCAGAGGAGGATAACAAACCATCAGGGTCTACATGTACGGACTCAATAGGGGAAGAGGGAGGAACAGTAAACTTTGGAGATGGCTCGGCGACTTGAGTTGAGGAGGACTCTGTGGGAGATTCCAGAACAGTTAGACGGGCTTGGCATAAATGGTCGTGCTTACGGACAAGTAAGGGCTCTTCGGTATTGTTGAGAAGTCTCAGCTTACCGCCAATGGATTGCACGATGTCAGGTGGAGGCCAGGTGTGAGTAGGTTTGAGGTGACTAGAAGAGACCGAATCCATGCGCGGCTCGATGGCGAGTGTAGCATCTTTAAGCAGCTCTGAAGGGGCGTCGATTTCAAGGAATTCACCCGGCCAGACGGTGGTGTTAGTGTTCGGGGCGCGAAGGAGGTGGCAAGCTCTGACAGCGTAGTGGGTCTGAGGACTTTGAGAACAGCCATAAGACGCCACGTCACACCCAGCGATGATAATCTCACGTTTAGCGGGACGGACTGCGATGTCGTTGGAGGTCATGAAGGGCGTTCCAGCCAGTATGTCAACATCAAGATCCTCGACAACGAGCGCTTCCAGAGTAAGTGGTCTACCATGACGAATCAGAGGAAGGCGAGTCTCACCAACAACAGCTAACGGGGTACGACCGTCGGCCTGCAAAGCGGTCTGGGAGCTTTTAGTCACCTTAGCACCAATGTGCCGAGCTAGGGAGGCTCTCATCATATTAGTTTCTGCGCCAGTGTCGATTGTTAGACGTAAAGGGTGATGACTGTAAAAAGCGTGAAGGAATTCGTGAATCGTAGAATCGTAGACTCGATGACTTCACACAGAGCGCCGAAACAGTGGTCGCTTTCTTCGAATGAAACTATCACTTCGATCGATGCCTGGGAAAACAATTTAAAGTACATCCCACCGCTGCCACCACGCCAGTAAGTTAAGCCAAAACTCCGAGCAGTAGAAATCACGTTTACTAACCGAAGACAAGATGCAAATACAAAGCAAACGGTAAATACAAAGCGGTAATATAGGTAGCAAGCTAATTATGCGCGAAACGTGTGACAATGACTAAACATCAGCGTGCAAGCAAAGCGACAATACGAAATATGGCGCTTGTTTTACCATTTATAATAGTTTTCACCCTTTGAAGTATTTCTAAGTTTAATGTGCCACTCATAATGGACAGCTTGATGGGAATATGCCAGCGCGGATCATAGATTGTGTGCGACGGTGTGTCTGACGTCCTTGCAATGAAAGATCTAATTTATGTGGTGTATCTTAATACCTGAGCGGTAACACGCAACGGGCTTGTTCCTACCGACGGTGATTACCGAACGGTAAGGCTCGAAAGGTTATGTCAGATAAAAAAGTAAGGAGATATTTGATGGAACGCGAATTTGACCTGACTTCCTGTTTAGAGGGAAGGTTAAACTGATACTACTGTGAGGGAAGGCATGTTGGGTATTTCTTTTGGCAATCGTTCATCACAGGCCACAGTTAAAGCTGATCGCTTCAGCTGACGACGGAAGACAATGAAGCCATTCATTCAGGGAGATAAGCAAATTCACGTAGAGATTATTTCGGTGTGATATAGAAGTTCATGATGTCGACAGCTGAATGTAAGGTAAGTCTCTTTATCTCCGAACTGACTGAGTAGAATTAATTTTAGTCAGTAAGCTGTCGCTAGCCTGTGTACAGCCCGTCGCTGTTTACTAAGACACATACATGTCAAGGTCGTCCCAGTATCATGCAGTATGAACCATCAGAGTCGTCCCAGTTAATATTCTAGATTATGTGGTGCACATATCGGAGGACCAGAAATGTTTTCCGTGAAATGTTTCTCGTGATCAGAAACTAGACTAATTTCACTTTATATTACCACTGGTTTTATAATAAGTGTTTTAAACACCAAAATATTAATGAAATCGGATCGATTACAATTCCAACTCCAAGCTAAAAGGATCATAGACTGGCGTTTCCACAGGCGCCCCAAGCTCATGGTGAGTACCGTATCACGCAATAAAATGGCTGCAAATTATAAGGATTTGTGTGGGAATTTCGGTAATTTAAGAGTGAAAACACAGGAAGCACATAAATCGCTCAAATCGGTTAAATAACCGCAAGCAACACACCTTGGATGTAAGGTAAGGCTTTTTTATTGAGAAGTTTTTCGTATATCTATCAACTAGAACCGATTACGAGATTTGCATACAAATCCTTGTAATTTGCAGCCATCTTGTTTGCATTGCGTGATACGGTACCATGAGCTTGTGGTGACTGTGGTGTTTCCTATCTGTAACACACTAGCAAATTCAGCAGTTTCCTGTTCCAGATTTTTGACGAGGTAATGATAGATTAAATAAGCTAAGGTCAAACGGTATGCGAAATATGTTAAGTGTAGAAAGCTTGTGGGTTTAAAACCTTTCAAATTTGCGATAATGCTTTGACCATTTTTTATCACCGCTTACCACGTGATCAGCTTCAAATGATATGGGTTATTGGCCAAGCTTGAGGTACTGGCCAAGTTCTTTTTTCGTCGAGGTCCATAAAGTTGATTTTACGGCTTGATTTTAAAGCTTATGGCTGTTATAATCGTTACTGAACTTCACCAGACGCGAAAATAAAGAGAGCGTGGCTATCCACGATACTATTTATGACGTCATTCAAGATGGCGCAGAAATGGTACATCTCACCCCTTAGTCTCACAGGGAAGCCCAAGATTAGGATGCGCAATAAAACTAAATAACAAGCAGTAGTCATGATTGAAATTTATGTAACTCTTGTAGGTTTTATAATTTTTAATTATTTTGTAAACCCAGTCCCAATAAGGTTTTCTGTAATTTTCCGAACTTTGTAAACACATTGTAATTCATTTTTAATGCGAGAATATGTCGATTAAACATCTTCATCATTCATCAACAACAGAAAATCAATGACCCTAAAATCTCGCGGGATGTTACCTGGTATCACTACTGGATTGTCCTTTGTGCAGCGAGCTGTTTTATAAATACACGAACTGATAGAAATATATTTCAAAGCAAGCTGAGAATTCCAGAGTTATGACAAAGTTAACACTCAATTCAAGAGGATTAACTCAGCTTATTTTTCCTACAAAAAATGATAGCAGACCCCATTGTCACACCCTGGACAGTACAAGTACATTCAGTTACAGCATTTTGACATTTTGTTAGCTGAAATATGTCACACTTAATGCGCATTAGAACATGGAATTAATGCTGACGATTATGACGAAGCTGTACCAGGAGCCTGTGCATCGCGAAATGCACAGTGATAGGTTTTTGGCTGTACCTGTGGCATTGATTCGAAAATCGATACTGTCTATCTCATGCTACTTAGCTTAAGAAGAGTCCATATAATTCTTAATCGTAACGACTGATCCTCAGAAAAGCCTTAAATTAGCAAATGAAAATGATTATACGAAGATCATACAATATGAAGATTATCAGACAATCCCGCAAAATCATACATCCGTCGCAAGCCTGAAGCTTTTTCAGGTTTTCTAGTTGCCACTGCTTCAATGTATGATCGATCTTCATATAAATGATCTTCAATGATATAAATGACAAATGACTAGCTGCCAGTTGGCTTGTTAGCGCTCAGTTGGCAGAACGTTACACCGACCTCGCAAACGTCATGGGCTCGTATGTTTCCTTTTGCTTTAGTAGCATTCATAACTGCAAGGATCGTTTCCATCCTCACCTTAAATTAACAGCTACCAAGAATTACAAAGCAGTGACAATGGCATTGGAACTATGTCCGACCTTTTCACACTTTATAACATTCCTCAACATCACACGATGTATTAACTGAAATTGGAGTACCAATCCTAATAGCTACTATTTAATTAATTAATTAATTAATTAATTAACTTATTTATTTATTTATTTATTTATCCAGGAGCATCTAATATAGCAGGGCTAGTTTAAATGGAACCCTGACACAAAACTAAACAAAGACATTAAGACGTTAAATACTAGACAATCAATTAAATTTTAAAAGCAACATGAAACTCAGTGATATTTATCGATCTCAAATTGGCAAGTTTATGTTTTCTTTTAAAAAAGGCCTCCTTCCTGATGCATTCAATGAAATGTTTTTGCTGGCTAATCAAATTCATCATTATAATACTAGAAACTCCAATGCCTTTTACTTATTTTCTTCTAGAACAAATATCCGACAGTTTGCAATACGCTTTCAAGGACCTAAATTGTTTAATTCCTTCAATAAAAAAATTCAGAATGCTGACAGTTTTTTTCTCAATTTAAGTCTAAATTAAGAACTTTCCTCCTGAACTGACTTCCCCTTATTTTGCTTATTTTGTTTGTTTGTTTGTGTTCTTCCTTTTTAACCTAAATATGCTTACAAATTAAATAAGACGCCTAAATTATCATTTTATAGTTGTATTTTTTCTTGAGGTGCCTGTAGCCTGAATAAGCCCTAATGGTTTCTATATGGCATCCTCGCCTAATGCTTTTCTATTATCGATTATTCAATATCTCTTGTAGTTTAATATATATTTATTTTGTAATTTAAAACAACAATAAGTGGCAAATAAACTGAAACTGAAACTGAAACTGAAGATCAAGCAACATGTACCGCGCTTTAGTTTGATTTTAAATTCGCTGAGCGTCTCTGCTTGTCTAATGTTTCTCGGAACGGTGTTATAGGTCCGATCACCGTTTATTCTGAAGCTCCTTTGATACTTAGTAGTGCTAGTTCTTGCAAAAGGGGGTCGCAGCAAATCACGGCTTCTGGTGTTCTAGCCATGGAAAATGTGCGCGTACCTAAACTCTGAAAGTAAATACGAAGGCGCTTTTAAGTGAAGACATTTATGGACTAAAACGCATTTAAAACGCATATCTAGGTTTATCGATCTTAGAATAGATGTTTGAGAGAGAGATTGTCTGCTTTTCGCAACAATGTTGTAATAAACGTTTTGTATTCACCAGGTATTGCAACTTCTACGGACATTTGCTTCTCTGTGGATGATCTCTAATAAAATCATCATGGCTGTAGAAGGTCAGGTTTGTGAATTATAAAAAAATAAGAAATGAGATAAGAAGGTTGGTCGGGCATTCTTGAGTTGCTTCATTGTATAATTAAATAGAATTACTTGTCCAAACGTTGCCAGTTTTGCGTCCCTATGCTGTTTGTGAATCATGAAGTTACTCTATGCTGGGACTTCAAAGGACACATTCTACTAACGAATGCCGTTCTCTTATTGGCTACGCTACTCGCTATCTACTTAACAAATAGATTACATGTTTCCGTGCGTCTGTCAAAATGTGGTAAAAACAAAGACGTGGCATACGAGCCGCAGGCAGTGTGTCACTGATGTTTTTCTACGCGTTTTCGAAGTGTCTGTAAGGAGGATTGAGATAACTTGCGTGTTTATTTTCAAGTGGACGACTAGTAGATTTATACCTAGACAATTACATTATTCGCTCTCGATTTCTATGTGTGTTAGCTTATTCGAGCTGCGAGCTATCAAGCGATAGAAATCTCGTACTCATAGTCTAATTGTTAAATAACACTGTTGGGCCCAACATGTTGACGGTGTTCGAACACCGTTTGGGTGTCGCAGTGAGTCGTTGGCAGATGTTGCATGTTCTTGTTTAAAGGCTCATTATCACCCTTGATCCAACGCGGCCGTTTGTTTTTGTTTTGAAATCGCGCTATTTTTGAATGATGCCTCTGATTGGTCAATTATTTTTATCGCGCTTTTGATCTGGTTCATCACGCCGAGTTGTCTCTTGTCCTCGGCTTCGAAAAGCAAATGGCTACAAATTGAACTTGCATATTTCTTCATATTTCTTCATTGAAATGGTAGGTGAACAATCCGTTCACAGGTTTAAAATCAAACAGCAAAGTATTGAAAGATCCGTTATCGATAAAATTCGCTGATTATCTGCCGAGGGTGACAAAATATCCACAAGGAAACAACTATTGTCGGGCGAGAAAGAGAAATTATCACGCAGTTTAGTCAAGCTGCGAACTGAACTTAAAGCGACAATGCCCGATGCGGCATAAAAATAGCCGGATTAAAAACATTGAAGAGTTGCCCAAAGCCGCCAGAACTCATTACACTGACCTTGAGGTAAACCATCAAACACATGGAAACAGATATCCACACACATATAATTTTTGTGTCTACTGCACTTGTGCAGGTAGACGCTTTGCTATAGCTGTTGGCGTTAACTTCGGCAGACAATCGTAGCCAATCAAACCTGAAGAGAAATTCGTCTCTTCTCGGAATTCTGCCAATCAGAAACTGTTTAAAAGCGAGCACGCGGATGATGATCGACTGCAGATAACTCCGGCTTTAATCAGTTGGCACACTTCGCTTTTCCAACTTTCCGAAAATTTGCAAGTTGGCACTTAAATTCCGACACAGTTTTTAACCCTGCGCTAAGCCTCCTTCTTAGTGTTTCCAACGTTTTGTTCAACGCAAACGACTGCAAAGGTTAAAATCTTCTAACGACGTGCAGAGCCCGTGCGTGGTAGGTGTAAGAATGATCTAATTATATGCAGTGGGATGCCTGTACAATTTATATATATATATATATATATATATATATATATATATATATATATATATATATATATATATATATATATATATATATATGATGCAATAAAAGGTTCTCGGATATTGTTCTTCCATGAGGTAACAGCATGGCGTATTTGTTGTGTTTTATACGCTAACATAATCCGAACACATCTTCCCCCGTCATGAGCGAAACAGGAGGAACTCACGTTGTCAATTATTCTGTTTTCAATTTATAAGCTTATTGAATTATTGTAAAAACGAACGAT
>JAEMWC010000192.1:227500-235000 GCA_016490735.1 Pachyseris speciosa
AAATTTGACTGCTCAGTGTACGAAATGCTTTTTATAAGAGCTTTAAAGCCAAATCTCAACGTGCAATCAGACTCCATTCGTGCGAAAGTATTTTTATAATCTTCGCACTCTCTTGACCTCTCTTATGTTAATTTTTTCGCGCCAAAATCGCTTTAAATGCTGTAATTTGCATGATCTCGTTTATATTTTCCTTGATAATGGAGTCATGACTACTCCGAAACGTCGGATTTTATCGTTCGTTTTTACAGTTTTATGTTTTGAGAAACCTCTCTTAATATTGAATTATTCTGTTTTGAATTGTTATCTGAACCTTTTTCGCATTTTCACGAGCCGAATGACGTCTTAGAAAAATTTGCCAGACATGCTTCATAATCGTTGTATTAGTTCACCGTATTATTATATATTAGTATTAGTAAACCGCCGACCGGTTAGCTCAGTGGTAGAGCACCGGACTACCATGCGGGAGGTCGCGGGTTCCCGGCCGGACCAACACTCAGGGTCTTTAAATAATTGAGGAGAAAGTGCTGCCTTTGTAATGATATCTGCAAATGGTTAGACTTTCTAGTCTTCTCGGATAAGGACGATAAACCGTAGGCCCCGTCTCACAACTCTTCATAATTGATTCTGTGGGACGTTAAAGAACCCACGCACTGTTCGAAAAGGGTAGGGGACGTAGTCCCCGGTGTGGTGGTCTATCTCTACTAGAATGTGGTTACGGGGGAGGGATTTGCAGTTACGGGCCTACAGTAATTGGCGCACGCTGTTGTAGTGTCCCTGCCAGGTCTCTGGCGAAGCTAATAAAATAAAATAAAAAAAAAAGAAAAGAAAACTGTACTTTTAAGTTTCACTGTTTTTCATTTCTGTTGTACGCCTCACTGTTTTAATACAAATTTGCATAGTGTTGAAATTGATCTCACGATTACGGACATGATGTTGGGGGCTAAAATAACGCATTTATTTGTACCGAATACGCTCTTCAGCGACTTTAACTCTTTCCCGTTTGCCGTTTTGTAGGTCTTTTTTGCATTTTCCCGATTGTAGGAGGTCAAGTCAATCTCATTATTCCATACAAGGGGTTACCACGGAGATTTCGCTGGTCCACAACACCGAAGGCTCTATCCTTGTTGTCACGCTTGTCACGCTAGCTGTCGTTTATTTCTAAACGATCAATGCAGCTACAATTCGTTGCGTATTTGATTTATAAGTGTGTTTTTCGAGCCATTTTCCACCTCAGAAGCCCCCTGCCTAGCATCATAAAGCTACAATGATGGGTAGAGGCAATCCTTTGAAAGAACACAGAGGTGAGAAGCAATTTCACACGAAGTGGGCCACTCAAAGTATTCGAGGGAGTGGTGGCAATTCACGGAGTGAAGTTATGTCTTTAGCCCTTTTGTGAGTGGATTCCGGGACCTGGGATGTCAATTTTGACTTGTAAATAATGCAATTGGTGCAATGTTTTGTCAGAAGGACCGGGTGGCTCGACACGGTTCTGAAAAATATCTGAAATGGAAATTGGCGGTCTTCCATGTCGACGTTATACAAGAAGTACCCAGAATTCCATTGGGTCACAAAGTCGAAAATTACAGACCAGTGAGAGCAAGTGAAATCAAAAGCGTTATCCACGTCGCGCTAAACAAGTGAGCAGGAAAATGTGGTGCAGATCACATGAAGTAGAGTTGAAGTTTGCTGGCAACGTAGACTTTTAGCTTCAAGAGGAATTTTTGTCATAAAAACTTCAAGACAAAGTTGCGTATTTTTTGGTGTTGCCCGAGGGCATTCTAAGCCAACATGTTTGGTTCACAACCGAATAAACGGTCATATTAAATAAAAATTGGAAGTTTTAGTAAGTTTACGGGATGATGAAGTCTAAAAACTGAGTATTTGGCCATAGCAATGATTCATTTCAACCATTTGGGAAAGTTGCAAGTTTTCAAGGCAATGATTCCCTGAGGAATCATATTTGATGGAGCGAACGGAAAAGAGTTAAGGATTTGAGAGATAAATCTCCTCAAGTAAATCATAATATGGGTATAAATTTGGTTTGCCTTTAAGTTGAATGGTGTTAAATCACGTTTTGATTCCCATTAATTTTTCAAAATTTCTTTGGCTGGTTTGTTGACAAAATCGTCTTTCGGCGTACAGGAACTCAATACCATTTGTCAGAAAAATCCGGAAAAGTCAAATGGTAAAGTAATTTTCCGGAAAATCTGCACGGGAATTGTAGTCCTCTTTTTCCGTTCGGAACGGAATTTCGGAAAATTGCTTACCAATTGAGCGAATCGTTCCGTTTCCAGGTCCTTTTGTGCCAGAATGACTGAGTGCGCTTGACGGAACGCCTTGCAGTAAATGGTAAGCGCCAATCTCATCCCGTTGATCGGTATAAAATTCGGAAAATTGCTTACCATTATTCAACGGTCATTCCATCCGGATTCTTCTGAAAAATGGTAAGCACCCCACGTGTCAATTATTCTGGCCGGCACTAGAGAATTCTTATCTGAAAGTTTTCGTATTTTCACGAACCGATTGACGTCTTGCATAAATTTCCCCGCCAATCGCGAGACGGGGAATTTGCCAAACATGCTTCGTAATCTTTGTATTGTTTCTGATGAAAAGAAAACTGTAATTTTAAGTTTCACTTTATTGCATTTCGTACGCCTGACTGTTTTAATACAAATTTGCGTAGTTTGAAATTTGTGAGGGCCAAATAATGCAACGTATAGATTTATTTCCAATAACCTAATACGTTCTTTAGCGACTTTGCAATTGAGGATGAATCTCCTCAAGTAAACCATAATATGGGTATAAATCTCGCTTGCCTTAAGTTGAATGGCGGTCAAATCAAGTGTGATTCTTATTATTCCTTTGGCCGCTATGTTGACGTGCAAACATGCCAAAAAAAATGGTAAATGTCTCACTCTGTGGTGACTCTAGTGTCTATATGTTTTTTTTTTCCACAGTTTCAGCTCATTTTTGAAAAATGTGCTGCAAACTAATTAAATTTGTTACTGAAAAACGTTATGAAGCATCTTAAACAATGTTTCCTTGGAGTAACATTTGAATGATACCTGCTTTGTTTGCACTGATTTTTCTTGTCTCAAGGCTCTACTTGCGGCCCGCCTACACCTCCTTATGGTTCAACTATTATTCACCCACCAAATCAACAAAAAACACAACAATGGAAGCCTGGTGTTGTTTGGCTGTCAGGAGGGTTTCTATCTTGTCGGACCACCTTTAATAAAATGTACTGGAAGTACGTGGACAAGAATACAGTTCAGATGTGTAGGTATGTAACATGTAACATTTTATCCTACGTCTCTCGTACTGCTCGTAAAAACTATATCGTTGTACCTGCTATATTTTACAATTTAAGGCCTGTTTAAAGGGGATGTTGAAAAAAAATGTTGAAGGCGAAAATATTACTGTGTGAAAGGCATTCAAACAGTTTCAAGATCCCTTCAACAGTTTCAAAATTTCATCGCAAGAGAACTGGGAACAAGCTCCTTGTGTGGGCTTCCTGTTGCCAGATGAAGTTTGACCGAAGTGTTCAAACAACTTCAGCCAGGTATAATATTTTCGATGATACTATAATAAAGGTACGTGACATGAAAACAAAAGGAAAGGTATTATATTTGTTCTTTCCTATTGATACCTAAAGGTTCAAGAGTTTGACCTCTATCAAGCATATCTAATTGATAGAGGTCAAACTGGGGGTCAGCCTGGGGGGGGGGGTAACCCGCTTAGCTGGGGTGAGTTTTCTCCATGTGAATGCTGGAGGTGGGGTGTAGGGATGTTCATCCGGGCAATTGTCTCTGAATTCTTTGTTAATATACGTACTTAGCGACCACGCGATATCATTTTAAACCTCACCCCCAGCGCTCCGGGATTGCATGTGAGAGCCAGCTTTTTTTGACCACGGTTAGGTGGGGCACCTCACCTTCCTGGGGTCCCCCACCGCCATGTGAACAGGCCCTAAAAGGTTTCAACATTTTATTCAGCTCAATATGTTGAATGAATGTTGAAGCAATGCGGTTAAAGCAAACGTGTCTTTCCGACTTCCTTTAAATTATTGTGTTGTATTTTAAAACAACTTGCCCCTCTTTTCTTACAGGGTTTTGTCCTGAGTTGCGTCATATTTTGAATGGCCAAGTGGTGCATCTGATTCCTAAAGTCGGTAAGGCTGCTGTGGAATTTCGCTGCAATGAAAAGTATCGTCTGATTGGTAGAACTCGGTTGGAATGCATCAATGGAAGATGGAATGCGGATCTACCGTTTTGTGAAAGTAAGTTCGAAGTGAAATAGAAAAAAAAAAAAAAAAAAAAAGGAAAGAAATTTCCCATAATTTGCTTTATTTCCAGGTAGCTGTTTATTGTCTCGCTAAACCAGGAAGGGGCCTTGACTAATCGCAGAAAAATTAAAAGCATTTGGTTGGATGACTGAGGTAGATCTCAATAATTTAGACCTTATTAATGAAAACAAAAAGCGACAAAAGAAAAAAAAAAACACTATAATTATAAGAACGACAAAAAAAGTCTCTCTAACTTTCCTTTCTATCATTATCTTAGAACGGTCGTTTCTAATTGACAATTTTGAAGAGATAACAGATAGCGAACGAGGAGCGTAGCGCCCAGAGTTAATTAAAATCATCTCATATCCAACAAGCGCGAGTGAAATATTTTTGTGACATTAAACTGTGTTATTATTGTGTTTTTTCATTTGTTGATCAGAAAACTATTCAACAGCAGGTAACCCTCCGCCATGGTATAATTAACAATTATTCACCGACCCTGCGGTGAATAATTGTTTTAGTATATACCACACAAGCTGAATAATTAGCGGACCAAACCATTACTTTGTGTGTGACAATATACCAGCAAGCGGTAGGAAATTGTAACATCTCGCGCGCCGGCTGCTCGGAGGTGAATTGTATTTGCTAATCACCTCCGAGTTAACCAATCAGAGAGCGCGAAGAGCACTATATTCACTTGTGTGGTATATAATAATGAATGATATCCCACAGCCGGCGTCTCTAGGCCAATGAAAACCCAAGAATTGCATTATTCAATAATCTACTTCTTTACAATTTTTCTGCAGAGTTGAACTCGTGTGAGCGTCTCCGAGCTCCCGCTAATGGTACTTTATATGGGAATGATACCACTCATGGAGCAAAGGTGTCATTTGCCTGTTTAACAGGTTTTGAATTATTCGGGTTACAAACAGTAACTTGCAACAATGGAGCTTGGAGTGGAAGCGTTCCTTCGTGCAAAGGTCGGTGATACAAATATGTGTTGTATTTATAAAACAGCTACTTTGTTCAATTTTATCGCCATTGTAATGGTCGAGAGAATAGCAAATAGATCGCTATTCTTAAAAAAAAACACGACATTAAAATATGTATTGTTCTTTCTAAGGAATTGCAATTAAGATATTATAATATAACGGAAGGAAGGGGTTAG
Organism: Pachyseris speciosa; assembly: GCA_016490735.1. Taxonomy (NCBI): domain Eukaryota; kingdom Metazoa; phylum Cnidaria; class Anthozoa; order Scleractinia; family Pachyseridae; genus Pachyseris; species Pachyseris speciosa. Next base: position 232,954 of record JAEMWC010000192.1, read on the forward strand.
CAAAGGCTGGCCCTAAATGAGATCGAATTTGTTAATGTAATGTTAATGGTAATGTATTTATATTAACTAACAATTCTTCTGTGGTATGAGATAGGACGTCAGCATATAAGGACCGCTGGCAGCCGCTATCAGTCCATATTTGATCTCACCCACAAATCAAACCTTGGCTTGAATATGAAACATCAAGGTACCACGGAAAGCCGTAAAAATTCATCTTTCAAATCGGCAACCTTAATTCCCACGGCATCAACGAATGCTTTTCGTTGAATAAATGTATTCCTGGTTCTCACGTTACCACGTTATCACCAATAGCGTTGCTCCATCTTCTCTATATAAACCATACACAACCCACAATTCCTCGATTCGCTCTGACGAAGGGCTTAACGCAAATTTTGAAATTCGTTCACTCCTCCACCGACGCAGTACCACAGTTTCTTTAGAAACTAACCCCCTTTACTGTCAAACATCAATTGTTAAGTAGCTCACCTCTGGTAAATAAAGTTGGTGAGACTCTAGAATTTAAGTTGGCATCCGAAATGAGAAAAAAAATTTCTTAACATACAGCCCAAGCAAAATGCTGGTCTTCATCAGGCGATGGTGTCGACTGGCTGCGTGTGAGTATAAAAAGCACCGTGGCTGGTGGTGATTGGTATGTTTCGATCTTCGGTTAGGCTGTTGTTGATTGGAGGATTTGGATGCTTGTCGTCGTTCAGACTAGAAATTGTTCCCTCAGCGGTCCGCTTTGGTACTGATCGGCTGTTGTGATGTTTGATCGTAGGCATCCACGCTTCAGGAATTTCAATTCCACCGTCCCTGTTGATGTTGTTAGGGTGAAGTCTTATGTGAATAGCCTCTTTAACCCTACGGGTGTACCAATGTGGGTCTCGGTCTATAAATTCAACTTCGTCCCAGAGCGGATAATGTCCGGTGGCGTTGCTATGTTCTGAAACGGCGGAGGATTGGGCCCGAGCAAGCCGTATGTCTCTATGGTTTTCCTTAATTCGTTCATGCATAGATCTTCCCGTCTTTCTAACATAAACCCTACCACATTCGCAGGGAATCTTGTAGACTACTCCGGTTGTTTACCATTTACCATAAATTACCAGAAATTCCGGTTGGAATGTAAATGGTAAACGTTTTTTTTGGTTCGTCCCACTGGAAAATTCCCTGGACAAACAGGAGTTCTGAAAAGGTAGTCCTGTTTTCCCGGTTGGGACGTTCCTGATGGAAATTCGTTTACCATTTAGATTTTTCTATGTTTCGTACTAGTTTCAGTCCTCTTGGCTTTTGGCCGAGCATAATCTATCCAATCAGCGAACACGACGTGACAATCCGGAAATTTTAGACAAATGGTAAACAAAACTTACCGTTCCTTCAGAACGAAAATTCCCAACCGAAATTTCCGGAATTTTTTCCTAAATGGTAAACAACCTCCGTCTTGTTTTACTGGATCGACAATGTCCTTAGGTCGCATTAGGTGTGATGAAGACCTGCAGTATAGCGGTCGAAACGTCGCGATCCACATCTTTGTGACTCAATCGTGAGACAAAAGATTAACTCAGCTATCATTTGAAACCACGATGGCGAACACCTTTCATAATATTAATTAATTTTGTTTTTAATTTTGTTCAGCTTACTGCATGAGGATCAACGATCCATCAAATGGTCGGAAGCATAGTGTGCGGTTTTCACATGGCAGTGTGGTTTCATTTGAGTGCAAACCCGGATTTAACTTGGTTGGAGATCGTGCCTTGCGGTGCATTAAGGGGAAATGGAATTCTACTGTTCCAGTTTGTAATGGCAAGGACAAAATTTAGTATATTTGTGGTTTCTTTGTTTTCAACGTGCCTTGAACACGAGTTATAACTTCACTCTTGATATATTCGGTGTCAAAGTGTTGAGGAGCGTTTTTCTTCATCTTGTGACAGAGTAGTGTTTCAGTGTGTGTTGTGAGGCCAAAACCAAAACAATCTGGCGAATTACAGCAGACATAAACCGAGAAAAAATTAATTTGGAATTCGAAGCACTTATGTGTGAAAAAATCAGG
>JAEMWC010000192.1:240000-242500 GCA_016490735.1 Pachyseris speciosa
TCATAATCCAACTCATCTAATAGATGAACCTGAAAGTTTTCAAGATTTCGCTTAAGACTTCTAACATTATTATGGAGCAAAGAGAAACATGAGTTACCAGCATATCTGGGGAGTTTACTTTTGAATTTATTGAAGCTATGTGGAGAAAAATAGCGACTCTGTATGCGGTGATTATGTAGGTTAAAATCAGGATTATGGGCTTCACCCGTATTTAAACTAAATAAATCTAGGTCAAAGATACTACGAAGCGTTTCCAGGTACTTTTTGGAGGGCAGATGAGAAGATAAACAATTGTTAAACTGACCATGGGCTAAAATAATATTTTGACCAAAGTATGGTAGCTCGTGAAATAAAGAACGTCTTTATGAATTCAATCGACTATTCATATCCGGCATGACTGCACAAATGAAAAGAAAAAGAAAACGATACTTATCAATGTTGGGAAATCAAGTTTCCCCAGCTAATCTTCGCAGGCAATCCATGTCTGTTATTTTGATCGCGCGGGAACCTTCATCCTTCCTGAGGTAAATAACAGAGTTCTTGGCCCAGCAAAAGCGGTAGTGATCACGTTCTTTGAGTTTCTTGGTTTCAAAGAGTAACTTCTGCTTTTTGGGAGTAAGATGATCAAAGATTCTTATGCCTCTGAGCTTGGTATCAGCAGACAAACCGATACTTGTGGGGTTAACTTCAGCCGCTCGTTGGCGAACTTCCATAACTTTCCTTTTCGCCAGCCGCCTGACAAATTTACAAATGACAGGTTTGGGACCTTCTCTTTCACACCTCGTCGATACGCGATGCGCTATATCGATGTCTTGTAAAGAAACTTCAGCTCCCATTTGTCGAAACAGGTTAGCGCAAAGAGAACTTGTTTCGAGCGCGGATTCACTGGCGCTCTCCGGTAGACCAATTATTTTAACATTATACTGATAACTGTAATCCTCGGCTTCGTCAATGGCGTTGCTCACGCGTTCCACTTGATTGCTTAGGTCATGTAGGCGACGAGTTATATGCTTGAGCTGTACATCAGAAGTAGCAGCAGTCAAGTCATCATATTCGTCGCTTAAAAACTGCAAGCTTCTTTCGCTATCAGCATTTGAGGCTTTGTTGCTACTGATGTCACCAGTAGCCTGAGTAGTTCCTTCGGTTTGACACTTAACCGTTAGCGACTTAACCTCCTTGAATAAAGCGTCTATTTGTTCCTTTAGCGCCTGATTTTCCTGCTTGAGCGAGGTAACGGATTCTCGTGGCATAGTAGAGGGAAATGAGATGTAAAAGGGAAAGAAGACGACTTAGTCAGGTCAAGAAGGCGGAGCTCAAAATTTCGCGTCCATCTTGACCACGGGCATGCTCATGCAAGTCTGTGAAGTACATACATACATACTTTATTGAGACTCCCTTTAACAGGGCTTTTCAGTCACAATGTTAAGAGAAAAGAAAATTTATTTACAGTAATTTAATTAAAATCAAAATATATTCAAAATCATTCAAAATATATCCAAATTTACTTCGTATAGAACATATTATTAAAAAGTGTTCGCTTAAAAATATCAATTTCCTTAGTATTCTTAATGTTGTCAGGTAACCCATTCCATTCCCGTGGACCGCGAAAATAAAATGCCCTTTGTCCCATCGACAATCTACACCGGGGGATCACAAAGTTATTACATCCCCTTGTGTTCCTGTTGTGAACTGCTGAACGCTTAACAAAATATTTACCTAAATAGTCTGGAGCTAAACCATTTACACATTTATATGCTAAAACTAAATCATTAAATAAAACCTTTTCCGTAACATCTAACCATCTAAGAGATCTCCGCCCCTGAGAGATATGGTCAAATTTCCTTAAACCTAACACAACTCTGGCAGCAAAATTTTGTACCAACTGTAGTTTGTGTAGATTACGTTTAGATGTGTTCCCCCACACTGAGGAACAATAAAACAATTTACTAAAAACGAAGCTATTTATAAGTAATAAAAGTGTTTTCTTGTCTAAGAGGTGTTTAATTCTACTTATCTGTACTAACTGGTTCATGCAACTAGAGGCTGTTTTAGTGGTATGTACATCATAGTTAAGATATTGATCAACATATACCCCGAGATCCTTAGCGAACGAAACTGGTGAGATAGTTTTGCCCAACAGAGTTAAGAAGATATGAGGTAGCCTCTTAAGAAGTTGTGCTGAGCCAACAACCACTAATTTTGTCTTCTCGGGGTTTATAAGTAAAGAATTCTCTGCACACCATCTACTAATGTTCCTAAGATCTTGATTTACGGCGGCCATAGCACTTGACGAGTCTGATACGGGAAATTTAAAGTGCAATTGGCTATCATCAACATACGCAGCGGCTTGACTGTGGGTAATAGCACTGATTAAATCATTAATGTAGATAGTAAAAAGTACAGGACCCAAGATTGACCCCTGAGGTACTCCGTTTGTTAAAGGTAACAATTCCGAGACTGAATCTTCATATCGTACTCTCTGATATCTACTTGATAGATA
>JAEMWC010000192.1:247500-272500 GCA_016490735.1 Pachyseris speciosa
ACATCAGAACAGCTAATAGATCTGTCCTGAAATTATTTTTGCCAAAAATGGAGAAGAGGCTGCAAGGAAAAAGTCCTTAAAAAATCGTAAAACCTTTGTTTACGGCGGCCACGTCTATAAGAACCTGTAAGACTCGAAATTTTCAACGAAATAAAGATTGTACTCGGCCGGTTTTGAATTTGAAAAATAAAGTTGGCCAAAAATTCATAAATTCACTGTAATGTTATCAGTGTCCCTTCCCATCCCTCCTACCACCCCACCACCCAAAAAGAGAAGATTGGTTCGATTCTTAGCCAGAAACCGTGAAATGGTCGAGCTATTTGAGGCAAAGTCAGACATCACGAGAAAGCACTATTTGCGTTGCCCCACATTTAACATAGCACGTATCAGATTGAATTATCTGAGATGGGTGATTTTATTCCCCGAAACGGCTTAAGCTCTTTCAAGGGCAACAGTTGAAAACGGCTCACATCTTGGGCCGGCATCTGAACGAAAAGGCAACCCAAGACGGGTTGGGGGAAATGTTGAGTCATCTACCGAAATTCATATATGTATCGATTCAATGCATGGATTCGTTGAAAATGTTCTGATTTAGAGATAGTTTGTTTGTAACTCGTGAATTCGAGTATATGAGCGAGTTTTTGCAGTATGTTGGTGAAAAATTAAAAAAAACACGGAAAAATTCAACCCAGTTCAACTTTTATCCTTTGTTTTCGTTCTGCTCACATGACTAATTTTACCCATCTATCTATTGCATTCACGAGTTGGCTCATTGGAGCCCTTTGATTACATTGACTACATTATGGATAGAGAAAGTTATGTCGATTATTTAAGTTAAAAGACCTTTACTTCTAAAAGAGTTTTATAAAAGCAAATCATTATAACGAAACACACACACACACACACACACACACACACACAAATGGAATTAAAATATAAAAATGAGATCAGGAACTGATACTTTCTTACAGCTTCCTGCCCCGTTCTTGGTTCAATAAAAAATGGTATCATCACGCCTGTAACACTGAAGGGAGGCGGTGAGGTAAAAATAAAGTGTCGTACCAACTACACTTTAGAGGGATCACCGAGGCTCATTTGTACAAATGGAAGATGGAACGATAGTCTACCTATATGTGGAGGTAACAACAAAAGCAGTTAATGAGTGCTTGTTGTCAAGTCAACAACTGATTCAAGTATTTTTGTATTAGTAAAATGGTTAAAAGGTGATAATGAATAGAGGAGGTAGTGCAGCTGTATTCATTGGAGATAGCTTTGGGTCAAAGTACATGGTTAAGAGATAGCTGCATAAACAAAACCACGCACACAGTGTGAGACCCAGGGCAAGCAGACAGATACGATTGCAGGGTACGTTAAAACAATGGAAAAGGGGAATAGAAAAATGATGATCTGCTTGTGTTCACATACAGCACCGTGTGACGAGCCAGCCAGTCCAGCGCATGGAAGGAAGAGTAATCGAGATTACAGGCATGGTCGTTCTGTAAAGTTTTATTGTTCAGGAAGATATGACAGGATCGGTGCATCGTCCATCACCTGTAACGATGGCACCTGGGATAATCAAGTCCCCGTTTGCAAAGGTTGGGAAAATCTTACCATATGGAATTTGTAAGAAAGTGACTGTCTTGGGACAAATTAATGTGTCTAATTAAGCTGAAAGTCACTCATTGGGCACTAAGGCCACATGGTAGCGGGCATTACCCCTTAAATCTACCAAACTGAGTTTGAGCCTGATCATTAGCAGTACTTAAGAGTGGCTTACAGCTTACATAGACACATAAATTTAGAGATTAATAATTAATTTCAAGTTTAATAATGCGTACTAAATATTTATATGGTGCTAAACTCCACTGACACATTCAGATGAAATCTGGTCACCAAAAATAATTTCAAACTTCTGTCTGGCTCGTGCTAGTTTCCACCGATTTTTCCACAAAATTTTACGACTAACGCATCTCCCATCTATGTCAATTTTCCTTCTCTAAATATCGATGACAGCCTTTGAAATTATAAACAAGGAATTTCAAGCACTAACAACAACAACAACAACAACTTTATTACACAATCTTCACAACAAAAACCAATAGTTTTTCCCACGAATAGCTACAACGCTAATCGAGGCGGGACAAAACGACCAAAGCTAAGAAAAATAACAAAATGGTAACAAAAAGATGGATTAAAACTAAACTGACAAACAGGAAGATATGCTAAAAAGAGTTCTAACTCTGCAAGTTGAATTGTGCTGAACTCAACAACCTGTTAATCCACTGGCCCTCCGTCTTGTATTGTGTTATGTATGTGTTACATGCTTATACGCATAACAAACATTTTGCACGATCAAACCTGCGATATTACACTACTCTATTTGCTTTAAAGTGCACCTAAAACAAAAATATTTTTTCGCTAAAATAAATCTGTTTGAAACGCATTGGGCCTTTTTTTTCCCACCAGTTCTTGACTAGCTATTTTGACTTTTCTAAGGTGTTAAAGTTGCAAAGTTGCAAAATCTTGCCATCGTTTGTCCCACGACCGAGTCAGAGGGGGCTTGCGCGTGTTCTCGATTTGACGTCACAAACGGCTTTGCATGCATGTTTACAAAGACTTAATGCGATGTAAATCAGTTTGTGACTTCAAATCGAGAATAGGACGTACATATACATGATTTACTCTAGTAAATTTTTTGTGTCATGTCTCCCTCCCTACGTTGGTATTTAACGTCTCGGTGATATGCAAACTCGACGTCTGGCTTCTACACCATCCACTAGCTCCTCCATCGACTGCCTACAATCTATCTCTTCCAACTCATATTTATTTTATGATATGTTTTGTTTTCATCTTTCCATAATTGTTTGATTGTTAATTGGATTGATGTGGATATTCAAGCACGATGTAGTGATCCAGGTTCGCCAAGTCATGGACGGAAGCGAGGGGAAATTTTTAGACACAACTCGTGGGTACAGTTTCTCTGTGATTATAATTATCAGCTTGATGGCAGTCAATGGATTCAATGCGTTGATGGTTCCTGGAGTGGTCCTTTACCCACGTGTATCGGTAGGTACCCTCATTGAATGTAGCTGTCGGTTATAGTAGTGGGTGACGATCTAGACAAAAGGGCGATTTAAAGGAAGGTTCCGTGCAACCAGAGAATGTGGATGTAGATTCTTTTTAAATGGGGGCAAGATGATAGATTCTAGATGATAACTATCTCCTACAGTATTCAAACATAAGGGAGACCGAAGTTCCCAAATTGGAGAGTTTTGAATGTAATGATACAGCATTTTTTTCTAATTCTTTAACCTTTTTTCATACTCAACCAACTATTTCAACAATGAACTCCTATTTATGCATGGAGGGAGACCATTCCAAAGAGAAAGGCAACTTGTCGAATTTGATAACAAACGGCTGGTGGCAACTGATCGTTATTTCTCGCAGCGTCTGTGCATTTCAAACTGTTGACAGTTTCCTTAGTGCTATTGTGTTTGACTAACTAGTTGTATCTAAGAAAATAACGAATTTTTTCAAATTACTTTATCAGTGTTTCAAACGACACTGAACTTATTTGAGCCTTATTTAGATGCAAGACACACCCAGCATGCGTATTACTCTTTAGGATAAAGCCATTCCAGGGGACCTGCACGTCAGAGATGGCATACAAGTCCGCCCGCTCGACGATAACGTCTGCCCGGAAGAGGTGTAATGTTTTTCTTTTTAGGAAGAGCATCAACATGGTGTCTGGCACATTCATCGTCGTCATAATCATCATCCGCATCATCGTCGCCGTTGTCGTCTTCTTCTTCTTTTTCATCGCCACCGTTATCCTATTCATTCATTCATTCATTCATTCATTCATTCATTCATTCATTCATTCACTCATTCATTCGTTCGTTCGTCCGTCCGTTCGTTCGTTCATTCAATTTTACGTACTTGTAAAGATCCGGGACTAATCAAAAATGGAATGATCAGAGAAGATTTCAGCTATGGGTCTTTCATTACCTTCAAATGTGGCAGTAGCTATCACTCACAGGGCTCTCTTGTTTTAACTTGTGATTTGTTGTTGTTGTTGGACCGTGATCTTCTTTTCATCTTCTAACACAACGTTTATATTAAGGGAGCTTTTTATCCCGCTGAGGACAACTCTAATCGCGATAAAATGTCGTGTTTCATTGGTAGCAGCAAAATTTAGTACATCAGTTCACTTTAAGTAATTCAATTTTGTGGCTTTTATCAAACATTTATTCCATTTCCTGATAAATAAACAAACAAATGAATAAAACATGGCAATTCATATATTTGGATAGCAGTATAAATAATGAAGATGAGAATGATCATGGCAGTTATCAAATAATGATTTCAAATTTTCATTTCATTAGCTCCATGTGACCATTGACAAGACTCCATTGACAAGTTAATTTAAATAAAATTTGACATGTTAGACATTTAACATACTTTTATCATTTGCTCAATACTGTATTCTCAAGCTTTTACAGTCACAGATACCTTATATAAGCTTGTCCAACAGTTCCTTGCCGAGACCCCGGTATCCCTTATCAAGGTGACAGAATAGGACACGACTTCCGTCACGACCGTACAGTCAGGTTCACCTGCCCCAGAGATTACGTCATGGAGGGCGTCTCAGAGATCAGGTGTTCAGATGGGAAATGGAGCAACAACAAACCAAGTTGTAAAGGTAAGCACTGATTATTGCCACATTGCTGCAAAGTTCCCAATGATTTTGTTGTTGTTGTTGTTGTTGGACCGTGATCTTCTTTTCATAGTGTAACACAACGTTGATATCAAGGGAGCTTTTTATCCCGCTGAAGACAACTCTAATCGCGATAAAATGTCGTGTTTCATGAAAACGTCATTGGTAGCAGCAAACTTAAGTAAATCCACTTTAAGTATGTGGAATGGTAAGTAATTTCAATTTTTTTTATCAAACATTTGCGTTCTCGAGAATTGGTGCGAAATTGTGGAATACGACACCAACTAATATTCGTAATTTGTCTAAAGATAAATTTAAAAAGAGAATTCGTGCATTCTTATTTGAAATTTTACAGTCTGATGACTCGTATTATAGTCTAGAAGAAATCATATGCAAGGTAAACAAATACGGTTCTTATCGAAAACGTGCTGTTTCAATTCCTGTGATGGTAACGCAATAATGCCACAAGATGGTAGCGCGTCCCTCCGTCTTCGTTTGTTGCTTTAATCAGCTCTTTATTTGGATTTTTTATTCTCTCTTTTTTTTCTCTTTTCTCAACGCTGTTCTCGTTTGGATTGCGGATTAAATAATGAAGATGTGAATGAACATGGCAGTTAATGAAAAAATGATTTCACAATTTGTGTTTCATTAGCTCCATGTGACCAAGCCGCCAATCCTGCTAATGGGTGGAAACGGGGAGACTCCAGGCATGGAAGCACTGTGCGTTTTGGTTGTTCTAGAGGATATCAAAGAGTGGGCGTCGCCTCTATCTCGTGTAACGATGGCACTTGGGACAATCAGCCTCCAGTCTGCAAAGGTTAGAATAATCTCTTACGTCTACTGTAGTCACATTGTGGAGCATTGTAGTTCTGCTCTTATGAAAGTTACCACATAATTAACTGTTTGTGAATTCTGGGGTTTAACGGGTGTGTGCGGCAGACCGAGAACTCCTTTCAGAGGACGATTCAACGGAAACAGCTTTCTTGATGGAGATGAGGTTGAATTTTCTTGTGAAAGGAATTATGATTTGTTTGGAGAGGCTAAGCTGCTCTGTGTTGGCCGGGCATGGAATTCACCGATACCACAATGTAAAGGTGAGTGTCTTGTTTCCTTCAAAATGCGATTCTAATAATGATGACAATGAAAAGAACTGGAGATTAATGTTTCAGACTCATAACACGGCTGTCAAAGGAGTTGCGCCTGAATCTTTTCTACTATTTTATTCCAGTATTACATGTGTTACATGAATGAATGAATGAATGAATGAATGAATGAATGAATGAATGAATGAAAGAATGAATGAATGAATGAATGAATGAATGAATGAATGAATGAATGAATGAATTTCAGCGGTCAGCAATAAACTTTGGCCCGTTTTAAGAGCACGCAATACAAATCCCTGTATGAGAGATATAACGTTTCTGCAGTGTCACACGTACTCTCGGGTATAATAATATAGGAGTCGACTCTATGATCTTTCGATTTACTGGTTCGGACGCTCTACCGTTGAGCTGCTGGGCAGAGGACGCGTGGAAGCTGGGTTTATGAGACAAACGTCTGTTTTGACGAGCCTCTTTGGACATAAAACTGCGTTTTGCATCTTCTTTTCGGTTATAATTAGTTCCATCACTCCTGATAAATCATAATTTACGTTTAAACTTGGTTATGAAGTTCTCTATATTTTTATAGCTCGTTGCAGGTTTATGGGAACGCCAGATCACGGCTATTACATGAATGGTGCGAGGCGAGTAGGCGATATGATCAAACACGGAGAACGAATATCATACAGATGCTTCCGTGGATACACTTTGATTGGAATTAATACACAGGAATGTAACAATGGACGATGGACGAATGACAGACCAGTATGTAAAGGTTAGTGAAATACAGGTTATTAAACGAATTGGCAGGAAGAATGTGAAACATTTTACTGCTGTGTTTAGTTTTCCAAGGCCATAAAAGAAACCCATCACCATCTTATACTTGACATTCTACTTTTTCTTCTCATTTTACACTGTTATTTTACTTATTTTACTTACTGTCGACACATTTAACGTCCTCACTCTTATTAGCTGACTGTTTCTTTTTTCCTTTACGTAAGCTGCCTGTAGACCACCTGGTGAAGTAAATCATGGGAAAAACATTGGTAATGACTATAGCCACGGAAAAACAGCCCGTTATGAGTGTGATTTTGATTATACCCTTGAAGGAAAAAACAAACTAACTTGTAATGATGGAGCATGGAACTTTGATCCGCCGAAATGCAGAGGTAAATAGAAATAAGACAATTATTGCATGCTAAAATTAATATCCATTAACCTAATACCAGTCGTGGAAAATTGACAACGCACACGAAGGAAAAGAGACGTTTGCTACAAGAAAACGTAATAGTTTGGAACCGTTCACAAGATTCGTGCTGAGTGCTTCTTCCAGCACGCTAATGTAGCAGTGTAATGATAGGGATGCCACTTTCTTCTTTTTTTTTCTTTCCGTTTATGTTCGTGTTTAGTGATATTGTATTTCTATTAGCTAGCGTCCCATTCCACATATGTGTTCTGAACCAGATCAGTTTGCTGGTCACGGGTAATCATTTCAATTGAAGATAAGGTTGATCTGCTTACTTTCATACGTTGTGATTTGTCACGGAAAAAGGTAATCGAGATCTTACCATTCTTCAGTTCAAGGAAGCTTGATTACAATTTCTTTTCCTTTGAGGTCATGTTCCCTGAACGGCTACAGTCGTGTGGCTAGAGTAGTATGCTGATAAGCAGAGGAAGTTTGGGGGGGAGGGGGCGGTGGGGTTGGAAGGGTTCCTTGCATAATGTTGAAACGCGTAGGAGTAAAAAAGGAAAACAAAAATCTTTATTTAAACACGGTATTTCTTTGAGGACTATACAATATTTAATTAAATAAATTTAACCATCTAAGTAAATAAGATTATAAATAATTACTACAGTAAAAATAATGATAAAAAACCTGCTTTACAAGGAAGCCGTGTATAAAAGCAAAATAGAATTTATAAAAGACTATTATCAAAATCATGATTCATCAACTTAGATTTAAATTCATTGAAGTGGTACTATGATCAAAGTTTTACCCTTTGATATTTTAGGCGTATCACATAGAAGTCCATGAAAGAATAAAAATTCCGTTTACCGTTTGCAAATATCTGCATTAGTTCCGGAGATATTTAAGTTTGAAAAATGTGTAAAATAAGTTAAGCAAATGACATTACTGATGACGTCAAACACCCAACCCAATATTATATCAAGTATATAAATAGAGCTATCTCTGTTAATTTGCAGCACAGACCATTGAAATTTGGTAGGCTATTCTCACTGCATAATTAATTAGCTCATTGCAAAACACGCCGTTATTCCATCACATTCCCCCGTTTCCGCCCGTGCTGATAGCGTCAGTAATACTTTGCGCCATTTCGAGTTTAAATTTGGTCTCTCCGCTTGGAGCGTGGTCTTTTCGTCCTGTACTCCACAAAGACAGTCGTCTTTTGCGATTACCTTCCGTTTGGTCAACCACCACCAGCCCGCCGTATCCATGGCGGATCAACTTAATGCTCTTCCTGACCCTCCGGCTCCTGCTGGAGCGCAACAAGTCGCAGAGCTGGCACAAAATCTTCCTCAAGAGTTGGAACCCATAGCTGAGCCTGCCGCGGCGCCTGCCGCCCCAGTAGAGGTAACTTTATTCTTGTTTCTGCTTCGCTTTATGTAGTGGTTAGTCTTGCTACATTTGTTGGAGATTTTTTCTGCTTACCCGGTTAGCGTTTTGTCTTCGGTCGCGTAATTTTTATACGGATTTCGGTACTGTTTTGGTGCGCGATACAAACATTCTGTCAGCACGTGTCCGTTTATTGTCCACGCTTTGTTGAACTTTTTCATAAGGACTGTTACCGCCTCGTGCGCTGTTGTCTACCTGTTTACTGCCCTCGTTTTCCCTGGTGCTAAATTTTTCCCTCGGTATATTGGGTTTCGCCTTGGTATCTGTTTATTTTAGTATTTAAGGAAATCCTTAGTTTCTGGCGTGATTAATTTGGGACGGGTCTAGTGCCGGACAGAGTAAGAAAATCCTTGTTTGTGCCATGTCTCCGGCGTTACTCCGTCTCCGTGGTATTTATGACGTGTGTGTGCTTAAATATTATGGGTTTCCACTGGTTAAGTCAGTTTTGCGTGTGTTCTAATTTGGTATTCCACCAGTGAAGGAGTTTGGTACAATATTCGTAATTTGGTACCACGCTAGATTTTCTAAACTGGCGAAGGCAGCTCGTGGCATAGATCTTACAAGTTGTACATGATTTATGGATTTCCACTGGTGAGGGCAGTATTGCGTTCAGTCCAAATCGGTATTCCACCAGTGAAGAGTTTTATGGAGCGTTGTTTGTTTGATATACCGCTAGTTTTTACTGGCGAAGGCATATCCTCGGTAGACGTTGCAATCAGTGTACTTATAACTTAAGGATTTCCGCCAGTTGAGACAGTTTTGCGGGGTCTATGTATAGCTTCATTTGTATGGTTGAGCTTTTTTCAGTGTTACGCTTTGCCGCGGGTTACGGCAATATTATGACGTAGGATGTTATATTGTTTTCTTGCACTGTTTGCTTTGTTATGCTCTCCATCGGTGGGGAATGTTTGGTATGCCACCAGCTAGTGACTTTTTAGGTTAATTATTTTTGGAGAACGTTGGGGCATGTCACTGGTGAAGACAATAGCCTCAAGTGTGTTCTTTTTCATGATAGGCTGCCGATCGCATTAGAGTATTAGAGGAAAAGATCATTTCTTTGGAACGCCTTAGGACTCTAGACAGTTCTGAGTCAGCCTTGGCTGCGCTTCGTCGTTATATAAATCGACCAGCAGCGATGTTTGACAAGTATGAAGCGGTTGAGCTTTTACAGTCGTTGTTGCCTTTGGCGAGAAACGAGAACCACCAAAAAGCCGATGAGTACGCTGCCGCTTTGGATGAGGTCGGATTTTGTGGATGACCAACAGCTACAGCGTCTTTTCCTGGGATTGTTGGGGGATCCCGTGCGAGCAAAGGTGGCCAAAGACGCAAACGCGATTTTGAAGGGAGTCGGAAAGGTACCTCCACCTCCCATGCCTGGTTCTACAATGCGCAGGCCAGCCCCCTACCCTGGCCGTGCCCAGGTTCAGTGCTTCAGGTGCTTAAGATGGGGACATATCGCTCGGGCGTGCCGTGCCCCACCAGCGAGGCAACAGTTTGGTCGTGGTCGTCTTGGACAATAGTCTTTTACGCCTCAGTTTATAATAAATTTTTGTTCTCGCATTAGTTTGTTTAACGTTTTCTTTTTCACCCTATTTTACTCACTTTCTTCGTTGACCTTGGGGGGGCCTGCTCTGTGTCTCAATTTCGGACCTAGTTCGGAGCTCGGGGTCAACGAAGGGGTGGTTCCCCTGCTTTTGGTTTATTCCCGCGTTTTTTCATTTATCAAATTTCTCCCTTTTCCTTATAGGGTCCTGTTTCATTTTATTCCAAAGTTACTGCTCTTGCTCCTCCTTCTGGTGATATCCCCGTGTGTAGTATAAAGCAGGGGACCTCCCTTTTCGTTGGCCCCCTTCCTTCGCCGAGTATGGTCGTTGCTTCAACGGACCTGGCTAACATCGAGCAGTTACGTTTATTTAATCCTACGTTTATCAGAGCCGGAGAAATTCATAATCATTTGCCAGTGTGGGAGAGATTGCTTAGTGGTCATAGCTCGTCTCAAGCGAACTTTTTTGACATTGTCCGGGAGGGTGTAAAGGTCGACTGTTTTTTCAAGCCGTTTAAAGGAAACTTCAAGGGTCGCTCGTTCGACGCGCCACGTCCGCCCCCTATACGGCTCAGCAATTCTAAGATTTGTGAAGGATTTCGAGATTTCATTTCTGATACTCTGCTTGATTGGGTGGCCGCTGGAGTACTTGATGTGTGGGGTAGGGTCGGTGAGGTGACCCCACCTCATTTGGTCCTTCCCCTCACAGTGGAGCCCTCAAAGACCCGTCTTTGTCATGACGAGCTATATTTGAATCTTTGGATAAGGGACCTCCCCTTCCGGCTTGATCATCTTCCCGACTTGCCCAGATATGTTCTCCCTGGGTATTTTCAGACGTCTTTTGACGATAAGAGCGGCTACCAACATGTGCTCCTCCATTCCTCGTCACGTACCTATTTTGGTCTTGAATGGAATGATGTGTATTTCGTATTTCGTACCCTACCGTTTGGCTGGAAGGCGAGTGCCTTTATCTATCATAACCTGGGTTTATTCGTTACTGGTGCAGCTCGTTCGTTTGGTGTTCCTGTGTCGCAGTACATCGATGATCGTCATGTTGGCCAGCCTTTTCGTTCCCCTGATCGTGCCAGTTTAGTTCCAAGCAAAGTCCTCGCTGAAGCCGCTGTCTACATAATGTGTTATCTGCTTATTGAAGCGGGCTATTTTATTGGTATCGCAAAGTCGCAGTGGGTTGCGTCCACAGTAGTTCGCTTTCTTGGTTTCTTGTGCGATTCCTCGCGTCAAGCATTCCTGCTGCCAGATGATAAGAGGCTCAAGTTTAGTAGTTTGAGAGAACAGATGTTGGCTTCCCGCAATATTGGCCTTAAAATGCTCCAGAGATTTGCGGGGAAAGTGATTTCATTCAGTCTGGCGGTCCCTGGATGCAAGCTTTATATCCGCGAGACGTTTAAAGCGATTTCTCAGCTCAGTCGATCTTCGAGGCCGTTTGCGTGCATCGACGGAGACCTTCGCGCCGAGATTTTGTATTGGCGCTTTTTGGACGAGTGGAAGGATTGTTTGCCTTGGCGGTCCGAGCATCATGTCATTGTTTATCTTTACTCTGACGCCTCTTCGCGCTCTTGGGGTGCAGTTTTGATTCAGGATAGTCAAAGACTGGTCTCAAGGGATTATTGGTCCATTAACTCGTCTGAAGACATCAATGTGTTGGAGTCGAAGGCTTTGTTGAACGCTCTCGTCGCGTTTCGGGCCCGATTGTCTAATTCGAGGGTCGACGTTCATATTGGTAGTCGCGTCCTTAAGTCCGCTCTGGATGGTGATGGCTGTAAGAACTCCGCCATTAATGACGTTGTGAAGGATATTTTCCGTCATAGTCGTGATTTTAATTTCAGCATCCAGACTTTCTACGTTCCTTCCAGCCGAAACCCAGCAGATGAACCTTCACGGAATTTATCGGACCTTGATTGTATGCTCACCCCCGAGACATGGTTGTGCTTGGAGCGTTGTTTCGGCCCTCATTCCTTTGATTTGATGTCCCTGGATAGTAATTGCCAGAGGGATAGGAGCGGGAACCCGCTACCTCATTTCACTCCTTGGCCTACCCCTGGGTCTGCGGGGGTGAACGTTTTCACCAACTTTTTGGCTGCTCGTCAAAACATTTACATTTTTCCGCCTTTTGTCCTCATCGGTTCACTCCTTCGTTACATATTCAGTCAAGATTTCCACGATGCGTTCACTCTGGTCGTTCCTGGCTTTCACTCGCGACCCTTTTGGTGGGCGCCCCTTCAGGCTCTGATTGTTGACCGTTTGCTTTTGGGCAGAAAAGGCTCCAGTTCGGTGCTTCTTTTTCCTTCTCGACATTCTCCACAATGGCTCCCGCGTGACCTACAATGGGACCTTTGGGCTTTTCGATGTGTCTGCCAGTGACTTGACAGCTGTTGCTTATGTTATTCGTTGCCAGGTTCCAAGAATTTGGAAAGCCGCCCGTCGCTGTTCTGCGTGTTTGTATCCAAATGACATTGACGCCAATTTTTGTCAGGCGTGCGGTTCGCAGACTAGCCTTGTCAAGGTGGGGAAGCCTAATAAACATATAGATCATGTGGGGATATCCAGACGTTTCCAGGAGTTCTCTGACGCGGCAAGCAACAAGCCTTATCAGCGACAGAAGTCCGCCTTGGAACGGCAACTTTCAGATTTCCTAGCTTCCTTGTCCCCTCCGAAGTGCGTTTCTTCCTGTACTTCGGACGATGTTGTTAAGTTCTTGATAAGCAGAGACAAGACAGGTAGATCTGTAGTTCATACTCAATCGTGTCTACGTGTTAGTTGTAATTGCCCCTCGCGTTTGGCCGCCGGCTTGGTAGACTCGTTGCTAGGGAAGCTCAGGGCCATTTTCAACAATATTGGTCGTTCACGCGATTCTAACCCTGTATCGCACCCTCGTGTTAAGGAGTATCTTAAGTTTATACGGGAGGAACAGGCCGCTAGAGCTATTTTACCTTCCCAGGCAGTCCCGTTGTTTTTTGCTAAGTTCACCAAGTTGATAGATTTCCTTAGGGGTTGGATTAGGCATACAGTTTTCTTCGTTGCTGATTTTTTCACGGGGGATCGTGCTTCGGACTTAGGGCGTCTGCTGGCCAATCAAGTTTTCAGGTTGAAGGATCGGAAGGGATTTTTGCTACAATTGACCTTGACTAAGACTACGCGGGGTAGTGCAACCAATCCGTTTATTTTAGAACCCTTTGAAGACGCTGGAGTCTGCCCAGTTGCTTGGATTGAGTATTATTTGTCTGTTTGTAATTTGTTACATATCGTGCTGGATGGGGGTTATTTCTTTAGGGCTACTGACCGAGGGAGGGCCGTTAGCCAAAAGCCTTTCTTGGGTTCTGCAGTTAATAATCGTTTACGTAGGCATCTCACAGGGGCGAAGTTGAATGGTGGTGAAACACCTCATAGTTTTAGGCTCGGCCTTTCGAACACTCTTAATATGCTAGGTTGTTCGCACGATGATATATCCCGTTACTTAGGATGGCGAAGTGGGGGTATGGCTCGGCATTATACCAGGATGTCCAATACCGCCGGTCCTTTTCCTATTCCCGCCTCGCGTTCCCTTTGCCAGACCCCGGCGTCTCATCCCAGCAACCTACAATGTATTGTTTAAATCATGATATTAGCCTTATATTGCCTCCTTGCATTATGTTTCGCCAGCCCCCCCCCCCCCCCCCTTTTGTCTTTTGTTTTGAAGTTCCGTTTAGAATTATGGTTATTAAGAGGAATTTGAGTAACGGAGAGAATTAAAGGGGAGTCATGTTCGAAACGTTTGGTACCTGTGTTGTTTGCCAATTTATGAGTTGTTGTCGTGGTGGCGAGGGCAGGAGCGGACTCTTCCCATAACTTAATCTTATGCGATGAGGTAATGAGTATGCAGTGAGGATATGGTACTAATAGTTCTACAGGAAACACACCTACGGCTATTAAAAATTCTGTTCCCATGGCAACTCACTCTTTTCCAGGCCCCACCCACTTGATTTCAATATGTTAGTGATTTTCAGAACGGAAGACAAAGCGCGAACCAAGATATTCCTGAACCATATTATTTACAATCTTGTACATCATTGTTGATTTATTAACAAGGCGTTGGCGGTCCAGTTTAACACAGTTTACCTTCCACTACAATTCATCAGTACTACAATCGTAATTTGACAAAGTTATGACGCGAGCTGCGCGATTTTGTAACTTTTGTAACTTTTGAGAAAGACTCTTAGAACAGGATCCCCACACCGAGCTGCTGTAATCAGAAGTGTAGAAGGAAGAGACACTCGCTTACCAGCAGAGAGGTACCAAGACTCTTCAAATGCTTTATTTCGTCGGACTGTTCGGCCCTGTGTTTTGCAGAGTCTGAAGTTAAGCTCAATTATTGGCAACTTAATTACCTAAAGAGTCGAGACATATTTGGGTTTGCTGATCGCGGGAACATGGAGTGCTAGACACCGCATGCTTGTTCTGGAATACCTAAACATACTAACGCGACCACACAAACAAATAGTGAATTTCCAATGAAAACTTAGGAAGAATGATTAGAAAGGGAGAACTTAACTACAACGCATGGAGGTCCCAGCCAAGGCCAGCAAGAATTCCCAAACTTATGAAAATATACCTTGGCCCACTTGATAAACCATACCCACTTTATAACAATAGTATTCGTCTAGATGTTAACGACGAGAACGAGAACGCGAATGACCGGGGAAAATATCTTGGAATATTAGGCCTCAAGTTTTAAATTCAGTATTAGTTTTGACTCTGGCAATTAACCATGTAAGTGGAATATCTGTTGGTAAGTCTTTTTCTATCGTTGCTAGCTCCATGTCGTGACCCAGGATCGCCAGCTCATGGTTGGAAGCGAGGAGACAGTCTCACACACAACTCGTGGGTACAGTTTGGCTGTGATGCTAATTATCAGCTTCAGGGTGACAGGCAGATCAGATGTAACGATGGCTCTTGGACAGGCTCTGTGCGTGATTGTGTTGGTAAGCTAACAATAAACAAATAAGATTCTGTAAACCTTCACAAACTATTTGGTGCATGCCGTGCTTAACTGTGCTGTTTTTGTTGTTTTCTTTTTCCCATTTAAACACAAACTGTTGAATTTCGGCAAAACTTAGTTAACAAACTGAACGTATTTTTTCCTCATGAGGGCGTGTTGAAACTGAAGGATATGTACTTACTGTAAAAACAAATGGTAGTTTCAATAACGGGGGAAACACTTGTTTTCATTCTGTTAATCTTATGTTTGAATTTGAAATAAAACTACCTAACAACGTTTCGATGTGCAGCGCGCTGCATTATTGACGAATAAAGGTTTCACACGACACAACTGAGAGATCACGTAAATATCAGTTCGAGAGGATGACAAAACTAAAAATATGGAGCTTCCTTATCCTATCCAACTGAACCTAGAATGCCTAGTTAATTATCCAGCCGCTATTGTTTATAAGTACGCGCTTCCCTCCTACAGAAACCAACTTTACAAGATAAATTGCCTTTTTGATTTTTGTGTCTCCTTTGTTGTTTGAATTTTTTTTCCGTTTTGGCTTTGTTGTTGTTGGTATTTGTAAACTGTGAGTCAAACATGACTGATTGTCGTCTTTACCTATTTTGGATCTGTTCCAATCACTCTTAAACTTTAGTATTATTTTCGCTTTGCTGTACTGTCCAAGGATTGTTTTTGGACATGCAAATTTCAGTAGGTTTTTTCTTAGCAGATTCGAAAAAAGAAAAAAACAACAGGCTTGATTCAAAGTCTTTTGAGTGGTATTTGATTGCAGTTTTATTATATTACAGCTGTTTGCCCAGACCCTGGTACACCTGCCCATGGTAGACGTTCGGATAACGATTTTCGGGATGGCAGAACGGTTACTTTCGAATGCAACGATAATTACGATTTATTTGGAAACCGAACAATTCAATGCAATGGTGGAGTGTGGAGCAACAGCAAACCTGAATGCAGAGGTAATGACTTAGAATACATTGGAATTGTCTTTTATTCTGAAGCAGTCTCTTTTTCAGGGAAATCGTAAATGCGTCTGGGCCTGGTTTCGTAACTTACTGCATGACCAAATATAAAGTAGCATTCTTTTCGGTTGTCCTAACTGATGTAGTTGAAACAGAAATTGTAGTTGAGGAGAAAACGCCGTTCTTTTACTCCGCTTTACAAGGTGCTGTAAAATATGCTGTGGAGCATTGTTTCGGCACTGCCAAATATTACACTGTAATCTCCACGGAGAATCTTGAGGTCGTTGAGATGACTTGACCCAACTTCTACTGCTGATATTCTCAGATCGTTAAGTTCTTCAATTTACTCGTCAGAAATCGCTTTCAAAGCACTAACAACACACGCGTATGCACGGACGCCATTGGTCGAAAACGGCAGCAAAACGTTGGTAAATCAGGCTTTTTCCAAACCCAGCTGGAAGCAATCCAAGAACATCCTTCCTCTTTAGCAATAAATTTAAATATTTCTTTTGTTTTTCCTTTATATCTGGCACATTTGGAAAGAAACGCAAGCTTCTTTCACGTAACACACTGCCGCGACCGCCAATTGTTTTGTTTGTCGTGTCCCATATCACATGATATCAATTAGCCAATTGGATCGCTGCGTTCATATATGAACGCTGGAATGGCTGAAACAATGGTATGCGTAGAGGAATGTTTTTTTCGCGCCTCTCCCCCGCGTGTCTCGCGCGCCACGCACGCATCTCTGGAGCCTCCACTCGCCTGAAATACGCAAAAAAATAACGCCTGTTATGCAGTGATTTTCATTCGAAAAACATTTAACAAGGCTGCGAACTCTACCTAACATATTTACATTTTGGCAATTTTGTGGTATGGAAGTATGAAAAACAGCTTTTCAAAGGTAGTTGGAAGTGAATTGATAAATATCCAAACAAATGCTTGCCTACTGTGTAGTTGTTTGTCTTTTTCTGTTTTAATAATATACATGAAAAAAGTTCTCGATTCTGATTGGCTAAGAGAAATGCAGTTTTTAGGAAGAATTCAGCACATAAAAAGGAATTTCAGAGCAATTTAGAGTGAAAACAGACGATTCTGATTGGTTAATAAACAAAGGCACTGAGGGCGCACTGTTTTTTACGCAGATTATATTTATTCTCCTTTGTTGGTGGAAAATTCGAGCCTAGTGGATGGTTACCTACAGAGGTAATATCCTAGCCTTCATCTTAGCACTACACTCCGTTTAGACGACTTAGCGTTTACGTGCCATTTATGAAACAGTTAAGTCGGAATTTGGTGCGGTAAGTTGAACATAGGCGCGTGCAATTCGAGACAAAACAAAAGCTTAAATGGTTGGTCAGCAGTTGTCGAGGTGATCCGTTATACAACCTGTACAACGGCCTGGTACAGCTGTTTACAAATTCAAAATATCAAGGTGATAATCACCACCACTCATTCACTGTCCCATTTTCTTTCTTTAAGTTTTAACCTTCTGAGGTACAATGATGATGGGTGGCCGGGCGGTGATGGGGACACTTAAAACCCCTCTTTGCTTTTTGAACCCTAAAGTTGTCTTTGACGTTAAGAAAAATCAGCCCTTTATGAGTGATTTTTAATTTTGTTCATAAGAAAATAAATCAAAACGATTTTGACATTATTTACCTTTACACCGTGGCCGAACTGAATCCCATTTGCCATTTTCACATTTCAGTTGATGATTGCCTTCTAATTTGTAGCTCTGTGTGCATTCATATATGACGACCTGTCCGTGCGAAAAATCGTTTCCAGTTCTATTTCCGTGTGCTATAAAACCGGGATCAGCACAAGAGGCTGAAATCAAAACAGAAAAATAGACACATTTTAGTCTTAATACGGAAGTAGACTTTCAGTTTGACCCATGCAGTCAAGGAAAACATGGAAGATCTCCACTTTAAAAACTAAATGGGTTAATGTGTGGAGCCGGATTAAACATAACGGGATTTGTTTGTTTGTTTTTTTTTTTTTAATTTATTTAATGTCGAAGAACGTGGGAAGTGTTTGCACAATCTTCCGAGCCAGAGGTTCATGTTAAAAACGCTCGACAAACTAAAATTACAAAACAAGGTAAATTATGAATCATGCATACAAATATAAAAACCTAACTATTAAGTACATCAAAAGAATGTAAAAATGTAAAATTAGAAGATTATATACAACGTAAATTATGAATTATGGATACAACTATAAAAACTTAACTATTAAGTACATCAAGAGAATGTAAAAATGTAAAATTAGAAGATTATAAACAGTTCATACACTGGCACCCTGTGAATTTAACCCATTTCAGGCGAGCACGAAATTGTGCTAAAGTGGTCGAGGATTTGGCGACGATATGTGTGCAATCATGTACAAATAGGAGTTGTGCATAACAACGCTGTTATATGGAGGCTGCACAACATTTAAGCCACTGCCTCGTAAATTGTATTTAGTTAATCGAGATGTAAAAAATTGAGAGATATAATTTGGGCCATCTAGTTTAAAACACTTGAAAAAAAGAATAAGCGATTGTAGTATTCGTCTTTGCTCAAGCGTATCCATAGCTGCCATTGCTAGGCAAAAGTTATAGGTAGCCGAATTACCAAGATTCAGTAATGTCTTGATCGCATAATGATTGGTACGTTCCATGTTATTTTTCAAGGCTTTAGATATGCCCAGAAGTAGTGGACAACAGTATTCTAAATGCGGCAATACGTAAGCTTTATAAAGAGAAATCATTACGTCTGAAGGAACTAAGCGCTTAATTCTCCGTAGTGCGGCTATCTTAGCATACGCCTACTTCAGCATGATTGCAACGTGGGCCTTGAAGGACAAATCCCGATCCAGTGTAACGCCAAGAATCTTGAGGGTTCGTTCAATTTCAATGGACTTGTCCCCAATAAAAAGATTGTATGGGTACTGAGATTTCCCCAGTGACATTGCCTGAGTTTTAGTAGTGTTTACTTGCAGGTAATTCACAGTGAACCAGCGGGTTCATCTCTCTATGTCTTGATTCAGTGTAGTTTCGAGTGTGCAGGGGTTCTCATGGGCTATATATTGCGTAGTGTCATCAGCATACAGACGTAAGGAGGAAGATCCGGCTGAGTAATTGACATCATTAATAAAGATATTGAAAAGAAGCGGACCTAGAAGGCTCCCTTGCGGGACCCCACAGCGAAGAGGCATCCAGTCTGACACTTTCCCATTACATTTTACTCGTTGAAAGCGGCCTGACAGATATGACTGAATCAGTTTTATGGCAGAATCGTGAACGCCATAAGCTTTCAGTTTTGCTAGCAATAAATTATGGCAAATCGAATCAAACGCTTTGGATAGATCAATAGCGACCACCGCAACATCCTTTTTATTGTCAAGAGACTGGCGCCAATCATCAGTTAGCTTTAATAAAGCGGAACAGCAAGAATGCCCACGCAGGAACCCTGACATATTATCCGAAAAGATAGGCGCGAATACGCTGTATAATTGATCAAATTTTAGTTTCTCAAACACCTTGGGTATTACTGACAAGACACTAATAGGGCGATAATTCTTCTTGGATGTTTCGTCGTCTTTCTTATGAACAGGGGTGACGTTACTAAGTTTCCATTGACATGGCCACTCACCTACGTCAATACAGTAATTAAAGAGTTTAGCCATAGGTCCTGCGATGACTGGAGCGGCAATTTTAAGTAGCTTAGGTGATATTCCGCTGGGGCCAGCTCACTTCCTAATGTTTAGATGAGAGAGGATTTCAGAAACTCGGGCCACACTAACTGGATGAAAGTAAAAATTAAGTTAAGGTGCTTTCGTCTCGATATTGACAACACTGGCGTGGCTAGAAAATTCATTCATGGACAAGGCTAGGACGGACTCATTGATTGTAGGAGACGTAAAAAATTCATTAAGAGACGCACTGGTGTCAGGGACAATTCTGCCATTTTCAAGTAAACAAATTGAGTTTGTATTGACACTGGACTTGCTATCTGGTAGGAGCGGTTTCAGTTTTTTCCAGAATAAACCAGGCGAGCATCTAGAAGAAACAGACGCTGCATCAAAACAGAAATCTTTAACTGATTGTCTTTTCAGAGCTGTGACCTTGTCTCGCTGACATCGATAGTTATTCCAGTTTTCATTCGTAGGAATTCGGCGGAATTCTTTATACAAAAGATTCCTGATGCGCATTTGCTTTTGAATAGCAGGGTTGATCCACGGCAAGTGATTGCTTTTAAGATTCCCGCGTTTGAGTGGAGCATGAAGATCAATAGCTTGCCTGAGAAGGCTTTCCCAGTGGCACCAAATATCATTCACATTATCAAAGATGTAAGCAGTGTCCCATGGGATGTCGCTTAAGGACGAAAGAAAAGCTAGTTCATCAAAGTTTTTCATTGATCGATATTCAATACTTCTCACATTCGGCTTGGGCAATCTTTGTTTCCTAACAATGTAAATTAAATCATGGTCGCTAATACCAAGACGAAGAGTGCCGCTAGAAACAAAACGCTCTGGGTGTGACACAAGAATAACATCCAGCAGAGTTTTCGTTGAAGCTGTGACTCTTGTAGGAACTGATATTGTGTTAGTCAGGCAAAATTGGTCGCAAAAATTTGAAAGACTATAACTTGATCCAGCAGATGACACACTTTCCGTTAGCATTCAATATTAAAATCTCCAAGAAACATGACTTCCTTACGCCTTGTGTACATATTTTCAGCCGCTAAAACACACGAGGATAAGAAGTCGGAAATTTTGCATTTGCCGGGTGAGCGATAGCACGCACATATTTGAAGCCAGGAATTGCCACAGCCCTTAACGTCTAGACATATCGATTCAACACCATCTGGTTCGAGTTTTGCTCGGCGAAGGGCCGTAATAGATCGTCGTATGTAGACTAGCATACCGCCACCACCTTTCTTCCGATCTCTACGAATAATGCGATATTCTGAATGAGCAAATAAGGAGCTGTTAACAGAACCATCGATCTTACTTTCTGCTACGAAAAATATGTCAAATCGGCATGTGTTGAGCAAGTCTATAACCTCGTCCGCCTTGCCGTAAATACTGTTTACATTTAAGTGTCCAATTTTCAAATTTCTCTTGTAATATGAATTGATGTTCGAAGCAAACCAGTCAGTCGGCGAAAGATCAGATGCATCGCTTGTAGTTGAAACGTTCAGTACATTGTAAACATTATCATCAAGTAGGACCTCTCCGTTTGAAAGCCTTTGGTCAGTCTTTTCAAAAAAAGAGTCACTAAATCTAGGGAGGGAGCAGAAAGCACACTCCAAATTAAGGTGATGGTTTTCCAAGTAATATTTGAAAACTTGTTTGCCCATGCCAATGCATTTTGCGTGGAACCATTGGTCGCATGCAAGACACAAAATGGCGTCCTGATTATTCCGAACGGATTGATGGCATTCTCCACAAGGGAACTTTATGACACTCCTAGACGGGCCAGGATTGGGATGAATGTCACCAGAGAGCTTCTGTAGTTGAAAAGAACATATTCCTGTCACATCGTAAGGAATTCGGCAATTCAGGAACCTCCTGTTTGTTCTTCTTGGAAAGCGCGAGGCGTTCGAAAGCAGAATGAGAGGTTTATCAGGTTCTCTCGAGATGCAAGTTTCTTCTAATCGCTCATACGAATAGCGGTTGCTAACCTTGTAATGTTCACCAACGATAACAGATGAAAGGAGCAGATAAGAAGAGAAGACAAGGGACAGAGCGCGGAAGTTTAGGAAGACACGTCTGTCCGCCATGACACTTCACACTCACTTTGTTGGAGGAGGGGTGGGGACTAACCTTTTTATTGCATTGGAAAGCCAATCGCTAGCTGGGTGATAATTTGAGTTTTTTAACTCCTTTTCTTTCTCAGTATTATTAAAATCCATAACTTTGCATACAGGCACACTTCCATTCCAGTTTCCATTGTCGCAGTGTAGAACCCTTGATCCAATCAAAGTATACGATGAATTACAATCGAACTTCACATCGCTTCCATGCTTCAGGTATGCACCTCTAACTAGGTTTTGTCTGACTGTATAGCCGTTTGCTGGGCTACCTCCAAAAATACATCCACCTGTTAGAAATATATTGCTCGTAAAGACTATTGACCTTAACTGTGCATTCGTATAGGTATAATCACATGATTTTGAGTGCAGTTTGGAATAAATAAGCACGAGTAAATTTTTTCAAAGACTAACAAAATTGCACGAGCTCGTAAGGCGAGTGCAATTTGTGGTCTTTGAGGAGACAAATAATATTCATGAAAAAAATGTGAGATCACTTATCATAATTTTGAAGAAGCAACGCAGGTGAATCAGGTGAAAATATAATTTATTCAAACCCTGCAAATATCACCACGCGTTTCAGTCAAAACAACAGTTTTGTCAATGTTAGCAGTAAAGGCTACTTTGCTTTTCAAGTGTCTATCAAGCGCTGTAATCATTTCTGGTTAATAATCTTCACCTTGTTTGTTTCTTTGTTTTCTAACTCGGCGTAAACTCACTTGAGCAAATTGTTAAGTTCAACGGGCTCGTAATCTTTGATTACGTCAGTAATTCCCTTCCCTGGACACCACTTTTTCCAAACAGTCGGCCAAAAAGTAGCGCTTTTCGCGTTGTTATCGTTTTTAGAGCTGTACGTTTTTCAGCTCCTCTGTTGTTGTGACGGTCGCGAAAGAAAACTTCCTCAAATTACCAGCCATTGTTTTCGCTCGCAGGTCATCGACGAATCTGAACTTTGCGCCATTTAGAGGCCGCGTTTGATTGAACGATTTATGACATCTTATGTAAATAGACTGATTTTTAAACACGAAATAAATGTAGTTTCTACGTAGTATTTATATCATCCATTTGTAGTTTTACTAGTTATAGGTTTTTGGGTAGATTTTTATTGAGCGTATAGGTGACTAGAATGTAACAAAAGATATGTACCTTTATCATTTGGCAATAAATACTACTACTACTACTACTATTATTATCGTTATCAGCTTTATGAACTGGATGATCTTTTTCCGGTTTGCTTCCTAAGGGAGCGGGTCATAGCCCATGACCAAAGATCCCTTAGAGTTTTCTCCTTACTCTAGAGCTCCAACACCTTTCTCAAAATCCTTGCCGTTCCCAGTAACGTAGTTTTCTGGAGTAATGAAATACTAATTTTGACATTCATCTTGACCAACCACTTGTCCAAGTTTTTTGTTACACTTCCCAATGATCCTACAACACTTGGTACCACCTGCACAGTTCTCATGTTCCACATTCTTGCAATTTCTCTTTTAAGATCCTTATACTTTTCAACTTTCTCATTCTCCTTTTCAACAATTCTTTTATCCGCTGGTACGGCAATATCAATAATAGTGCACTTTCTCTTCAATGACATGATCACACTGTATGTTCAGGTCCCACATATTTCTACTACTACTACTACTACTACTACTACTACTACTACTACTACTACTACTACTACTACTACTACTACTACTACTACTACTATTACTACTACTACTATTACTACTACTATTACTACTACTACTACTACTTCTACTACTACTACTACTACTACTACTATTATTATTATTATTATTATTATTATTATTATTATTATAAATAGTAATTTCGTGGCTTGGGAAGAAATAAGATGTGCCTTCCACGAAGGTTATAATTTGCAGAACGGAGGATAAACATGCCTTTCATTATCATTAATATTATCATTTAGTATAAATCTACCAGCGTTCTATCACGCATGCCGTTCTCTGAAAATCATTTTGAACTGCGGATTAAAGAATGAATATGTGAACGATCATCACAGTTCTGAACACTACTTAACCCATTGACTACCGGAGGTTTTTACATTTTCGGAGTGATTTTCCACCTATAAACGCTGAATAGCAATTCGTGACTCTTTATTTGAACTACTAGGGAGGGTGGTGTTGTCCTAAGGCACTGGAGGCTCAAGGTTTCTGAAAACGTCATTTTGACGTAGCTATTTTTTATCCGTGAAGCGACAACAATGGCCCAAGTTCGGTTTGCTTGCGATTTCTGCTAAATTTACAGCCATTTTTCATCCTTAGCGGCTGCCTGATGAGCATCATTAAGCGTGACGGTAGCTAAGAGTCCACTTTCTCAAAGAATCGAGCAAGGTGATGTACTTTGTTGTTGAATTTGGCTTGTTACTCGACGAACTGGGAATTTGGCCGGTCGAACACTTAGTACCTTTGGGACTCGACTATTGATGAATTTCTCGACCTACCGCCACATATTTTGGAATTTCTGAGTACTGAAGATGACCACAAGCAGGAATTTTTGGCAGTAGGTCGGAGTGGCTTTGTAAAAGAATTGGGAGAAGGAACGGGTGCTGTCAAAAATTCTCGTCATTTCCCAGCATGCAATGTGGTCTAGATGTTGAAAATGGCGGAAAGGCCCGAATGCACTGGAACAAAAGGCTGTATCTACGCTCGGGAGAAGAATATGAACAAAAAAAGTCATTTCTAAGCTAGAAAAAGGACTGAATTTTGCTATGATGGTTGAAGTTTGGTTTTACGGCGATGATTTCCTTAAAAAACATGAAGGCAAAAAGGGGCATTTTTGTGGTTTCTCTTTGACGTTAAAAACGGTCAGTTTCGTTCTTGTCCAAACTCAAAAGGCCATATTTGGTAAAAATCGCTACGTTTCTTGCATTTATTGGATATCCAAATTTAAAGGGCATTCCATTTCGTGCACACAACTAACAGTTAAGGCAATATTCGTGTGATTGAGAAAGTTGCAATGTTTTGAAGCATGGGAGTTTTTTACGGCCGGTTTTGGCCGGCACGGGTGCCAATGGGTTAAGCAACACTACTTATCCTAACTGTATTCATTATCATATAGTTAGGATAATTTTTCAAAAGAGACTTGTGGAAGCATATTCTGTAGCTGCCTGTTATATTAGGAAGTGTAGTTAACGTGATTGTAAGACGAACTATAATCTTTAAATATAAATCTAAGTATACGTTTGTTTTAAGACTTTCTCTGTATAATTTCAGCAAAGTGTCT
>JAEMWC010000192.1:280000-290000 GCA_016490735.1 Pachyseris speciosa
TTGGTTTACTAGCTAATTTTGAAAGTTTCTTCTCATCAGTTACCAACCTTACATCTACTCTCTTTCTGAGATTCTCCATTGTTTTACCAAATACTGAATTATTCATTAGTTTGAAAAAGTCTTTCTCAAAGGCATTTTTAGCATTAGTTCTTTTCTGTGTTATAATCAATATATTGCCTTAGCCATGGGGATTGATTGAACTCTAACACTCTACGGATTTTATTTATCTTCAAACCAAGATCAGTGTATAATTGTAGGTTCCTGTAGTGTAGTACATACTTTTCTTTGTTGCTTAATGTGGGTATCAGTTTATGTACCAAACCGGTTGATATATTGTATTTGTCAGCTATTTTCTTACAATAATCGGATAGCATATCCCCAGTAACTTTAATCTTTTCCGGTCCCAGTGGATAGTCATTGTGAAGATCATGCAATTCTTCAGGGTATTCCAGGTCAACTTCAAGTACCAAACCTTTGTTGCTGTCTTCTTGGTACTTTGCTAGGTCTAACTTATTGATCTGCTTTTCTGTCATCCATTTGAAACCACCAGTTGGAAGGTATTGCGACATTGCCCAACCGTATAGATTATTAGCATCAAGATACATGATGTACTTCGAGGGCGCCTTCTCATCGTATTCTTTCATGTATTTATTGTTTGCTCTTCCATATCGGTTTGCTATATAACTGATTCCTCCACGCATACCCTTTTCAATGAATTGAAACATATCAATATCAGTCATCAATTCTAGTTTAATGTCAGTCATTTTAAGCATAGCATCCCATGACAAACCAGGGGATGTGAAATAATGACATGGGTCAAGTTTGTAGTATTCAAGTTTTCAAATACATCAGCTAACAGAAGGATGTCTGATTTGAGGTACAGGTCATGATACTCACCCATATTTTTGATAGAGAATGTATTCCACACACTCTGGGCATGTGTATAGTCTTCATCACTAATGTGTTCATCATTCAATACACTGTAAAATTCTTCTTTTGTTGGCAGTCCTTCATTGAATTTGTTGAAACTGTCCATATAGTCATAAGGGTATACACCTTTTTGTGCCATCAGATTAAGATCATTGCAATACTTAACTTCTTCTATCATTTTTTTCCATAAATTTGTACACAGCCTTTTCGCCTCTGTAAATTTGTGTTGGTTTTGTGTATTTATCATCATAACAACAAACTACTTTATAACCGTATCCACAGTCTGTATGCTTCTGATAAGCCTCTGTGAGTGGTTTGTTATTATCAGGTTGACATCCCTGAATCTTTTCAGTGATGGCTTCAAAATCAGCATTAATTACAAATGGTACAGGTTGTTGTTTATGAAAATTATTGAATTTTAATATGTTTTTACCTTTTTCTGGCATTTTAATTGCTTGTTTTCCATTCACTGGAATACAATTATCTTTATGATCTGTTAATATCCTTTCAGAGCTGAAACACTGAAGACAATGCATGCAGAAATGCTTTCTTTCCTTATGTTTAGTCTGATTGTACATTAACTTGTTGAAATCTTTGATGAGCACATAATGCTTGTTTTCATTTTCAGTTATCAGAAGAAGATTCAAACAGTCTTCATACTTTTCTTTTGAAACATATATTGGATATGTTTGTTTATCTTCATAACCGAAAACATTAATGTTGATCTCATTTTGCTTTTCTATTTTATTGTACTGCTTTGTGGTTACTGGGAATTCAATCCCTGTATAATCCAATTTTTCAATGTATTGCTTGTCTGATTTTTTAATCCTCTGTGGGTTTTTATCCTGAGGATTCAAATGTCTGATGTGACACCATCGGAAACATTCATTATCCTCATTTTTCAAGTTAATTAAACCTTTGGCACTATTTCGTAATTCTGCTGGTAGTTTTATGTATGAAGAACCTCTCATTGGTTCATATTTCACCACATTGAGGTAATGACTATCAACAGATTCGATTGTCCAACCAGACCCCTCAGAAACCCAACCTGCAATCTTATTTATTATTTGTTGTTTTGACACTTGTAATGATTCATTGATCTCTGGATTATTTATGATTGTTTCAGCTTGACTGTTGAAATATGCGGTTTTGAATTCTATTTCTCCATCAGTCATTTTTGTAAATGTTACCTTGAGTGTTTCAACAAATTTCAGTCCTTTCATTTCATTTAACAATTTTTTGATGTGTGTTTCGATTGCCATTCTTGTGTTTAGCAGTTGCTCTAGTGGGTCTTTGTCATTTTTTTATATCAATTTCAAAAGACTTTGTATAGCCTTTTAGAGCTTTCTCTGTTTGCTCTATCTTAGTTCTGGGTGTTGGTACTGGCACTGGCTTTTTAGTTCTGGGTGCTGGTATTGGTTTCTTTTTTGATTTTTCTATTTCTTCTAACCACTCAACAGGTGGGGCTGGTAATCTTTTCCTCTCGAAGTAATCAACCAATTCTTTCACAGTTTGTCTTGGCTCTTGTGCAGGCACAAGTTTGGTATCATCTACCACAATAACTTTTGGCTTCTTCTGTTGCTTTAATAGCAATTCGATTAGTTTAGATTTACTCAGTTTTTCAAGATCACTCTTATTCATACTATATGATGAGACAATTTTTTCCATTTGTTTGTATTATATCTATAGTTGTGTCTCTTTAAAACACTTCTGTATCTAAACCCTATTAAAGAAATATTATATAAACTATATTATAATGAGTATGATTAAAATAAAGAAATGCGTTTATTCTGTTCATCCAATTTATGACTTATATGCTTCAGATGCAGATGGAAATATTATAAATATTGTCAAAAAAGTACCCTATATAGGTAATAAAAATAATTCTGGGTATATGATGTGCAGTATAAGGAAATATGGTGGAAAACAACAAGCATATTATGTCCATCGGTTTGTTTGGGAGTGTTTTAACGGTATCATTCCAGAAGGAAAAGTCATCGACCATATCAATGATATAAAAGACGATAATAGATTGTGTAATCTCCAACTAGTAACACAACAACAGAATTGCAAGAAATCAGCAAAAGGTCGGGATTATTCATTCGCTGCTGAAAATCATAAAAATAAAAAGTGTGTGAAAGCGACTAATATTGTAACCAAAGAAGTTTCATACTTTAATAGTATGTATGCTGTTCAACAACATCTTCAAATAAATGCTGGTATCGTCAAAATGGTATGTGAAAATATCAATAATTGTAAATCCGGTACTTCAAAAAAGGATGGTCAATTGTATAAATTTGAGTATATCAAACAAGATGACTTACCAGATGATTATTTAAAATCAGCTAATAAAAGACCACAAAGAGTCCCTGATGAAGACAAAAAGAAACACCAAATGGAAGCTGTAAAAAATTGGCAAAACAAAGACCACAAATGTCCAAGATGTGACAAAGTAATGAAAAATAATAACAGGTATATTCACAACAAAAAATGTAAATAGCCAGAAACAATAATATCTTTGGCTACATGATAGCAAATAAACAGTATATACTGTATCGTTTGATATAATATATGTTAGATAATTTTCTCTTAAAACAATTTCATATATCTTTTAAATCCTTCATTGGTATCCAACTGTTAAAGTCATCACTATATCCCTTCCACTTCACTAAAGCTTGTTTCTTCTTGTAATCTCTGCGAATGACTTTATCAATACGGAAAACATCCTGTCTGGCTTTTAATAATTCAGGTTCATAAAAACTCCCTTGAATATCTTCACCTCTGAGATCTTTTAGTTTGTATGTTATTGGATTTGTATATTGGATTTTATCAACTGTGAACACTTCTTCTGTCCAATATGGTGTATAGCCTTTATCAAAAGTCTTTCTTTTATATTTAGATATTCGGACCTTGTCACCAACCTTAAAATTTGGTTTAGCTGATAATGGCTCCATATCACCATACAAATTGAAGTAAACAGTTCCTTCATTCTTTTTCTTTGAAGCCTCTGTGGGTGTCATCTTTATGCTTGAATGTTTGGTATTATTATACTGTTTCACTAATTTTGGTAACATGTCTAAATACTGTGTATTACCTTGAACTGTGAACTGTTTCCACATTTTGGATTTAATTGTCCTATTCCATCTTTCAACTACTGATGACTTCTCTTCATTCTCAGTTGAGTACATATGTATCCCATTTTTTTCTAATAGGTCTTTCACATGTTTGTTATAGAACTCTTTTCCCTTATCAACCCATAAATACTGTGGTCTTCTGCCTTCCTTGAATATTGACTTAAATGCTTCAGCAACACTTTCACCCGTTTTATCCTTCAATGGAATGATCCAACCATATTTGCTGAAAACATCGATAACCATCAAAAGATATTTATAACCTTTATTCCATTTGCTGAATTTTTGCATTTCAACAAGATCAGCAGCCCATATTTCATCAATTTTATTTACAATCACACGCCGCCGAGTAAAATTTCGTTTTATGGGTGCATGTAATTCATCAGCTAGTTTTTCTTGCCAGTTTTCTTCACTCGACGGCTTTTTCCGTTTTTTGAAACACCAAGACCAAGTTTCTGTTTTGTATTAATTACATTACGAGCCAACATATGTCCCCATTGTCTATCTTTCCATGGAATGGCATCAAGAGCAGCAACCATTTTTCTGTCTGCTTTATTCTTGCATTTCCTATCATCTTTACAAATGGAGTAATCAACATCATGTTGCATGGCAACAGCATCTGTCTTACCTGTTGGCTGCTGATATATCTCAAGTATTTCACCAGTTGTTGGATGGTGTTTAAGCTGCTCATTAAGAGGATTGTATGGACCTGTGTAATTATGACCAGGCAAAGTCCATCCACCTTTTGGTTTTGGAAGCTTACCAATGGCTTTATGAATGTCAATAGCACCACCCAATCCCGGAATTGTAAAGGTTGGTTTACTACCAAAACCAGATTCAAGAATAAATGAATTATAACTTTTATTATACCCGTTTTTCTTAGCAATTTCATACATTTTCTTGTACACTTTAACTCTCTCCTTCGCATCTTTTATTTCACTGGGATTTGGAAATTTAAAAAGATTTGGATCTGTTGCTAATTCTGCGGCTTTTTTTAAATCAACTTGCCATGGACTTCCAGCAACACCAGATTTCATTGCACTATCAATTAATGAACCCCCACGTGTATAATCAATACCCTTAATGTCTGTTTTATGGGTTTGTCTCTTATCAGCGCGCTTAGGATGTATTTTTGTACTTAAATCAAATAATGCTTTTTTTCCAACTGAACTAATAGCTGGTTTTACAAGGGAAAGTCCCTTATTTACTAAATATTGCTGTGTTTTATCATCGCGTAATGCTTCACTAGCATAATATCTCCCAGCTTTCCAAGCTTGTGGTAAAATTACATCCTTCATTGCCATTCCTGCTAGATCTAATCCAGTTGTTAAAATGCCCGCCCCTTCAGACGGGCCAATCCGTTTCCCAGTCTCTTGACGAATTTAGTCTTTGTTATACCACATTCAGCGCAAGTGCATTTCATCATAGTTCGACCAGTTTTAGTCTTTTGATATCTTTCACTTCCTGGTACACATTCAGTGATTTTCTTCTGTTTGACACAGTATGATTTTACCATTATATCAGTAAGTTAGATATTTTTGAAGTAGTCTATGATGAATCTGTGATTGACACTCACATCTGTGACTGTCAAGATTTACTATTCCACATTCTTTGTTTTTGATTTGTTTTGGAAGATTGTCCCGACTGAAAACTCCTCTAAAATGTTTTATTCCAAGTTGTTTCACCCAAGCTTGTAAATCAAAGTTGGATAATGGTTTATTCACGAATCTTACAGTATTGTTCCAAGTATGGGGATTGAATTGAATGGACTGTTTTTGCCTAGTATAAGTCCTTTTCCTTTGGTCTTTTTTTTTTCATTCCAAAACCAATTGGGTTATCCCATGTACCAATAACTGGGGTGATCTCCATGGCATCATATCATGAGATCCACCATCTTTTTTCTGAGCAATGGTGTCTGGAACGTAAACTGGCAATGAACGTCTCGGACGTCTGTGTTCAACATTCAAACCTTTTCCAGTCAAGGCATTCATAAGCAGAGGAATTCCAATACTGGCGAGTATTGTTCCAATACCTTTACCAATTTGAGTTTTTGTTGGTTTGATAACAAGTTCTCCACCAGACTGCATCGAACTGATAAGATCAGCCATTTGTCTCGTATTCAACAAATTTTTGAAATTCAATAGTTGGGATAAGTTTTGATTAGGAATAAGAAAACCTCCCTTTTGTTTCTTCCTGAATAGTTTATCAACACCGAGACTTGCTAATGAAGAAAGAGCACCTGTAGCCAATGCTGGAGCTGCTTTTGATACAGCTGTAGTTGCATATGGCAATAGTTTTGTTCCAAGTGAAAAAAGACTTGTCCAAAGAGAACCTTCATGTACAACAGCTTTTCTGATTTGAGTTTTTGATATTTTGATGTCTGAACCTTTTCCTGATCTTTTTGATTTCATCAGTTTGTTAATTTGTGTCTTTGTCAACATGAGTTGATCATTTCCAGACAATTCACTATTTGTTAACCTCAATGTTACAGCTGAATTTGTTCTATAAGCTTTTGCAAGCTTTTCTTTCTGACCTTGTGAAATTTTCACTCCATGAGGATGATAAGTAGTCATATAATATATGTTTATACTAAATTGTATTTAATATAAAACAATTAATTTAATTATTTAATTATTTATTTAATTATTTATTTAATTATTTAATTTAATTATTTAATTTATTGGGTACAATTACATGGATCTCAAAATGAGTTTACCATCTGTCTTTCTCATCTCAACGTCCTGTTCATACAGTACTAGTGCATACACACTGTAATCAGCATTTGTTCCAGCACTCAAAGTGTATTTGAAAGTCAGTTTAGTCATCCCATCTTTAATATCCTGTTTTTGTTTCGTCAAATCAAAATAAATGAAAGGGAATATTGAACCGAAGTTACCTCTGTCAAGCAAGGTGCTATCACTGAAGTCGTTGTTGGCCTGAACGTATTTCAAAGCATCTCTGAATACTCTTGATTGTTCTGTTGAGGGTTTATAATGAACCTCTGGATAATCATTTCCATTGCCGACTTCGAGATAACAATTTGTCATTGTTCGGTTATTTGCAACAGAAAATGTATTATAAAGAAATTTATTGGCTGTCTGAGACTCATCATTTGCATCGTTGATTATGAAAACAAAAACGTGTCTAGGTTTGTTTATTCCAGTTGAAATACGGAAATTAGCTGTCTGTTGTCTTGTCGAATTGCCTCTCTCAACCATTTCTCTCATATAAGTCCACTT
Source organism: Pachyseris speciosa (assembly GCA_016490735.1). Lineage (NCBI taxonomy): Eukaryota > Metazoa > Cnidaria > Anthozoa > Scleractinia > Pachyseridae > Pachyseris > Pachyseris speciosa. Next base: position 287,301 of record JAEMWC010000192.1, read on the forward strand.
TCTGGTGTCAAGATACTTGCTCATATACAAGGACTTTCCCACTGAATTGAAAACAATACGAGGAACAATAAGCTGAAATCTGGTGAGTATTACACGACAATTGTCTGCAGCTTGCCAAACTAGATTAGCATCACTTTCAAGTGTAATGTTAACCTCTACTTTCGAGTTAGGCAAAAGTTCATCATGAAGGCTCTTGAAAAATCCGTACTCATTCAATCTTGCTTCAGTATCTACACCACCATTTGCACCATTCAACAACTCTTTACGAGATGCGAATCCTTTGTTATAATTAGCTTGAGCCACTCTGTCTTCAGCATGTCTGTTGGTGTCAAGATAGAAGAACTCATTTGTTCCTTGACTTGAAGCATAACATTGTGAATACTCAAGCAATGATTTGATATTTGTTGCTTGGTTCGCATCACGACATTCATAAACATCGACGCCGTTAATTTTCACATTGATGGTATTGATGAGAGCGTAAACTGAATTCACAATACCGTTTCTATCATCAGCAGCTACATCAGCTCCATCTGCAAGCTTCTTTAAAGTGTAATTTACACCCACACGAGCATTAAACCAATCAAATGGTGTAGTCTCTCCACTGTTATCAACAACAAAGCGGTAACCTGTTTTCTTCTGATGAGCGTTGTTTGCAACTACGGTGTTTAATGCAGTCTCTAGTTCGAAGACCACATCTTCATATCGTTCAATATATTTCGAATCTCGATAGTTTAACATATATTATTGTGTTAGATAAAAGTTATTTATTAGTTGACTGATTCTTTCGTGGCCTACCTCTCTTTCTTTTGACTACCCCCACTCATGCTATCGCTCATGCTCCCATTCTTCATCTTTCTCAAAAGTTCTATTATTTTATCACCACCTTTTTTGCCAGCGTGTTCACCAATTGTTTTGGGTGCTTTTTACGCAACTGTTTTGATAATGTCAGTCATAATACCTTCACCATGTTTATCATAATTTTTAAACTCAAATCGTTTCATATACAATTAGGTTTTATAATTAAGTCCCTCTCAAGAATATCTCAATATACCAATCTATCCCGTTTAAATCAACTGGAGCTCCAGAAGAATCAGTGACGTAAAAATGAATTGAGCTGATTGTGTGTGTTGAGACTGGATTCCATGAGAGAAAACGAGGTTTATAAGTGAAAGGTAAACTTCTGACTAGATCTGTGACTGGAATAACAGCAATAGTATTTGTGGAATTTCCATCGACGATGCTATCTGTCACCAAATTGCTATTGATATAGATTTCATCAACCCCTCGTAATGTCTGGAAGATTTGTTCCATATTCTGTGGCTGAAACTTTTTTTGACTCAAACCCGATAAGTTTTCTGAATTCAAGATTTCTCAGATCCACTCGATAGTTATCATCAAGTTGAATCAAAATACGGTATGTTGATAAAACGAAAAAGATATTAATACCATACTTGAATTTTGATTCGTCTGTTTCAGATGGATTCAGTAAATGTTTATTTTTTCTCATATACTCGTGAATGTAACTATTGATGTCATCATATGAGTACATGCCATCAACAAATGTTATTGTTTCCCAGTTTACACCTTTGTCATAGCTGTATTTAATTTGATTATTCCCGAAATATTCTCTGATGTTATACCAACTGTATGTCATATTGATAGTCTTTACAGCGGTTTCATATTTCATTTCTTTCGATAATTTGAGGGGAATATTGAATCTTTTTGTAAAATCATGACTCTTGCTTACACCAATTTTGTCTCTGTTTTTACTGTTGAATCGTAATGAAATTTCTGTCATATACTATTAGATTAGATATTTGGTTATTATTTTATTGAGCTCATTGTTTGAAACAATACCCAGTCTGCTTAATACGTGCAATATATTCACAAACTCATCTCTAACACCTGTACTATTATTCCCAGCGAAAATAGACCCACCAAGTAACTGAAGTCGTGAAAGCAAGCCACCAATATTATTATAATGAAAAACACCTGCTCCATATTGTTTTTTTCTCTTTCTGATACCTTCACCTACAGTTTTTGAACCTTCTTCAATAAGATCGATTCTTTTTCGATACTTTTGCAATGTTTTGATGTCTTGTGTTAATTCATGAATTTTTTCTTTATTGTCGTCCCTCTGCTTTTTGGTTTTTGATAGTGCTCCTTTTTTACGCCCGAGATCTTGGGTTAATTTGCCAATTTTTGCATCATAGTCATTGATATTTATTGTTCCATCCATCTGCATATCTAAAACTTTTGATGGTGGTGTTAATTTGTATTTCATCAATGTTTGAATCTCATCTTGTGTGAAACCCTTATCAATATTTGACTTATAAGGTGATTTTGTTTCAGACATCATTTCTGGTTTGTAATCAGTTGGTAATTTAGTTGTTCCTACAGGTTTTGGTTCAGGTAGTGTGTTTAAAAGCATAAGATCTTCAAATCCACTTGTCAATGCTTTTTGATTTTGTTTCAACTGTTCAATAACTTCATCCTGTTTTTTGTCTATACTTTCTTTTACACTCTTCTGAGCATCAATTGAAGGTTTGAATAATTCTGATGTTGTATCATACGCGTCTTGTTTTGCGTATTCATAAGTTTTGATAACCTCACGAACTTCTTTCGTTTTATTTCCAGCTTCTATTCCACTTTGAAGAAGCCTTTTCATACGCCCTATATCCATACAATTGTGTTAGACTA
>JAEMWC010000192.1:295000-347500 GCA_016490735.1 Pachyseris speciosa
TTTGTGACGGATAAAAAACAAGATCAAATCATCAGCTATTTCATTCAGGGTCGTCACAAAAATTGTTCAGTAGTGTACCTAACACAGTCATTCTATGGATGTCCAAAATCTGTTAGGCTTAATTGTAGCCACTTCTGCCTTTATGATTTTCCATCTACAAGAGAGAGAAACTTTATATCCCAAGAACTTGGAATTGATAAGCAAAAGTATATCGAAGCAACTAAAAAACCATATTCTTTCTGTTATGTTGACAAGCCAATGAAAACGGTTAAGAGAAACTTTTATGGTGTAATATAATCTAAAATAATAATATATGGGTATTTTCAATTCTCCACCAAATCAGGATAATACAGGAACTGGTAACAGAGGTCCAAAAGGTGATAGAGGTCTAATCGGTCCAAAAGGTAATAAAGGTGACAAAGGCGACAAAGGTGACAAAGGTCTAATCGGTCCAAAAGGTGATAAAGGTGATAGAGGTCCAATCGGTCCAAAAGGTAATAAAGGTGATAAAGGTGATAGAGGTTCAATTGGTCCAAAAGGTGATAAAGGTGATAGAGGTCTAATCGGTCCAAAAGGTGATAAAGGTGATAGAGGTGATAGAGGTTCAATTGGTCCAAAAGGTGATAAAGGGTATAAAGGTGACAAAGGTGATAATGGATTTAAATTGACACAAGATGGGAATTATGATATCGAAAATAAAAAAATGACTAATGTAGCGACACCAACTGCAAACAATGATACAGCAACAAAGGGGTATGTTGATGACCTTGTTTTTTCAGCATCTGGTTCTCAACGCAATCCATTCGCCTTTTTGTTAAAAGACAAAACCAAGTCTTCTGCAGTTCAAGGCGTGGAAAACCTTCAAATTGAGAATTTTGACAAATCACCTTATCATATAAACAAGTCATCATTGTCTTTTTTCATCAAACGAAGTGGCAACTTTACATCCAAAATTCGTTTTGATGTTTCATCTTTGAGTGACGGCCAGTACACTTTTGTTGTTGAGTTTTTCTCACCATCAAACCCCGAAAATGCAACAATTAATTTATTCCTTCCAACTGTAAATATACGAGATGCGGGACAGCAGTTTTAAAAACCTTTTCCTAAAACTCAGCATGTTGATGGTTACATGAAGAAGCTTTTCACAATTGAAAAAACCAGTGGTGGGCAAGCGGCAATACAGGTGGAACTTTCCAGCACAGCTCCAACACCTAATACTAAAAACACATCTCATTGTTTATGGTGCCTTTGGCTTTCATACCAATTTGAATTACTTTGTGCACGACCCAGCTTATGAAATTGAAAACGGAAATGTTGCTTTTGGTGGAAATATTGACATGAAATTAAACAAAATCCTCAACCTGCAGGATACCCCCACAAACCCACAAGACGCTGTAAACAAAAGTTATGTCGATACACAAGTTGCTAGCATTGATGTTTCACAATTCGTGTTGCAATGACTGGAGATTTGGACATGGGACGGAATATTGTCAAAAACATGAAATATCCCGTTGATATATTAGACGCCACAAATATGAGTTATGTTGATTCACAAATTGCAAGTTGTATAAAAAGGGATGGATCAATTCCCGCAGAAGGTGATCTAAACATGGCTGGATATGCAATTGAAGATCTGAAAGATGTTGATAATAGTACACCAGCTGAAAATGCAGTTAATACAAAATATGTGGACCAGAGGTTGCAAACCAAACTTGATGCAATTGCTCAACAAAATCTTAACATGAATAACAATGCCATTACTGATCTTGCTCCACCCGTAGATTTAGACGACGCAGTTACAAAAAGATATACTGACGAGTATTTTCTCCGACGAGACGGTTCGACTGCGATGTTTGGTGATCTGTCGATGGGTGGAAATATAGTTACAAATGTAGGTGATGTGAAAAATGATGGTGATGCGGTGAATTTCAGAGTTTTAAATCAAGCTTCACAAACTATCAGAGCAAACACTATTATTGAATGGAACAAACGCGATGACGGCGGATATGAAACTTGGAGGGCATAAAATCATTAACTTAAAAGAAGGAACAAATAAAACCGATGCCGTAAATTTAGATCAATTAGAAAAAAGTCATATTTCATCTGCTTCTCATCCAAAGAATGCTTTCAAATATTTGATGAATGATATCGATGAAGTTAGTACTGAATATGGCTTGAAAGTTAATGGATATGTCAATTTACCTCGTTCACCACATATGATTTCAAAAAAGGTCATTGATGTAGACTTGAATAAAGAAGCTAATCATATTTTCAGAGCTAGAATTGGATTTAATATGTACACAATAAAAGATGGAAAATACACTTTTGTTCTCGAATGGCTGTTTCCTGATTATGAAGGAATGAATCTCAGTAGTGTAACATTCAATGCAACTGGTGGAATTACAATTCATAGAACTGTAGGGAGAAAATTTGACAACAGAAATGAAGATCATTCGAGATATTTATTATGGATTGAAAAACCTTCAGTAAGTTCACCACCTGAATATTTGTATTGTACAATACATATTAACGCTAACCCAACTTATCCAAATAAGTACAAAGTTCCTTGTGTTGTATATGGTATTGATTTTGAAGCTGTAGACGTTCCATCAAGTGTTTACGACTTCACTGAAGCTTATAAAATCGTGAATGAAAAACTACAATTACAAACTGATTTAGATTTGAATGGACATGCTTTGATTAATAATTCATCAAACTTATTTGACGGTCAAAATGGTGAATTGACAATGCTAAATGATATTAATATGAACACATATTCAATAAAAGAGGCTAAACTTGGTGGTGATTTAAATCTAAATGGCCATAGAATTCACAATGGTGCTTTAAAACTATTTCGTTCAAGCGTTACAGGTGTAATCATGGAAACGGCTTTCGATTTGGGTGGATTTGCTCTTTACAGTCCGAAATTAGGAGGTGATCTAAATTTGAATGGGAATGGAATAATCGGTCAAATACAATATTTAAATTGCTTTGTTGACGCCAGTCAAGGGCATAATAAGAATTCTTTGAAGCCTGTATTGATAAATGGCGCTGAATATTTAGTTATTCACAACAATAACTTTTATATTAAGAAAATGTATATCATACAAGGAACAAAACCCGGAATATTATATTTCAAGGAAAAGAATGAAGGTGCTGGATTATTACCATTTCCAGCAACAATTTTTGAATACAGACATTCTTCTATGAGTAGAAACATCACAACGGTTAACGTCAACAAATCATTATCGAGAGGCTATTTTATAATTGATTATTCTCATCCAAATGATAAAGCATTTGACATCACATTTTCATTAGAAGTGGTCATGAATTAATCTAAATTAATATTATATGGGTATATTCAACTATTCACCAAATAAAGATAATATAAGAACTGGTAAAACAGGTCCAAAAGGTGATAAAGGTGACAAAGGTGATGAAGGTGATAGAGGTCTAATCGGTCCAAAAGGTGATAAAGGTGATAATGGAAATGGATTTAATTTAACACAAAATGGAAACTATGATCTTGGAAACAAACTTTTGACAAATGTAAGACCCGGCAATGATGTTAATCATGTTGTTGTTAAATCACAAGTTTCTTATATTGTTAGAGATAGTTTTTTAGATTTATGGGTTTCTGAATTTATCAGATTATACTCAAAATGTATTTATCAAATCGACAGAGCGAATAATAATTTTGTAGTCATGAATGCAAACAGAAAAGTTGAAACATTATACGATCTCTCAAATGAAGAAAATAATGCAACTCAATCAACTTCAAATATAAGACCCACAGTTTGTACCAAGGCCGAGAAACATAATGGACGTTATTTTTTAAAGTTTAATGGATCACAGAGAATGATAAGTCAAATAAATTTAAATAATAATGCTGTTAATATTTTCATTGTTTACAAATTAAATTCAAATACAGGTGGAAATCCATGGAAAAATGGGCTTTTTGGTCATGATAATGGAGGTTATGATAAGTTTGTCAGCTATTACAATGGCTCAAATTTAACAATAAGTGGTGTTGATCAATCAAATTGTGTATATTTTGGTCCAACAGCATCTATACAAAATTTCACAAAATTAGCAGATTATTCCGTAAATGATTTAGGTCAAATTAATGTTTGGCATTGTTTATCTGTTCATTGGGATAATTTATCTTCTCCAAATACTGAAAAAAGTAAAATCTATTGGAACAAAAAACATATGGGAAGTTTTACATCTGCCAATAGAACCGGTAGTCAACAAATGACTTTTGGTGATTTAAACCCAAATTCCATCGCACCTTTAGACGGTTGTATTAGTTTTTTCTGTGTATACTTGGATTTTATGTTAGATGAAAAAACAATTTTAGATCATCATCAAATTTTAATGCAACGATATAGTATATGATAGAAGACATAATCAAATACGTCAGCTTTCTTTTTAATGAAACCAAACAACAGCATAGTCATATTGATGACACAATATTGAAATCGTGCCTAGTATACCAATTTTTGTATTTCAAGCATTTCAAAAGAATACTTCCAATTAACAACATTTTATACATTCATAATGATATAGGACTAATTGTTCCAGGAAATGGCTGCCTTACACGATTTTTTGAAAGAACACTTGGTTGGATTCATGTTTTACACTCACATAGTATTCTCCATGATGCTTTTGGTCGATTCTATGACCTTTGTTCATTAGACCGAGGGTACACACATATCATACCCAAGAACCTTACACCAAAATGGATGAAAAGATCTCCATTATGTAGTCAGATTTCTGGATTAATCTATTGTATTTGCAAAAGAATTATAATATAAATGATATATATGACAGATAATCGAAAAAGCATATTCAACTGGAACCATATTTCAGGTGAATTAACAGAAGACCAGATTAAGGAATTAAAATCCTATTACCACACATATCACAGAAAGTGTTGGGCTCACAAACAGGCGGTGAAACGATTCAAAAAATGGAAATTACTTGGGAACTCGTTGTCTATCATCTTTGCAACTGGAGGTCTCGCCACAAGCATGGCAACTGGTGGTGTTAGTTTGGTAGCCATCAGTACAGCAGCGCTTTTGATACAAGGGTGGATGAAGCATAAAGACCTCGATCTCAAAATCCAAAATTGCACATATGCTTATCAAAGCTATCAACATCTACTCAATACCATAAAAGAAACTATGAGAAGCGGTAATTTCGATGAGTCCAGCATCCATGTCACAATGAAGAACATTGATGATTATGTGGTGGACAACAGTCCTATTGTTGATAAGTACCTACTAAAATACGATGAAAAATTCACTGTCTAATAATGCTAATGATCACATCAAATCTCAACAATAAAATTTCAACCTAAAATCGATTATAAAATTCAAGTGTCTTTTTCGAATTAGTGATTTTTATACTATCAAAAGGAAGACCCAGCATTAAAAATATTTGCTTTAGGACAAATTTCGTACTTATCATCCTTTTACGATTCTTATTAACCAAAGGAAGGACTGTGTCTATCTCTTCGCATATTTTTAATATTTTACCACTATCTTTTGGAGAAATTTGAAATCCATTATCACGGCATATGCCATTTATCACATCTTCAATATGGTATTTCCGATGATATACTGATTTCCGTCGTATCCAATACATATTCTCATAAAAATCAACATACTCTTTAACATAATCATAACCATGAACTGAACCACAATTTTGACAAACATTTTTACCATAATCGTTAAACATTTTCTGATTGCTACAGCATGGCGCTACCACACTACTATTGACTTCTGCCAATTGCTCATCACAAAAAGGACAAGTATACTCTTCCATAGTCATTAATTCATTGTGAATTACTGAATTACAACTCATTCTATAATATTATACGAGATATTATTTTTCAAATGTGACTTATAATAGCTATAGGTGATGACTCATTTCCTGTTTTTCCGAGAATGTCACACTTGGTGATTTTTCCGAGAAATTCATACACTTTTAATAAACTATAGATTACAAAATTGGAAACCATCGAATTTTACCATTTGATGGAGAATAGTAGTTGAATTGGTTCGAGAACAGTTTTTAAAAATATATAGTTTCCATCAAATGGTATCATCAAATGGAAAAACATATAGTTTTCATCAAATGGTATCATCGAATGTAAAAGTGTGCTGGTACCCCCAAGTACTATACTACTTAAATTCGTGCGCAAATAGATACAAACACCACCTCCATTCCTTCCGTTCACTTTACGATCTTTCCTAACCAGTTCAAAGCCAGGCAAGTAGACTTTGTTATTATGCACTGTAGAGTCCAATTTAGACTCGTTGATTACTAAAATATCAACTCTAGAAGAGGACATAGACTAAACAGACTAAACCTCGACCAAAGATACCAGAATGGTTGGACATACCGCGGTCGTTACAATTACAGGCATCAGCTGGATCGGATTCCCAGACGGCACTGTCCTAATCTACACGTAAATGATTAATAAAATTCTGAGCGAGACGCGAGGTTCCACCCTTGTTTAAGTGGAGACCACTCCGATTAAGGTGGTCAGTCTCCGATTAAGGTGGTCAGTCGCAGAAATGTTTGAGTGATCAATATAACCCAGGACCTTTGCTTACAAAACTGCTTAAGAACTTTATTCACATCAGGAACTTTACCGGCCAAAGATTCATCGTCTGATCTACTGATGAGACTGGATATTGTAATCATGGCTGAAGATTCCGAACTAACTGATTCGGCCGAACTAACTGATTCGGAGGGGGTTGGTAGATCTTAAACTATTGGTTCCAACATGGATAATTATCTCGTCCGGGTTTCTGCGTAAAAGTGGCTTAATGTGATCCTTCATGTCTCGTGTTGTGCATCCCGGGAATGTGGCTATCTTGACTTGGGAGTTTCTGGACATTTTGTGGCCTCGAAGATATTTAAGTGTAGAATCTCCTGCTATGATAACCTTCTTCCGGCGGTCGGGCTGTAGTCGGTCGTGATCGTCTGACAATTCGATTGAAACGGTCTCGATAGTTTTCCCCGTTCTAACCTCCGAGGAAGATGAAGATGTACCTTGGCCATCGTCACCACTGTTTACCTTTTGATTGACTACATTTCTCACTTCCACTTGTTCGTTAATTCGAAGGGCTCAAAACTGTTTCGGGTTTCGGTGATATTAGTGCGCACTGGCTTCTGGCTACGTTTGGCATTTCCATTGTTGCCTCGCGACTTATCCACATGGACCCAACATTCGCTTGACCTTGGTTGATTGCTTTCAACTTGACTCTTTTCTTGCATAATGATGGTTAATGCAAGCCTAAGGGAATCATTCTCTTGTTCTAATGACAAAACGCGGCTCTCAAAGGTCAAACATTTTTCTTCCAACTCTCTGATTGCATTGTCTTTTTTTGGAAACAGAGGATAATAACGTTTCGCACCTTTTCTTGTAATCAAGGAGTTCGGTACAAGAAGCATTTTCGTCTTGATTTTTGGCATTTATAATGGACAAAAGCTTTGTATTTTCTTCAACTTGTTTCTGAAGTATCAATAAATCAAGTTTTAAGCCCTCAATGTCGGTCACAATTACTGGATTTGATCGCTCTCCCGTCGTCGATCAATATTCGACTATTACGCTGAATACTGTTGTCTTACTCTGATAGTGATGGTTGCGTTGTTTGTTCGGTTGATACCAAAGGTTCGTGGTCTTGCAAATCCGTTGGCACTCCCGGCTTCATTCGTACTAATTCCACTAACTCATCTTTTAAAGCAGGGCTGAAAGTTCAGAGTTCGTTGTTTCTTGTTGTACCAGTTAATAATACATTACCGTTGGAACTTTTGAATTGCTTCGTATTTCCACCAGGCGTCAGCCATCTCCCTTGCTGTTTTAGAACATCTCTCACGAAATTCTTGAGCGATTCGAGGTCGTTTGACCACATTAACTTGTCGCCATTAAGATGAAGATATTCCAGTTCACAGACCTCATTGTTTAGCGAACAAGACTCGGTTTTTGGGAGTGAATCATGATCATCATCAGAACTACAAACTGACCGTCCGTCCGCCATGCTTCTTCACTGTCTTCGCTTCGCGATTTATATTAATTAATTTACTATTAATTTAAACTATTTTAAGTTTAGTGTTCCTAAACACTCAGACAAAATGTGGTGATGACGATGATAATGACAAAGGCGATGGCGGCGGTGACGGTGACGGTGACGGTGACGGTGACGGTGATGATGTGAGTAACAATGACCCTCCCTGTTATGTTACGAGTTTGTGTACTTAAACAGTAAAGTTAATGTCATCACTCCAATCATTATCGTTGTCGTCATCGTTATCACCAGCGCACTATTTGTTTTTGTAAAATATTTAAGATAGTACGTACGCACTCGTTGGTCAGTAGATGTGTTATGTATAGATGAGAGTATGTAAACACGGTTGTGACATCACTTTCTCTGTGTTTCCCGGTACAATTTGAAAACATTTCAAAGCTTTCGCAAGAGCCGTAAAGTAATTTTAAATACAAATATTAAGGGAATGTAGAAAGATTTGCCAAATTTTAATTTGGGTTGTAGCTACCTCTTCCCCCTTGAGCTCGAGCAAAGAAAGCAAAAGAAAAAAAACAACCACAGCGCTTTGCTCGCCTCAATGATCGTGAGCTAGACAGCCTCGTCGAGGAACCTCAAGCGAAGACGACAAAATATGCAACACAATAGACAGTAAACGTTTTTCAAGGTAATTTTTGCATTTAAGTACTACATTAAAATTCTCTATAAGACATTCTTTATTAAAATGCACACCAAACTACGTGCTACAGACTGTAAATGCTTCAAATCAAACCTTGCACATACGGCCTATCGGTTTGGCTGTCACATTTGCATAAAATGTACTGAACTTAAAAATCTACTACAAGCTGGTTCCGCTGCTTGGGAAGGCACGCTAAGCAATTCAACTTCTCAACCATGTTCTCAGGCTCCCAAATCGGGCAAGTTCACGTCAGTTCCAAGAGCGGCCAAGCACAGTGACATTCATTTTCATCTTAAATAAATTTCTCATCTTGAACGGTTCTTTCCCTACAGAATAGTATATTTGGAACATTTCTCCTAGTTCTCGCCGAACTTTCGGTATTTTTTTTTTCTGCAAGATAAAATGGTTTTCTTCAACTTGGCGCTCGCTTGATTTTGACTTTTATAACGCGGATTTTAATTAGTTTTTGCATCGTCAGATGCGCGTTATGATTCGTTAGCAGGAAATATGATTGTCCAGAGCATGTACAAAACTCCCCTTCTTTTGTCGAATTATTTGTTTAGAAATATATTATATAAGCAATAGAGGACTTTTTTCCGTGTTTGCGTAGCCTCATCTAAACACTCAGGGGGTTGGGAGAAATCTCGAATTAAAGTTATGCAAACGCAGTCGAGGATTTGCATAACTGTCTCGTATTCTCCCAAACCCCTCGTGTTGATATGAGTCTATGTGAGCACGGAAAAAGTCCTCTATTGCTTAAAATCTATTTACTTAGGTTTTAACTTGTAAGGAAGGAAAATAGAACGGCTCAATTCCGAAGTGTATAAGTAAGGTAGAAACCCATTGGCAAACCCCCTCAGGTTTTGTAATAACAAGGGAATCATGTTTTACATTTGATTTGCTAGAACAAGGCAGCAGTTAGAGTAGAGGAATGAAGAAAATGATGAAATTGAGTATAAGTTTGAAAATCAGAGGAAATTTTCATAAAAAGCGGTGACTGCAAGATATCGATTTCACAAACTCATTAATAATTCATAACTCTAGCCCACCAATCAACAGCTGTATACCACACCACGTGGATGCGTTTGGATTCCCAATGAAAAAGTAGATGAAAATCTTTAAAGATTTAGGTACAATAGCCAAATGTCTACTGATTCCAGAAACATAATGTGACATGAGTAAATTAATTCTAACTAAATATGTCTCACCGAAACAAAAAAATTTCCTTCAAAGAATGTAAAGCGTCCGAGAGGGATACCGTCCACCCGACTTGTTTGCAACATCTTGCACGAACTTGGATAGCCAGCAGTTTATGATTGGACCAACTGGCCCCTGATTGGGCCAGCTGATTTTAACTTTAATTTTATTAGAAATCACGCCATTCACTCCCATAACACAAGGCGCTCCAATGATCTTCGTTTGGCTCTTCCACGAACTAACTGGGGTAAACAAACCTTCACCTTCCAAGCGGTGAAAGACTGGAACAGCCTTCCAACTGACTTGAAAGAGGCCGATGATTTATCAATTTTTAAAGCCAAAACGTTTTTAAAAGACTGATTCTAAAATTCTGAAGTAATTTTACTTTTCTTCTCGAATATTTTACCCCTTTTTATTAGGTACATATTTTATTTTTCACCCATTGTTATATTTATTCTGTATTTATTTAAGGAGGGCTCCACTAAAAACCACCTTGGCGAGTTGGATCCCCTCGAAAAATAGTATTGTTATTGCATCATGCTTTCATCTGTTTCTCGGTGTTTGGAACCCCTGATGAAACACTTGCACTCGTTTTTGATGTATTTCTTCAGAAACTGGGTAAATTTCTAGAAGTCATGTAATTGCGGAAACTGAACGCTGAGGGTAACTCTGTTATAGTGCCGCCTCACGTCTTTGTTCGGGTGTTTGAGCTCGCTTTTTAATGTAATTTATTTCATTTTGTCAGAGAGGTGTAAAGATCCCGGAGCTCCACAAAATGGTTATCAGATTGGTAACAACTTCGATCATGGTGGTGTAGTAAAATTTCTCTGCAAAAACCGGACTTATGACCTCATAGGAGCACGAGAAATAAAATGCAACGATGGAGACTGGAGTAATCCAACACCAATTTGTGAAGGTAATTACTTTATAAGAGTACGTTATTCTCTCTCTACAGAGAACAAATGCTTTGTCCCCTTAAAACGCTGATATGTTGCCTTAAAAAATAGAGCCGCAAGTGCCACGTGAAAACTAGAAAGCAATCACCTGCTGTGGCCAAAGTAACACACCGTATGCTGACACTTGCCGTCTATAGCCACTGTACATTTGATAATAAAAACAATCCAACAGGCGGAGGCCACCTTTAAAAAAAGAAAAAATGGTTTTACTTGTTGCACCATAGAATGTCAATCAAAAGCAAGGAAGATAATACTGCAAAGTGCGAAAATATTTAAACTAGTCGTGTGATAATCTGCGAGATTGGCCGATGGTCTAACTCTACACCCACTTCTACATGTGAGTAAAACATTGTTCATTTTCTACTATCTGTATCTTTGTGCTTAAATGTTTCTGAAATATTTGCTCAGATTAAGTGACTGAGGTATCTTTGTATCCGCATTTCAACGTTATAGTCGGTGGGTAGAAGCCAATCTCAAGCTGTTATGTTGTTTCCTTAGACAAACCTTTGCCTCATACTAGCTGTCTTCATCCAGGTGTATAAAGGGGTCACGACTGGCGTCATACTGCAGGGGGTACCTCTGTGTCTGTGATAAACCAGCGTTCCATCTAGCGGGGAGGGGAACTAAATAATACTAATAATACTAATACTCCTAGTCACTAAATGCTGGGCCTCCTGTGATGGACTACTATCCCAACTTAATGGAGTACCAATACTCTCGGTTGCTTGTTACCTCAGTCGTGTGGGCCACGTAGGGCGTGACTTTGCATGGGTTACAAGTTCTAAGTTTACCTTTAATTAACGGTATGTACTGGAATTGACTGATTTGGAAGGCTTAGAAGAAGGAGAAAAGAAGCTTAGAAGGCTTCTTATTTGTGACAATGGCCTTTTTGGGTGGAATGAAATCGTTGCCAGATAATACAAAAAAAATATCAACGTGGTAACTTTGTTTTGGGGGGAGATGGGGGTTGAGGATTTCGCTACCATGTTTTTTACACATCTACCTTTCCTTTTGTCCAGATTGTGGAAGAGCACTTGGTATGGAGAACTCCAAAGTTCCGAATTATAGGATTACATCATCACATTGGCGTAGTGGGCCTCAATATGCTCGGCTTAATGGAGAATCCGCATGGTGTACAGATAGGCAAACGCACTTACAAATCGATCTCGGTCAAAGTTATAAGCTGACGGCCATTGCAACACAGGGAGGAACAGGCCTCGACAGTTGGGTGAAACGATACATGATTGTCTTCAATGTTGGCTCAATCCGTGTTATGTACAGTGAATCTGGATCAGAAAAGGTTAGATTTGAACCGTCATAAAATCACTACCACGTTATGCACCTGATGCCTGGGTATTTACGGTCAAAGAGAGTATTTTAGCTCTGACTACTATACCCCTTCAGTGTCCTTCTGGGATGCTGATTTGCTTGAGGCTAAGCATAATTTCTTTGTCTTGTTTTGAGCTGAAGCGTTTGAGTTTGAAATATCTGTAATACTGTAAATCCTAACGTTTGCTTCGTAAGCCAAACTGAATTCTTGTTTTCGCAATTTCATTACCTTAGCGCGATTCCATCCAGTGTAATTGCCACCACTTTCACATATCAAACTATTTTAAATAAAACTGCTTCTCCGTTTATTAGTCTAATTTAGTGCACTCCTCTGTCATTGTTTCTTCTTACCTTATAGTCTTCTAGTTTACCCCTTTACATTTTTATTACCTAGACCATAATGTTTACATGTTGTAGTTGTATCGAATGTTCATTTATTATTTTAAAAAACATTGTCCAAATTAATCCGTGTACAGTCTGGCTTGCATAGCTCTTCTCTATTATTAAGTGTCTGATTTAAATAAATAAAACTTGAAAAATTTGAAAACTTGAAACCTTATCGGTCTTCTGTTTAATTTTGCAGTCAATTGACGGAAACAAGGACGCTTCCTCCATTGTTAGATACTTGTTCAAAGAACCCTTCGTAACCAACGTTGTGCGGATTTATCCTGATATCGGCGCCTCAACTATCTGCTTACGCACGGAGTTATACGGCTGTGATCCAAGGCCTGGTAAAAGTCTTACTTTTGTTGAGTTATCTTCACTAAAAGAGGATTATACTCGGGTCGGTGCGGGATGGTCTATTATAGTGACTGTAGACTTGTATAGGTTAATAATTTTCTGGTAGACTATGTCCGAGTAATAATTTATGAAAGATGGATACATAAACTGATGCTAACTGTCTTGCTTTTACTACCATTCTCATTATTACGAGCGCAAAGTGTTAAGGCCCAATTGTTCGTGTGAGTGTAGTAATCTTGACTAACATGTGCGGAAGTCATCAGTACCATATGACCGGGTAGGTTAACAGCAATTTAGAAAGGCTATTTATAAAATGGTACTCCAGCTTTCTGTCTGTTAAGATGTTCGTAAAATTGTTAATTTTAATAACCCTTAAAATTTCGTTGCCCCGGCATGATACTTGGCTTCTCAGTATGAAGTAGCGACGAATGTCAGAAGCGTGAGCTTCTTCAAGTTCAACCTATGAATCTACGTTCTACGCCCTAAATTATTGCGTAAATTTCGTTGTGCCTTTTCGTTGTTGATTTGTTGTTCTCATTTTGTAACTCCTTGCGGTATTTGTTTGGTTTCTGTTTAGACTGCATCCTTGTTGGATCATTGTTTTGGGGATTATGGACACGCAAAGATAATTCGCTTAACTACTACCAAGCTTTCATCACAAAGCTGAATGCCACTCACATTGACTTTGCCCTGCAATTTAACAATGGCCTTACACGCAGTTACAAGAAGACTGATCCAGTGCTGATAATTGATAAAATTCCTGAAATGAAAGACATCTCAGTCAATTCACGAGTCATAGCTGTTCTTAACACTCAAAAACCCGAGTGGTACCGGGCTGGTAACGTGACTGATATTTCACGTTCATCAGTGTCTGTAACGTTTGATGACGGCCATCAAAGACGAGCAGTAAAACTAAAGGAACTCCGCTTGGTTAAAAGACCACGCTTTTGTGACGATGACATCAACGGAGCTAATGATATTGATTAGACATGTCTAGGATACCCACGTGAAACATGGTGTCACTCTGTCGAGTGTTCGGTCAATAACTTTATCGATATCTTACAGTAGAAAAGAAAAAGAACGCATAGAGCTTTACACGAAATACAACAAAAAAGGTGTTTTGACGTGAAGGCCAGTTTTGAGAACTTGCGATAACTTGTCAGTAGAAAGTTATATAACTGCGACCTCGTTGTCTAAATACGTAAGTTAAGAGTTAAATAGTTTATAGAGAAAAAGAGAGAATGAACATAGAAGAAAAGGCTTGTTGGCGTCATTTTATGTGTATTAAAAAGTAAATAATAATGAAGCTATGGAGGAAAGACGAGGCTTTATTGACTTCTTTTTAACCCTTAAGGTTTGGGCGTATTCCTGAAACAGCTCAAAACAGTGTTAAATTTGTGCCTTCTTTTAGAATATCTTCTGTATTCGGTCAGTTTTTCCACTTATCCAGAAATGCCCCCATCAATTCCTTCCTCCATTTTTCTTGGGTTCGCAGGATAATTTGAACACGTTTAGTCCAGTGAGGCTTTGAAGAATCCATGAAGTTGGAGGTCAGTTGTTATCTATGTCGTAAAGCTTTTATTTGGCAGGCGTAGTAAGGCTATGTATCTAGAGGTACCTAACAATATCTCCCAACAGTTCAAAAAGAAATACTCGAGAAGAATTTCGCCCTTGCTCTTATTTGGATAGCCTGTCAGAGTGAATTTTGGTTCTTGGGAAGGAAAGGGTTTGCGGTAGTTATAGCCTGTAATGGTATAAATCGTCCCTCACCCCACCTCTCGCGATCTGGTTTTCGCTTGCTTGTTTCCTTATTGTGACTGATCATTATTGTGAGACAAATTAGGAAAACAAAACACCTGCCGAAAAGCTGAAATACTATTTTAATGATGATAAGAAAGTTCTTTAAATCTCCTTTTCCTAACCCCATTTATCCGGCCGCAACAGCAGGCAGGGGCAGGTGCGGGACACAAAAACGCCTCACGCCTATAATGAACTGAAACTGAAACTGAAAGCTTATTTTATATACTGAGTCAAACGTCAATAAACTTTGTGAGCTGGCTGTGGCTGTGTTGTTGATGATGATGATGATGATGATGATAACTTTATTAAGTCTCAAATCTATATAGCCGAACACAAGTGCTCTACTAATTGGGGAGACTAAGATATAAGGTAAAATACATTCAACTAAAATCTAGTAAAAAAAAAAAGATTAAACCTAAGAACAAATTCATTAATTAATGCTATTACAGTAATATTACCTACTAGCTGATTAATAACCGCAACCACAACATGTCTTCCAGCAGAGAACTTACAACAAATTTTCGTATCATGCTTTTAAAGTGACCAAAATGAGCTTACAGTAACTCAGAAATAGAGCTTATTGGTAAGGGCCAAGACAGCCTGCAAAACATTCGTTTCTGCTCTAGAGGAAGGGAGTCGCTTAGGAATGTAAAAACAGAAAAACAGAAAAACAGTTCCATGGACGTGAACTACATTGTTTTGGAACAACATTTCTGATTGATACCAGGGAATTCGTTCCCGTACGGCCTGCAAAGTTAGATTTTTCGAAGGCGATTCCGGCGGCTGGAAAAGGCATTCCGCCATACTTTTCTTACCAAAGAAGAAAGCTCAACTTCAAAGTTCAAAACCTTGGCGGATAAAGCTGGAAAGTGACTAATTTTTGTGTCAAAGAACGACTATCGATGTCAAGAAACAGGATCAGATTGATACCAGGGAATTCGTTCCCGTACGGGCTTGCAATGTTAGATTTTTCGAAGGCGATTGAGCTGGAAAAGACATTCCGACATACTTTTCTTACCAAAGACGAAAGTTTAACTTCAAAGTTCAAAACCGTGGCGAATAAAGCTGGAAAGTGACTAATTATTGGTCAATGAACGACTATCAATGTCAAGAAACAGGATCAGATTGATACCAGTGGAAAAGTCAAAAGCTTAGAGAGATATGTCAAAAAATTTAATTTTCTTCACTTCTAAGTGTCGCTACGAACTGCGTACGCGTGTCCCTCATTTGTTGCAATGATGTGCTAAAGTTCAGCCGCTTTTGCCACTTCGTTTTTACATGGCCGGTTGATTCTTTGATTAAACGTCTGTTTGTTTAAGTTTATGGCTCCATCTCATTACATGGTGTCAGAAGAAAACGGCCAAACTATCGATTGGTAAGGACAAGCCTTGTTTCGTCGACGGAATTAGCAGCTATACACGCTGAAGGCGGGTGTCTCTAAAACGAAGACCCTAAGACCCTAAGACCCTAAGACCCCCAAAAACTCTAAAACGAAGACCCCCTAATTTTCTAAGCATTTTTTACCTTTAATGAAGTTTTGCTCCTTCTTTATCCGGCCAATTTTGTTCATATTGGTGTCGATGTTTTATCCGCCATCTTGAGCTGAGTAACCAGGCTCCCACACTTGGCCGGAAGTTAGGCTACCTTCCGATTTGTTTCCTTCTGTCAATCATGTGGAGGAAGAGAGAGCGCGCGCTTTGCCGTGTTTTCCCGGCACAGTTTGGCAAGTGATTGTTCGTCAATTTTGGGATCTTTTCTGTGTTTTCTCTGTTCCGTCTATGAATCGTACACTCATCGGACCAGCCATGGATTGGTGAATGAATCGAACATGATTGCTGCGAAGCCACCAGGCTTCGCAGCAGACTATTCCAGGCTACTTACGTCATCAGCCTGCGTTTGAGATTTTCGAAATGTATGATCGAGGCCCTTAATTCCACTCAGTTCATTCAGAGAGAAAACACACGAATCACACCTTAATTTTAGCGCGGAAATCAAAAGGCAATACCCAAACGACATAACTACGGGATGTGACATGAAGAGTTTATGGCGGAGAAATCCAGTTTCGTTTCTCAAGCCCGTTTTCCCGAACGCGAAGAATCTGCAGCCGATAACGCCGATACGTTTCTCGGAATATTTCAACCAATTCCTGGAAGTCTACGGTAAAATAAATTCGATATTTTATTGGAAATTCATTTGGTTGTATTTAATTTATCGATGCCGCAGTTCTTTAGTGTTTTTGTGACAATGTAAGAGTCACGGTTTGATCAGGGAATCGACACTGATAAAATGTTTACGCATAGAAGGGCTCCCACGAAGCGAAAATTGAACGCTATTCGCGTTTTAAAAATTGATAAAACCATAAATCAATCACTACAATCGATATTGTACGGTAAATAAGACCTTGTTGACCTTGTTGTTGTTGCATGCAAATTGAAAGGAAAGCAGATCACGGGACTTTATTTCCCTTGCGGACTCATTCTTCTCATAAACTGAAATCTTGAACGAAACTCGTATTAAACTGAAAGTTCCTCACCATAGTGAAGAAGTTAGACTAAAATAAAATAAAAAACTTAACTCCTAGGCTGTCGGTTGAAAGGTCATTTACCGAAATTGTAAACATATGAACTCGCTTTAGAAATCTTAGTGCTTCCACAGACTGGACATTTAGTTGTCAACCACAATTGCAATTTGTTGTCGATAACAAAAATGTTATCGACAACTAAAACATGCAGTGTGTGAGACGAGTTGTCGACAACTAAACGCTAAATTTCGACTTGTCGACAACTAAGCAGTTTCCCTTTCGAAAAGGGAAACTGCTTAGTTGTCGACAAGGAACTTTCAGTTTAATACGAGTTTCGTTCAGGATTTCAGTGTATGAGAAGAATGAGACCGCAAGGGAAAGTCCCGTAATCTGCTTTCCTTTCAATTTGCATGCAACAACAACAAGGTCAACAAGGTCTTATTTACCGTACAATATCGATTGTAGTGATTGATTTATGGTTTTATCAATTTTTAAAACGCGAATAGCGTTCAATTTTCGCTTCGTGGGAGCCCTTCTATGCGTAAACATTTTATCAGTGTCGATTCCCTGATCAAACCGTGACTCTTACATTGTCACAAAAACACTAAAGAACTGCGGCATCGATAAATTAAATACAACCAAATGAATTTCCAATAAAATATCGAATTTATTTTACCGTAGACTTCCAGGAATTGGTTGAAATATTCCGAGAAACGTATCGGCGTTATCGGCTGCAGATTCTTCGCGTTCGGGAAAACGGGCTTGAGAAACGAAACTGGATTTCTCCTTCATAAACTCTTCATGTCACATCCCGTAGTTACGTCGTTTGGGTATTGCCTTTTGATTTCCGCGCTAAAATTAAGGTGTGATTCGTGTGTTTTCTCTCTGAATGAACTGAGTGGAATTAAGGGCCTCGATCATACATTTCGAAAATCTCAAACGCAGGCTGATGACGTAAGGAACCTGGAATAGTCTGCTGCGAAGCCTGGTGGCTTCGCAGCAATCATGTTCGATTCATTCACCAATCCATGGCTGGTCCGATGAATGTACGATTCATAGACGGAACAGAGAAAACACAGAAAAGATCCCAAAATTGACGAACAATCACTTGCCAAACTGTGCCGGGAAAACACGGCAAAGCGCGCGCTCTCTCTTCCTCCACATGATTGACAGAAGGAAACAAATCGGAAGGTAGCCTAACTTCCGGCCAAGTGTGGGAGCCTGGTTACTCAGCTCAAGATGGCGGATAAAACATCGACACCAATATGAACAAAATTGGCCGGATAAAGAAGGAGCAAAACTTCATTAAAGGTAAAAAATGCTTAGAAAATTAGGGGGTCTTCGTTTTAGAGTTTTTGGGGTCTTAGGGTCTTCGTTTTAGAGGTCTTCGTTTTAGAGACACCCGCTGAAGGCAGACAAATGTAGTCGTTATGCCGAGAGATAGTGATAACGCGAC
Organism: Pachyseris speciosa; assembly: GCA_016490735.1. Lineage (NCBI taxonomy): Eukaryota > Metazoa > Cnidaria > Anthozoa > Scleractinia > Pachyseridae > Pachyseris > Pachyseris speciosa. The sequence continues at coordinate 313,737 of JAEMWC010000192.1, forward strand.
TCCTCAATCCGGTACGAGCGTTTCCGCTTCTGTTCCTCATTCTGTAACTACTATGGCTTCCTCATTCATGTGTAATTTGTCCTTGCCTCCGAAACTGGAAATATATGGTACAAATCTGTCGAAAGAGTGGAAATAATGGCGACAAATATGGGATGCTTACGAAGAAGTAACTGATCTTCGAAATAAGCCAAGCCGTCGTCGCGTCGCTACGTTCTCTACCTCTATTGGAAGAAGAAGAAGAAGCTCTTGAAGGTCAAAATGGTCTTCCGTTTGCGAGCGAAGAAGAGAAATCCGACATGAATAAAGTCCTGCAGTTATGGGAGATTCATTACACCGGTAAAACTAATGTAATCTACGAGAGATACAAATTTAACAACCGATCACAAGAACAAACAGAATCCATTGACACGTACAACTGTATGTAAATGCCCTTCGAGCGCTGGCGGATACATGTGAGTTTGGAACTTTGAAAGACCCTTTTATTCGTGAAAGAATTGTATGTGGTGTCCGTGACAATGCAGTGAGAAGAAAATTATTGCAAGAATCTGCGCAGTAGTACTATGGGCTACTGTAGACCCAAAAACTGTCAAGCATTTCGACCAATCAGAAGCCAGAACGACCTGTCAATCAAACTCATCAAACTCGAATTGACCCATCAGAAGCCAGAACGAGCTGTCAATCAAATTTGCACGTGTATTGAAAGGGTTTCCCCTGAGGGTCACGTGATCGGGGAAAAATTGGGATTGGAGTGGACTAGCAGGAAATGAAAAAGCGACTGCGGCAGGATTTGAACCTGCAATCCCCTGATCCGTAGTCAGATGCCTTATCCCTTGGGCCACAGGGTCTATGAACACAGACGATTTCTTTTGCAAACTGTTTAATGACATATCAATTTCTGTTTTACATTTGAATGTTTATTCTGATGGAAAAAGATTGTGACGCGCACGACGGAGACTGCGACGGGTGATACGACGGGTGCTGCGACGGGGGCTGTGACGCAGGAGGGCTCTAGGCCCTGAAACGCGTACTTCTTCCCGCTCGGCCAGCCGGCGACTGCGGCGCAGGGTGGGTGGATGATCAATCAGTTGACCGCGGCGTAGCACCGGGTTGGCTGCCTCGCGGGATGGATCATCCACATTGAAGTAGGTATTGGCAAAGTGTGTTTCCAGGGTGGCCAGGCATCGCGGACACCGAAAATGGTTGTTCAAGGGAGAGTTCCGTACGTGTTGGTATGGACAGGTGTGGTGCAAGGCCACAGAGCAACAGGGCAGACGTTCTGTGAAGGCGTGTTTGCCGTTAATGTCTAGGGACTGGCATAGGAAACAGGGGTCTCTGGAATGATTCAGTAGGTACACGTGGCGGCGGTACTGTTGCCAGGGCATGCGCCGTTCGTTGAGCGACTGCAGCCACTGATAGATGCAGGGCAGGTGTTGGCTCACGTTGCAGCAAATGGAGCGATGGGGGATTTCTTTTGTGTCGTCGTGCTCCACGGCCATGCAGATCACGTAGGGGTCGCTGTTGCGCGAGACGAACCTTGTTTGAAAGCACACCATGACTGATTGAGATGGGCGCGCCATGTTGGAGACGTGAAAGTGCGTTGTCTGAGTGAGGGCGACGTTTTATAACAGACATCCAGTAACCAATGGGAGGGCGGTAGGGCTGTCATGTGACCGGGAGAGAGGGAGAGGAACCCCCCATCCCCCGTTAGATGACGTCAGGGTGCACGGTGATTGGTGGAAATGCGGTATATGAAAGACCGTGGCGGGCACGTTGGTCATTTTCAACACGGCGTTGTATAGGAGCAAGTACATTGACTTTGCGCGAGACCCCTGTGTGATTTGTATGGACATTCTGTTCAGTGCGAGGAAGCGGGTGGCCGGCGGCGAGCCGGTGCACCTGGAGAGGACGACCATCGTGAGGCCTTGCTGCGGATGTCACGTGCACAAGCAGTGTTTGTATCTGTGGTGCAGGAGACAGTACCTGCAAGATGTGCCCCCTCAATTGTGGGCCTGCCCCCACTGCCGGCGCCCCCTGGACCCGACCCACAAGGTCAACGTGCGGTGAAGAAGAAGACACCCCGGGGTTTTTTACCCCCACCTTAAATCTGTCAAGAGTCATGACCAACATTATGAGACTGTGTTTTTTTAATGCTTGCTAGTCAAACGCATGACACGGTCTTTATTAATAAAAGACATGTCCCTGGGTAATCCGCATTGAGCGCGCATCCATTGAATGAAATGATAACATTCCACCTTGGGGCAGTGGCGTCGGCTTATACCAGTGATCACGTGGTGTTCGCAAGAGGCCACGGTGGCCAGGCGTGTCATGTCATCGAACTTGGGGCAACCGAAGACCTCCAAGTTTAAGCTGGGCAGACCCATTTCCTTGAGCAAGTCCTGTACCACTTGGCCGCCCTTGTAAGCCACGACTGGGCGTTGGGTGGTGGCATGGGCGTCGAGAGGTCTTGGAGGTGTTTTCGTAGATCCTCCTGGGGGTGGGCGAGCTCGGCGGGGGCTGGGCGGAAGGGCAGTCCGTCACTTGTCGGATGACGTGCCACGTCTGGCGTTGTTTGGCGGAAGTCAAGTCTTTCCATCGTACGTCATTCCCGTAATGATGCGACCCGCAGATTTGTCCGTGATGATCGCACCAACCCATTTCTCGGACCAGAAAACGGTCCCCTAGTCGAAAACTGTCCAAATCGATGCAAAAGCAAACTTTGTTCAGGAGGGTATTATTGGTCATGGTGGGTGACTTGAAAGAGGTATTTGAGTTCGTCCACGGCTCGGGGGTAGAGGTGAAGCTTTTTGGTGTCCACGATGGCGCTCTGGTGGGTCAAGATGGGTGAGATGGACGTGGAATGAAGCCAATCGTAGTGGGGCGAGTATTTGTACCACCGATTGAAGGTGACTTCATACAAGAACAAACGTCTGCCCAATCGTTTGGCTAGAGCCACACTCCATCCAGTGCCGCCTTCCACGTCAGAGGTCTCGTGTAGGGGTACCTCAGGCAAGCAGTTGGCGGGCTTGAAGCGGCTGAAAACGAACATGGTGTCGGTCTCTTTGACGATGTGATAATTGCGCGCCAGCAGATCCTTGGTGTAGGGGTTAGCCAAGGTTTTGCCCAGTGTTGGGGCCACGGCGCGTACGTGCGTCATAGCTTCGGCCATGGCCGATGGGGCGAGAGGCTCAATATCCTGGTGTATCCGGGGATGCAAGGGTCCGATGATGATGCGACAGGACAGGTCGTGTTGCCGGGCTAAATTTTCGGCTAAAGTGTCGGTGCCGACAGCGCTGCCGGTGATGATGTGAATGGGCATGCTGCGAAACAAATGACAAGACACTGGATGGAAGAACTCTTTTTTATTGACAGGTCGACCAGTCAAAAAAGAGGTACAACTCTGATGCGATCAAGTCCGCATACAGTCTGAGATGGGCATGTGTTGGTGGTGCCTGGCCAGCAAGGGAGGTGGCTTGGGATGTTCCCACGTGGGTCTGGGAGGTGGGATGGACTGGGCTAGGTAAGCGTTCTCTTGGTAGTGGCGGCGTTCCAGTTCTTCCAGGATGCGCGGGGACCAGGGTAGGTTTAACCATTGGAAGAAATCGCACATCCTTTGGGCACAGGTCAGTAACATGCAGCCCGGATTGTTCTGGGAGCGACTGGAGGTCAGTCTTAGCAGCTGATTGCAGCAACAGTACTGGTCGGGCAACGACTTCCCGTCTCCGAACACCAGGTCGGGGTGACGTTGGTGACGAATGTTTTGCAAATACTCGGGTGCCTCTTCCTGAGAGGTGAAGATCACGCAGTCAATTTGGACTCGACCATAAGGCAACAGCTTGACGCGACTGCAACGAACGTAAGGCCAATAGTTTTTTTTGGAGGTCAGGTACTCCAAGGCACATCTGTGAAACGGACACAAGGGAGTGGTGGTCACTTCTTGTTCGTAGGAGGAGAGCTCGGCCATCAGTTGCTCGATTTGATCGGTGGGCACTTGGGTTTCTTCGTTCCGAGTTGTTCTTCCGTCAGCAGGGCGGACGGAGTGGGCGGTGGCAAGACGTCCGCGGTCTCTGGTGGCGGGTGCAGTAATAGGGTGGCTTGTTTTTTCTTTTTGGTAGCACCGGTGGGATGTTTGACGGGCTGCGTTCTCTTGCGAGTGCCTTGGGGTGGCAGCTCGGCCAAATTGTTTGGATTGGTGGCATCGTCAGGTAGGCGCTGGCACAACTGGGTGTGGCGTCCGCCTTCTCCGTGGCCGTTCTGACGGGCTTTTTCTCTTTCCAGGGCATGGTCGAAATTCGGTGTCGTCGGTGTGGACATGCTGAGAACTGATAGCGTGGGTGCGACGCGCGCATTTTTATGCCCAGAGTCTGACGCCAGCCGCACCAAATACGGTCATGTTGACGCGGATTGGTCAGAGGGGTTCACGCCAGTCGCACCGAATACGGTCAAGGCCACGTGGATTGGTCAGAAAGGTAATAGTAATAGTAATAAAATGTTTATATAGCGCTCAATCCACTATTTGTCCATGGTGCTTTACATTAAAAAAGATATTTAAAAAGCCAAAACTCCTACAATATTACATCAATAAGTTAGAAATCATCAAAAAATTAAAAATTTAAAAAGCTTGTTTAAAAAGATATGTTTTTAAATGTCATTTAAAAATGTCTATCGAACTACTGGATCTTAGTTCAAGTGGGATCGAGTTCCATAGTCTCGGTGCCGCCACAGCAAACGCTCTCTCTCCATATGTTTTTAGTCTAGCTTTTGGTATCGCCAGAAGGTGTTGAGAGGACGATCTTAATTTCCGTTCAGAGGTGTGGTACTTAAGTAATTCACTGATGTAGGAAGGCGCTGTTCCATTGAGAGCTTTGTAGACCAGTAGAAGAATCTTAAAAACTATACGGTAACTGACAGGTAGCCAGTGAAGCTATTTGATGGGCTGATGCCACTCGCACCAAATACGGTCAAGGCCATGCGGATTGGTCAGACGGGTCGACGCCACGTGTACCAAATAAGTTCAGGGTCAAGACTATAAAAGGAGAGGAGGCGGTGACGGCTATAAAAGGTGAGGATGAGTTACAAATATTATTACGAGGCATCGAAACGCGAGGATTACGCCTCGGACGACGAGTTCTTGTTGGTGCCGGTGAAGAAAGGTTTGGAGGCCAGTTTCACCTTTGAACAGTGTCAGGGGCATTGGTTTCAAAATTCAGCGGACGCCTTAGGATGCTCGGAAGCGGGGCCGGTGTATCAGGAACCGACCAAGTATGTCAGACTGGTTTGCCAGCAGAGCTGTGCGCTGGCAGCGATGACAAAGGCGGAGGAAGCCAACTGAACTTGATAGACGTGGTGTCGGCCTTGAATCGCGTCAAACAAAAGCGCATTGAATTGGCAACGGCGGTGCGAACTGTTGTTGAATCAGGTGCTGTGCGAGGAATGTCGGGAGCTGATGCGCGATGCCTACGGTTTTGGCACATACGAGGACAAATTGTATTGGCAACCCGATGGCTGCGCGTTTTGTCAACGGTACCAGGCGTGTATGTTGCAGCCGGAGGAATTGGTGGACTCGGACGGGTCGGACGACATGGCGATCTCGTCGGACGAGAAGGAGGAGTCCAAGTACTCGGACGTGGAGGAGCCCAAGGACTCGGACGAGGATTCGTTGATTCCCGAAAACTGATGTGAAAATGTAAATAAAGAGAGAGAGTTACCAAGGCTGTGTGTAGTCGTGTTTGCGCTATGTCCAAGTGCAGCATCGAAAAAAGAACACCAATGCGGTCTTGGCGTCAAATATGAATTCCCGGCCGGCGTGGGAAGTATGGGGGGCGTGCATCGGTTTGCTGAGGCCAAGAAGATTGAAAGATTTAAAGAAGAGATAAAGAGGTGTGATTCGTGTCCCACAAGGCAGGGGATTTCCACAGTCCCGCGTGTATATAAGGCGCTGCGCCTAGACAGTGGGCGTGCATGGGCCGACGAAAGAGTGTTCTTCCCGGCCGCAGGTGTACGCATTGGTCGCTCTTTCACGCCTTGCCCGTTCACCCTTTTAGACCTCCCACCATGACGGGAAGCGGGGTTTGTCTAGAGTCCGTTTCTCTGATCCCATCCTTTTGTTTTTCAGACCCTATAAAATTGCGCGGTCCAGCCAGCCAAACCCCATACCATGGTTCAGCGCAGGAAACGTCGGCGCGTGGGACGTCGCAGACAACGAGGGGGGCGTCGTTTCCTCCGTCTTGTCCAAAGCTGCCTTGGCCGGTCTGCAATTGGGCCGGAGCAAAAAGTACCGTCGAATGGGCGCTTTGGGTGCAACGGGATCGTATCAAACAACGAAGAGGGATCATACCCCTCTTGGCCTTGGAGCTGCCCGCCTTGGCCGCCGTGGGGAAAGCCGCTGCCCTGGGTGGCGTGAGCGGTGCCGTGGGCTACAGTGCCAAACGTTTGTTGGAACGCGACAGTAAAAACACCGCATGAAAGTTCCTGTGAGAGGTCGCATGAGCGTATAAAAACCGTAGCGTAAAGGAAATTCGGGATCAGGTCAGTATGGTGCGTGGGCTCAAACGCCAGAGACGCGCGCCACGCCGCAAAACCCGATTGACGCAACGAGGAGGCTTGGCCGGGGGACCATGTTGGCACCCTTGGCATTGGCCTATCTGGGCAGACGATTGTTGCAACGCCGATCGAGGCGCGGTCGTCGTTAAAAACGAGTTTCGCGGCACCCACGCGCGACAATAATGTTTCGCGCACCGTGCAGCATCTTGGTGGCCGGTCCATCGAGTTCTGGCAAGACCGTGTTCACTAAATGACTCATTGAGGCCAGAGACACGCTGCTCGAACCGCCGCCCAAGAAAATGGTGTATGGTTATGACGTGTGGCAACCCGGGTACGAGGGCATGAAAGGGGTGACCTTTCAAAGCGGCCTGCCCACCCTGGCGGATTTGTCGAAGTATTTCACGTCCCAAGGTGGCCTGTTGGTGTTGGACGATTTGCAGAACGAAGGCTGTCGTGACAAGAGCTTCTTGGACTTATTCACCAAACATTCGCACCATCGCAAGATTTCGGTCATCAACATTCTGCAAGACATTTTTCCACCCGGTCCCTACGCCAAGACCATCTCTCACAATGCGTATTACATCGTGGCCTTCAAGAACCCTCGCGACGTGACGGGCATGCGAGCCTTGGTCTCCCAAGCCTTTCCTGACACCGCTCATGAGGTCTTGAAATTGTTCCGGCAAAAGACCAGTCAACCCTACGGGTATTTAATGTTGGACCTGCACCTCGCCTCAGATGATTCTCAGCGTCTCTTCTCGAACATCGTACCCGATGAAGGCTTGACCCGCGTGTTCTTGCCCAAGGAATCATGAGCAGCCGAACACCCCGTTTTCAAGCGCAATTGGCCGAGAGAGGGCGCGACAGGAACGCCAAGAAATGGGAGGACAACATTTGGACTTAAGCAGACAACTCGAGGAACAATCCTACTTGCAAAGCACACCCCCAGGCGTGGGCACCTCTCAACCGCCGCCCCGCACCACCACCATCCCCGCAGTTGGCCACCCGTTCACCCGTTCCGAGGTGGTGTAGGCGGTGGCGGAGGACGAGGTGGCCGGGGCGGTGGCCGAGGCGGCTGAGGCGGCCGAGGCGGACGTGGCGCCAGACGAGGCGTCGCTCAACGCCAAGATCAAGCCGAGCTGCAACGCCGGTTGGAAATGTTGCAGGAAGAAAATCGTCAACGCACGGCCAGTCATCACATTGCCGGGGTGACGCTCACCAATACCATCACCACCATCTATAAAGACGGACGACCGCCTGAAGTGAGTCGAAATTCCTCTTTCAATTTGGTGTAACATGGCACCTCCGCGCATGCGTCATCAACTGGGCTTCTTACGGTCCGTGTTGAAAGAAGCCAATCATCACAAACGTTGCGAATAATTGCAACACCCCAACGCCGATCAAAGAGATGGTCTTCATTGCCTTCAACGGGTGCGTGCCCCTGGATCAGGACGTGGTCCGACGTCTACGCTCACACCGACTCACCCTGAGGAACCTGGCCCAACGCCAACATTCCATGAAAAAGCGGCGTCAACTCGTCATGCGTCAGAAAGGTCGAGGCTTTTGGCAAGGACTGAATTCGGTGCTGGATTGTTGCTACGTTCGCAAGTTGTCATGAGCAGGTCGTTCGCCCAACGCTTGGTGGAGGCCCACCGCGTAGTGCAAGAGTGGAAAGAGGCGGCCACGTAGTTGGAAGCCAGGTGCCAGGCCTCGGAAACGTGCCTCCAACAGGTTGAGACGTAGTTGCATGACTTACGGTATAAAACGGCTTGCGACTCGTGTCGCAGGCAAATGGAACGCATGGTTAACGGTGGGACCTGGGAAGTGGCATGTCGCACGTGTTGTGCGTTCCTGTAAACATGACAACCAGTGCCTTTCAAACGCATTTTCTGGTCAGTCCCCAAGAGATGCAAAACTTGGTGGAACATTACAAGGGATGGCTGACCGAAAACGCGCAACTCAACAAAGCCGCTTGTTTCGCCGCCGAGCAACATGCCATCTTGAATTCGGAGCTGCCGGCTGGCATCAAGGCGGTCAGAGTGCGTCCTTTGTCGGCGCAGTTGCGCAAACTGACCCGACGCGTCTGTCAAGGTAGCACCCCGGCGGCCGCGGCCGTGCCTTTGGACGAGGAAGAGGGGCTGGTCACGGGACCTCTGGACACCATGCTCAAGACCTTACTAAAGGGACAGAGTCCGCGCCCTGCCACCAGAACGCCTGTGGGACACCCCTCGTGCCCGACCCATACCGGCCCCTCGACGTAAAAAGTCCACCTCCAAGCCACCACACCCTTGGCCACCTCGCGAGCGCAAAAACTCTTGCAAGGCAGTCGAGAGTTGCGCAAGAAATGCGCCACCGAAGTCGAGCGCTTGAAACCGCTGCACGGTTGGGTAGATTGGCACACTCGACGCATGAGACGGAAATTGCATGAGCAAGACTTCCCGTAAAAGGCCGGAAAGGAGTAGACGCAGTCAGCGTCTGTGTCGTCGCCAACGGAGCATGCGCGGCGGTCTATTGGATCTTCAACATTGGTTGTACAAATCAAATCAAATCAAATCAATTATTTAAGCTCGATAACGTGAGGAGTGGTTGCCCATTCTCCGGAGCAAGGGGCTCATGTAATAAACGTTAGAGCGTTCTGGATCGAATTGGAATTTAGAAGTGTTGGTTTTAGTGGAGGGAGGAAAACCGGAGTACAAGATGGGCATCGAATTTCACTAGCTCGGCTACCATTACTTGGGGCCGGGGATGCGACTCAAGCGGCACCTAGCGCAGCACGACCCGGGAGTCAATTGTTTGGACGCCCTGGCCAAGCAGCACGACGTGGATTACGACTGCGCCAAGACGTTGTGGGACAAGTGAGAAGCCGACAAGAAAATGATCAAGGCCATCGAGGGCCTACCGGGGACCCATGCTTGGCCAGAGGCCATCGTCAAAAACATACTACAAGCCAAAGTGTGTTTAAAATTATAACTTTTATTTTCACATTCATGTTGCATTAAAAGTCATTCATTCCAACAGTGCGTCCGTGTTCTCTGACACCATTTCGTAGCGGTAAGGGTACGTCCGAGCCGTGACGGGGTCCAAGACGCGCTTGGAGTACACCAGGCGGTAGTCCTTGGTCTGGGGCTTGATGTACAGGGCGTAGGCTTTGGGATCCCGCACGATGTGGTGAGACTTGATGATGCACGTGGTGCGCGGTGCCGCCAGGGAGCACTCCAATTCGTCCAAGGTGTTTTGGTGCAACACCTGGTAGTTCAATTGCCCCGTGCCCTCGCTGTTCAACGAGAAGCCCCGCACTTTGCAGACGGTGTGGACCCCGCGCGTCCGGTACCCGTACTTCTTGGGACCCCCCAAGCAGAATTCCATGATGGGGTCGTCGGCTGCCAGCTCGCTCTTGAAATCGCCCGGATAATCCCCCAGGCACGGGTCGGGTTGGTTGGGGCGGTGCAGAAAGATCACCGAATCCGTCTCGAAGTACAACACGCGTTCCCCCAGCAACTCCAGCGCCTCGTACAAGCGCAGGCGAGCCCAACAGGTGGTGAAACATGCGATGAAAACGTTGAGGTTGGGCGAGAGGCTTTCGGCGTGCGTCTCCTTCTTGAAGTGCACCTCCACGCGCTGTTCGGTCAAGGGGCTAACGTAGCGAATGTCGTTCTGGTCGCTGTTCAAGAAGCTGTGAAAGGGTTGGGGCTCCACAAACTCGCGCACCTGGGTCTTGTCTTCGCATTGCCCAAATTTGCCCCACATGCTGTTGAGCATCATCTTGGCCAATGCGCACAGCCCGGGATTCTTCTGGATGCGATCGTAATCCAGGTGAATGCCCTCCCGCAGGTGGTAGGCGTCGATGTGAGCTCACTTCTCGGCTTCCGTCAGGCAGCTGGGCGGCCAGCCACTGGCTTCTTCCTTGATCTTGAGCCAGGTGTTGACGTAATCCTCGAACAACCCCACCTGCGTCTCGGAAAAGTGCCACACCTCGTGAATGCTCAGGATGGTGTAGCTCATGGCCACGGCCTTTTCTAGTTCCGGTGTGCACCAGGTCCCCACCAGGGCGCATTCGGCGTACGGTTGTTGGCACTGGCACACCTTGTCGAACAGGGGGCAGTCCACGTTCCTCTCCACGCCGCTGCGGCAGAGGGGGAACGTCAATTTGTCGTGGGTGCGATAGGGCAACACGGGGTGGAACAGCATCTACGGCGGCAACACCGTGCACTTGACCAAGCCAAAGTAGGACGAAATGTCCGTCGTGTCGGGTTGGTAAATGATCTGCGGATGACCCACGGGGTACTGGTCCGTCTTGTTCACAAAGGGATACAGACTGGTGTAATCGTAGTAACGAATCTCTTCCCCCTGGGCCGGGTCAGCGGCGCAATACAGTCGCACGGCATTGTTCGATCAAAATCTTCTGGCGGTGATACTCGCTGATGATGGGGTCACTGTCGAAGCCCTGAAAATTGTGGGCGATGACCGTCACCGGTCATTTGTAGAGCGCGCCCTCGCTGGAAAGTGCGCCATTGCGGATGGTTCTCCACCTTGACACGCGCCGTCACCAAGGCTCGCGCGCAGCACAGTTGTTCCCGCGTACGGGGAATCCTGATCACGGCCTTCTTCATGACGCGCAGGAATTGGCGCAGTTCTGATGCAGAAATATGACGAAAAGCTGTTCCCCGTTTGTTATACAAGCCAAAAATTGTCAACCGCAGAGAGGAACTACTCTACAATTGAGAAGGAATTCTTGACAGTAGTGTGGGGAATCAAAAGATTTCAGCTGTTCTTGTATGGAGTTTCCTTCGTTTTACAGACGGATCACGAACCGTTAAAATACATGAACAGTGCGAAGTTTGTAAATGGACGTCTTATGCGCTGGGCCATGTTTTTACAAAGTTATAACTTCCGAGTTGAAGCCATTAAGGGCTCAGAGAACGTTAGAGCGGATTACCTGAGTCGGATTGGAGTATGCGTTCTGAGACATTGGACAACCCCTCAGTTAGCAATTTTTATTGTTATGAGAAATTTAAGAAATTTCTTCTTAAAAGGGGGTTATGTTATGTATAAAAATTGCTTTTAGGCGTTGCGTGACTGTCTGGAACATTCTTGCGTGTCTAGAATATTCTCGAATATTAATTAGGCATATCTTTACATCTCGTCAGCATGAATCAGCAGTTTTCGTCAATGTTGTAATGCAACTAATTTTAGCCTATTGTAGAACGTTGTAGAATTTTATGTAAAGGGTATATTAGCCACCGAGCTAGAGATTTAGAGTATCGATTGATCGAGTAGTGTTTACCAGCGGTGAGGCCGTGTTTATTCAAGTGTGACGGAGGTCGCGTTTTAACTCTCAAGCCTGGAAGAGGTGTGAGTTGTGTAAAAGTGTCTTAAGCAGTAATCACTACGTTCTTGTGGAATAAATCTCCTTGTTGCTGTTCCGACATCCCTGCGTTCTGCTGGACTTCAAACTCCATTCCTCTAGCCACATTCGAACTCGTAACATAATAATTGACCTCCAACTTCATGGATTCTCCAAAGCCTCACTGGGCTAAACGTGTTCAAATTCTCCTGCGAACCCACGAAAAATTGATGAAAGAATTGATGGGGGCATTTCAAGTGGAAACACTGACTGAAGACAGAAAATATCCTAAAAGAAGGCACAAATTTGACACTGTTTTGAGTTCTTTAGGGAATACGCCAAACCTTAAGGGTTAAAAAGAAGTCAATAAGGCCTAGTATTTCCTCCATAGCTTCATTATTTATGACTTTTTAATACACATAAACTGATGACGCCAACAAGCCTTTTTTTCCTTATGCTCATTCTGTCTTTTCCTCTAAAAACTATTTAACTCTTAACTTACGTATTTAGACAATGAGGTCGCGGTTATACAACTTTCTACTGACAAGTCATCGCAAGTTCTCAAAACCGGCCTTCACGTCAAAACACACATTTTTTGTTGTATTTCGTGTAAAGCTCTATGCGTTCTTTTTCTTTTCTACTGTAAGATATCGATAAAGTTATTGACCGAACACTCGACAGAGTGACACCATGTTTCACGTGGGTATCCTAGACATGTCTAATCAATATCATTAGCTCCGTTGATGTCATCGTCACAAAAGCGTGGTCTTTTAACCAAGCGGAGTTCCTTTAGTTTTACTGCTCGTCTTTGATGGCCGTCATCAAACGTTACAGACACTGATGAACGTGAAATATCAGTCACGTTACCAGCCCGGTACCACTCGGGTTTTTGAGTCTTATGAACAGCTATGACTCGTGAATTGACTGAGATGTCCTTCATTTCAGGAATTTTATCAATTATCAGCACTGGATCAGTCTTCTTGTAACTGCGTGTAAGGCCATTGTTAAATTGTAGGGCAAAGTCAATGTGAGTGACATTCAGCTTTATGATGAAAGCTTGGTAGTAGTTAAGCGAATTATCTTTGCGTGTCCATAATCCCCAAAACAATGATCCAACAAGGATGCAGTCTAAACAGAAACCAAACAAATACGGCAAGGAGTTACAAAATGAGAACAACAAATCAACAACGAAAAGGCACAAAGAAATTTACGCAATAATTTATGGCGTAGAACGTAGATTCATAGGTTACAGGGGGGCAGGGATGGCGCAGTGGTGGGAGCACTCGCCTTCCACCATATGTGGCCCGGGTTCGATTCCCGGACTCGACGTCATATGTGGGTTGAGTTTGTTGTTGGTTCTCTTCTCTGCTCCGAGAGGTTTTTCTCCGGGTTCTCCGGTTTTCCCCTCTCCACAAAAACCAACATTTCCAAATTCCAATTTCATCTGCTTGTAAAGCGCATCTGATCATATACACATGGAAAATGCGCTATATAAGTTCTAAATTATTATTATTATTATTGAACTTGAAGAAGCTCACGCTTCTGACTTTCGTCGACGCTACTTCATACTGAGAAGCCAAGTATCTTGCCGGGGCAACGTAATTTTAAGCGTTATTAAAATTAACAATTTTACGAACATCTTAACAGACAGAAAGCTGGAGTACCATGTTATAAATAGCCTTTCTAAATTGCTGTTAACACTACCTGGTCATATGGTACTTGACGCTGATGACTTCCGCACATGTTAGTCAAGATTACTACACTCACACGAACAATCGCGCCTTAACACTATGCGCTCGTGATAATGAGAATGGTAGTAAAAGCAAGACAGTTAGCATCAGTTTATGTATCCATCTTTCATAAATTATTAACCGGACATAGTCTACAAGAAAATTATTAACCAATACAAGTCTACAGTCACTGTAATAGACCATCCCGCACCGACGCGAGTATAATCCTCTTTTAGTGAAGATAACTCAACAAAAGTAAGACTTTTACCAGGCCTTGGATCACAGCCGTATAACTCCGTGCGTAAGCAGATAGTTGAGGCGCCGATATCAGGATAAATCCGCACAACGTTGGTTACGAAGGGTTCTTTGAACAAGTATCTAACAATGGAGGAAGCGTCCTTGTTTCCGTCAATTGACTGCAAAATTAAACAGAAGACCGATAAGGTTTCAAGTTTTCAAATTTTTCAAGTTTTATTTATTTAAATCAGACACTTAATAATAGCGAAGAGCTAATCGCTGCAAGCCAGACTGTACACGGATTAATTTACATTCGATACAACTACAACATGTAAACATTACGGTCTAGGTAATAAAAATGTAAAGGGGAAAACTAGAAGACTATAAGGTAAGAAGAAACAATGACAGAGGAGTGCACTAAATTAGACTAATAAACGGAGAAGCAGTTTTATTTAAAATAGTTTGATATGTGAAAGTGGTGGCAATTACACTGGATGGAATCGCGCTAAGGTAATGAAATTGCGAAAACAAGAATTCAGTTTGGCTTACGAAGCAAACGTTAGGATTTACAGTATTACAGATATTTCAAACTCAAAAGCTTCAGCTCAAAACAAGACAAAGAAATTATGCTTAGCTTCAAGCAAATCAGCATCCCAGAAGGACACTGAAGGGGTATAGTAGTCAGAGCTAAAATATTCTCTTTGATCGTAAGTACCCAGGCATCACGTACATCACGTGGTAGTGATTTTATGACAGTTCAAATCTAACCTTTTCTGATCCAGATTCACTGTACATAACACGGATTGAGCCAACATTGAAGACAATCATGTATCGTTTCACCCAACCGTCGAGGGCTGTTCCTCCCTGTGTTGCAATGGCCGTCAGCTTATAACTTTGACCGAGATCGATTTGTAAGTGCGTTTGCCTATCTGTACACCATGCGGATTCTCCATTAAGCCGAGCATATTGAGGCCCACTACGCCAATGTGATGATGTAATCCTATAATTCGGAACTTTGGAGTTCTCCATACCAAGTGCTCTTCCACAATCTGGACAAAAGGAAAGGTAGATGTGTAAAAAAGATGGTAGCGAAATCCCCAACCCCCATCTCCCCCCAAAACAAAGTTACCACGTTGATATTTTTTTTGTATTACCTGACAACGATTTCATTCCACCCAAACAGCCATTGTCACAAATAAGAAGCCTTCTAAGCTTCTTTTCTCCTTCTTCTAAGCCTTCCAAATCAGTCGATTCCAGTACATACCGTTAATTAAAGGGAAAGTTAGAACTTGTAATGCATGTAAAGTCACGCCCTACGTGGCCCACACGACTGAGGTAACAAGCAACCGAGAGTATTGCTACTCCATTAAGTTGGGATGGTAGTTCATCACAGGAGGCCCAGCATTTAGTGACTAGGAGTATTAGTATTATTTAGTTCCCCTCCCCGCTAGATGGAACGTTGGTTTGTCACAGGGGTACCCCCGGCAGTATGACGCCAGTCGTGACCCCTTTATACACCTCGATGAAGACAGCTAGTATGAGGCAAAGGTTTGTCTAAGGAAACAACATAACAGCCTGAGATTGGCTTCTACCCACTGACTATAACTTTGAAATGCGGATACAAAGATACCTCAGTCACTTAATCTGAGCAAATATTTCATCTAAATCTAATCTAAATATCATTATGTCGGCAAAATCGTGGAACGACATCACGCCAACTCTAAAAAGCTAAAAAATAAAACTATACTAAAATATACAAAAATAACAATAAAAGTTAAAATACTGATAAAATTATACTAATTAAGTTTACTTTTAAAAATACAAAGAGATTGGCTGGAGACAGTCTCTTGTGGGAGTTTGTTCCATTCAGTTATTGTCCTGGGAAAAAAAGAAAATCTAAAAATATCTTTATGTCCTTTTGGTACAATAAACTTAAAATCATGGCTTCCCCGAGTCCTCCTTTCTCTGTTTGCTTTCAAATAATTCCCCCAGTCCCCATCTAGGAGGCCGTGGCACATCTTGTATACAGTGGAGAGCCTTGCGTGTCTCCTCATCGTTTCAAGTGTGTCCCACCGTAGGTCTTGCAGCATTTCCGTCACGCTCGCTGTTCGATCGTAATTTCCAGTAGCAAAGCGCGCTGCTTTCCGCTGTATCCTTTCTAGAGCGGCTTTATCTTTCTGGTGGTGTGGGTCCCATGCACTACAGGCATACTGGAGTTTTGGCCTCACAAGAGTCTTGTACGCAGTTTCTTTCACTGTCTTTGGGCAGTTCCACAGGTTTCGCTTGATAAGTCCCAAGATCTTATTTGCTTTAGATGTGATAGTTTCGACATGTGGTGACCACCTCATTTTGTTATCGAGCATTACCCCAAATAAGGGTGACGTTCAACTTCTTCTAGGATTTCTCCACAGAATACATATTCCCGCTTTGGTGGATCCCTCCTCGTTGTAAAACACATGATTTTGCACTTTGAAGGATTAAATTCCATCTGCCACTTTTGTTGCCAATCTTCTAATCTATACAAATCATCTTGGAGATCAGCTGTGTCATCATCACAGCAAATTGTCCCATACAACAGCGCATCGTCAGCAAAAAGTCTAACAGTAGAGTTCAGACCATCAGGTAAATCATTTACATACATTAAGAACAATAGTGGTCCTAAGACTGTTCCTTGGGGAACGCCGGATGTTGTAACTACAGGTGCAGATGATTCTCCCCCAATTACCACTGATTGGGTACGCTGTGTTAGAAACGACTCGAACCAGTTATGTAGTTGGCCACGAATTCCGTAATAATCAAGTTTCTTCAAAAGTCGGCGATGGGGAACTTTGTCAAATGCTTTTGAAAAATCGAGGATTGCAGCGTGAATTGTTTTGTTGGACTGGATGGCACTCGCTATATCATGAATGGTACATATGAGCTGTGTTTCAGTTGATCGTTTCGCCCTAAAACCATGTTGGTAATCAGTGAGCACTCCATATTGTGAAAGATGCTTCATAACATGGCTGTGTACGATATGTTCGAGTACCTTTGATGCGATAGAGGTAAGTGACACGGGCCTATAGTTTGAGGGATCCGATTTCTTTCCCTTCTTGTGAATAGCACATACGTTGGCGTGTTTCCATTGGATAGGCACAGTTCCGGTATCAATACAATCTTGATAAATATCAGTAAGGACCTTTGATATTTCCTGGGCATTTTCCTTTAAAAACCAAGGAGGAATTCCATCCGGACCATACGCTTTGTCTGCTTTCAACCCGTTAAGTTGAAAATTTAATAGAACAAGCACAAAGATACAGATAGTAAAAAATGAACAATGTTTTACTCACATGTAGAAGTGGGTGTGGAGTTAGACCATCGGGCAATCTCGCAGATTATCACACGACTAGTTTAAAAATTTTCGCACTTTGCGGTATTATCGTCCCTCCTTTTGATTAACATTCTATAGTGCAACAAGTAAACGTTTTTTTCTTTTTTTAAAGGTGGCCTCCCCCTGTTGGATTGTTTTTATTATCAAATGTACAGTGGCTATAGACGGCAAGTGTCAGCATACGATGTGTTACTTTGGCCACAGCAGGTGATTGCTTTCTAGTTTTCACGTGGCACTTTCGGCTCTATTTTTTAAGGCAACATATCAGCGTTTTAAGGGGACAAAGCATTTGTTCTCTGTAGAGAGAGAATAACGTACTCTTATAAAGTAATTACCTTCACAAATTGGTGTTGGATTACTCCAGTCTCCATCGTTGCATTTTATTTCTCGTGCTCCTATGAGGTCATAAGTTCGGTTTTTGCAGAGAAATTTTACTACACCACCATGATCGAAGTTGTTACCAATCTGATAACCATTTTGTGGAGCTCCGGGATCTTTACACCTCTCTGACAAAATGAAATAAATTACATTAAAAAGCGAGCTCAAACACCCAAACAAAGACGTGAGGCGGCACTATAACAGAGTTACCCTCAGCGTTCAGTTTCCGCAATTACATGACTTCTAGAAATTTACCCAGTTTCTGAAGAAATACATCAAAAACGAGTGCAAGTGTTTCATCAGGGGTTCCAAACACCGAGAAACAGATGAAAGCATGATGCAATAACAATAATATTTTTCGAGGGGATCAACTCGCCAAGGTGGTTTTCAGTGGAGCCCTCGTAATTAATTTATAACTTAAATAAATACAGAATAAATATAACAATGGGTGAAAAATAAAATATGTACCTAATAATAAAAAGGGGTAAAATATTCGAGAAGAAAAGTAAAACTAGATCAGAATTTTAGAATCAGTCTTTTAAAAACGTTTTCAGTTTGGCTTTAAAAATTGATAAATCATCGGCCTCTTTCAAGTCAGTTGGAAGGCTGTTCCATTCTTTCACCGCTTGGAAGGTGAAGGTTTGTTTACCCCAGTTAGTTCGCGGAAGAGCCAAACGAAGATCATTGGAGCGCCTTGTGTTATGGGAGTGAATGGCGTGATTTCTAATAAAATTAAAGTTAAAATTAGTAGGCCCAATCAGGGGCCAGTTGGTCCAATCATAAGTTGCGGTTACATTAAGGTCTTTTACCACGGTAAATGCCCTTTTACCGCGGTAGAAAGTAAATTTTGTGTGTAACGACGATTTCCCAAGGTAAATTTACCGTGGTACGTATCCACAGAGACGTCAAAAAGATGAAAAGAAGCGCCTATGACAGCTCCCAAGGTTCTTACCTCGGGGTTTGAATTCTCAAGATAAAATGGCCAATCAGGAAGAGGCGTTTGACAACTACAAGGCGTGATTGACATCGCGTACTACAGAGCAAGTTTCATGGTGAAGCACGTTGCTTTCTCATTCATGGCAGGATTTCGTGCATCCTTGTAAGTATATTTTTGTGAAATTTACGCCCAGCATTTCACCAGCCTAAAGCTTTTTTCAGGAAGTTAGCTATTTTTTCATTTTGCAGGAATTCAGGCGAGCCAAGTGACTCTTTATACAACGGCTATTTCTTCAACAGAAGAAACAACGTGGACGTTTCAACAATTCAGCCTGGTACAAGTTGTACTACAACTGCCTATTCATACGAAATGCCCATAGCACCAAGCTTTTGGCCTGGAAATCACATGCCGTTCTTTCATCCCGGGCAGCAACAGGCATCAAGCAGCAGCCGCGAAAGTCCAGTTGGGTCTACGCAAACTCAAGTGAGTGAACCACAGCAGCAACCACAGTCTCACACTAAACGTTGGGAATCTACGGAAATAAGGACTCTGTAGTGGGAAGACTGGGGGACATTTTCACTTCAAAATGAACTTTCATCGTTCAAAATATTCACTTGTTGGGTTCATGTGAGTTTTTTGATAGACACTTTTCTGTAATTTGTTTATGAACTCTTAGGTTTACGTAAGCTTTTCAGACCGCTCGAATGAAATGATTGCCAGTCAGTTATGAACGGACATTTTTTCTCATACATCAAGGGACATTGAGCTTTTTAAAAATCTATTGAGTGCTAGCTCAGCGAAATTAATGTTGAGTTGAAGTTTAATACACGTATAACGTTCAGCAGAAAATGTAACTTTCCATTGGCTTTTATGATAACGAGATAAAAAGTAAACGTTCTACTAAACGCCGTTGTTTTTACAGGGTAGCCAGATAATCGACAATAGCCTGGCGAACTTCGTTTGTTTGTGCGGGTAAGACATCGTAGTCTTGTTCTTCATCATCAGGATCGTCCTCACAGTCATCATTCAGAGGATCGAAGTTATCGCCCAGCAAGATGCAGAGGTTATGTAACACACAGCATGCTATAATTGTGTCGGGAATTCTATTTCAATCCTCATCGATACGTTTCTCTAGTACTCGCCATCTTCCTTTAGTTGATCCGAATGCATGTTCCGAGACTATCCTTGCCTTTGAAAGCTCTTTGTTAAAATTTCGCTGATCTCGGGTCAATGCTCCATTGTCTCTGAAAGGACGAAGAAGCCATGACTTTAATCAGTGGGCGAATAACTGTACCATTGAGATTTAGAGTAGGCTCTCTCCATATTGGCTATCTCCATCTTCAGCTGTCCTAAATAGATTACTCATCCTTAAAACTCTTTGAGTCATGCATGCTCTCCGGGTAACCTGTTGATGCGGCGAGGTAAAGTCCCGACCTATCAACTACCCCTTGGAGAACATAACTATAAAAATGCTTGCGGTTATAATAGTCCTCATGGTTCATTTCTGGAGCCTTGATAGGCACATGGCTGCCGTCAATTGCGGCAACCACGTTTGGAATTTTGCTTTTGTTTGAAAAACCCGTGATCTTGCTGTGCACTTCCACCCTGGTGTTTGGAAACTTTATAAATTGGTTTTTCAAGAGGCAGAGTTCTTGAACAAATTCATGGCAAGAGTTAACGACAAAAGATTTTGAAAGCCCAAACACCAGTCCGCATCAGCGATAGCATTCACCAGTCGCTAGCCTCCACAGACTGGCACAAAGTCTTTTTTCGACAGGAATAGCATAGCAGGACCAATTAGTCTACAAATGTAGTGGAAGCTATGTCTCGATACCCTGAAATTTTCTTTCCACCAGTGATCTAAGGCTCTGTTGTTTAAGAGCTCTTGCAGCCATTGCTGTGGCCTGGGAAATGCCCAAGCTCGTCTCGGCCCTCTAAGTCATCGATCAAACTGCGAGCATCGCCTGAAAATAAACACTTGTTCCAACGACTGGAGAAATTGGAAACGGAGCCGGCGTGTCCTTAACCTTCGAAACTGAGCAAACTTGATCATTAAATCTACAGAAAAGCGCTGACACAGACTTGTTACTGCGATAGAAAGCAGAGCGACTAACTCTCTGGAGTTATCCATGGCTTCGTATTTTCTTTATACTTTTACTTTTCCATACTTGTTGAATTTCCCGCGTAAATCTACCTGGCGCGTCACTCGTTTACCGCGGTAATTACTGGAGTGTAACCACTAGTACCTCGGTCTACGAAACACCAAGGTTATTTCCAGAGCTACTTGTACCTCGGGAATTCGCTTTCACCATGGTATGTGTAACCGCACCTATAAACTGCTGGCTATCCAAGTTCGTGCAAGATGTTGCAAACAAGTCGGGTGGACGGTATCCCTCTCGGACGCTTTACATTTTTTGAAGGAAATTTTTGTTCTTTCGGTGAGACATTATTTAGTTAGAATTAATTTATTCATGTCACATTATTTTTCTGGAATCAGTAGACATTTGGCTATTGCACCTAAATCTTTAAAGATTTTCATCTACTTTTTCATTGGGAATCCAAACGCATCCACGTGGTGTGGTATACAGCTGTTGATTGGTGGGCTAGAGTTATGAATTATTAATGAGTTTGTGAAATCGATATCTTGCAGTCACCGCTTTTTATGAAAATTTCCTCTGATTTTCAAACTTATACTCAATTTCATCATTTTCTTCATTCCTCTACTCTAACTGCTGCCTTGTTCTAGCAAATCAAACGTAAAACATGATTCCCTTGTTATTACAAAACCTGAGGGGTTTGCCAATGGGTTTCTACCTTACTTACTTATACACTTCGGAATTGAGCCGTTCCATTTTCCTTCCTTACAAGTTAAAACCAAAGAGCCTTGTAAGTGATAGCCAACGTCACATTCGAATGTAATGGAAGACCCGTAGTCGAAATCTCCTCTGATTTTTCCATTTTTGATTGGTCCCGGATCTTTACAAGAAGCTAAAACAAAATAAATAGATTTTAAGCAATAGAGGACTTTCTCCGTGTTCACATAGACTCACATAACCACGAGGGGTTTGGGAGAATACGAGACAGTTATGCAAACCCTCGACTGCGTTTGCATAACTTTAATTCGAGATTTCTCCCAACCCCCTGAGTGTTTAGATGAGGCTACGCAAACACGGAAAAAAGTCCTCTATTGCTTATATAATATATTTCTAAACAAATAATTCGACAAATGAAGGGGAGTTTTGTACATGCTCTGGACAATCATATTTCATGCTAACAAATGATAACGCGCATCTAACGATGCAAAAACTAATTAAAATCCGCGTTATAAAAGTCAAAATCAAGCGAGCGCCAAGTTGAAGAAAACCATTTTATCTTGCAGAAAAAAAGTACCGAAAGTTCGGCGAGAACTAGGAGAAATGTTCCAAATATACTATTCTGTAGGGAAAGAACCGTTCAAGATGAGAAATTTATTTAAGATGAAAATGAATGCCACTGTGCTTGGCCGCTCTTGGAACTGATGCGAACTTGCCCGATTTGGCAGCCTGAGAACATGGTTGAGAAGTTGAATTGCTTAGCGTGCCTTGTGAAGTTTTGCCGGTTAGGAATCATAGCCCAAGCAGCGGAACCAGCTTGTAGTAGATTTTTAAGTTCAGTACATTTTATGCAAATGTGACAGCCAAACCGATAGGCCGTACGTGCAAGGTTTGATTTGAAGCATTTACAGTCTGTAGCATGTAGTTTGGTGTGCATTTTAATAAAGAATGTCTTATAGAGAATTTTAATGTAGTACTTAAATGCAAAAATTAACTTGAAAAACGTTTACTGTCTATTGTGTTGGATATTTTGTCGTCTTCGCTTGAGGTTCCTCGACGAGGCTGTCTAGCTCACGATCATTGAGGCGAGCAAAGCGCTGTGGTTGTTTTTTTTCTTTTGCTTTCTTTGCTCGAGCTCAAGGGGGAAGAGGTAGCTACAACCCAAATTAAAATTTGGCAAATCTTTCTACATTCCCTTAATATTTGTATTTAAAATTACGTTACGGCTCTTGCGAAAGCTTTGAAATGTTTTCAAATTGAACCGGGAAACACAGAGAAAGTGATATCACAACCGTGTTTACATACTCTAATCTATACATAACACATCTACTGACCAACGAGTGCGTACGTACTATCTTAAATATTTTACAAAAACAAATAGTGCGCTGGTGATAACGATGACGACAACGATAATGATTGGAGTGATGACAATGCTTATGAAGGTTGCGATGAGGAGAAGGAGGAAGAGAAGAAGAAGAAGGAGAAGGAGGAGGAGTAGGAGGAGGAGGAGGAGAAGAAGAAGAAGGTGATGACAACGATGACGACGACGATGATGATGACGAAGACGACGATGATGATGATGACACAATACAAGTAAGACAAACCTTTGCAAGTTGGAGGATTACGGGTCCAGTTTCCATTGATACACTCCAACTGTTTCCAGCCTCTAAGACGGAATCCCTCAACGCATGTAAAGTTAACTATGGCTCCATGCTTTGTGTCGTTATTTTTTATCGTACCATTACTGGGCGACAAAAGTTGAGGACATGATACTGAGAACAAAAGAAGCAATCGATAACCGTTCTTGATGACATCAACTTTACTGTTTAAGTACCCAAACTTGCAGCATAATAGGGAGGGCCATTGTTATCCACATCATCATCATCATCATCATCGTCATCATCATCATCATCACCATTACCACCACCACCATCACCATCAGCATCACCATCAGCATCACCACCACCATCAACATCACCGTCACCGCCACCGCCACCGTCACCGTCACCGTCACCGTCACCGTCACCGTCACCGTCACCGTCACCGTCACCGCCACCGCCACCGTCACCGTCGCCATCACCATTGTCATTATCATCTTCATCACCATATTTTGTCTGAATGTTTAGGAACACTAAACTAATTGATAGTTACTTACTAATTAATAGTTCCGCCAATAATTAAGGCTGAGAGGTTACAGGTTCATTATTTTCAAGCAGATGTATAGCGCAACTTGAAATTGGTAAGTTATGGTTTAGAAAGTCAGTTGGTTAGTTTTAAACATAGCAAGCATTTCTGACTTTGAGTCATGCTAGCCATGCCACCTTGATTTTACTTTAAATTAACAATGAAAATGATTTCTGATTGTTAAGGTATCAAAAAGTCCCCTAACGTTTTTGTTTCTAATTGTTGTATCTGTTATATATCTACTATGTGAACAGATAAACAGTTTAATGTTATGTTAATATTTCCGCAAATTGATCACAGAAGACACTTTGCTGAAATTATACAGAGAAAGTCTTACAAAATGTATACTTATATTTATATTTAAAGATTATAGTTCGTCTTACAATCACGTTAACTACACTTCCTAATATAGCAGGCAGTTACAGAATATGCTTCCACAAGTCTCTTTTTTAAAAAAATTATCCTAACTATATGATAATGAATATAGTTAGAATAAGTAGTGTTGCTTAAGTAGTCTTCAGAACTGCGATGATCGTTCACATATTCATTCTTTAATCCGCAGTTCAAAATGATTTTCATACATTCGTTCTCACTATTTAACAATTAGATTATGAGCTCGAAATTTCTATCGCGTGATAACTGATGAGGGCGCAGCCCGAATCAGCTATCACGCATAGAAATCTTTAGCGAATAATCTAATTGTTTTAGTATAAATCTAGTAGTCGTTCAAAACTAAACAAGTAAATTATGTAATTCCTCCTCGCAGACACTTTGAAAACCCGAAGAAGCGGCCGCCATTTCGTTGGCAACCGCTACTCACTATCTATCACAGAATAGATAGCGAGTAGCGTAGCCAATCAGAGAACGGCATGCGTGATAGAACGCTGGTAGATTTATACTAAATGATAATATTAATGATAATGAAAGGCATGTTTATCCTCCGTTCTGCAAATTATAACCTTCGTGGAAGGCATATCTTATTTCTTCCCAAGCCACGAAATTACTATTTTAATAATAATAATAATAATAATAATAATAATAATAAGTAATGGTAATAGGACTGAGTGGAGTACTATTCAGGGAGTAATCGGGTGAGAGATTTCAAATTGACCGAGCGCGTAGTGCGAGGCTGATTTGAAATTACGAGCACGATTACCCCTGAATTGTACGACACGAAGTCCGATTACCAATTAATTGTGTCAATAACAAAATGCGAGAAACTCTATAGGTCGTTTTTCTAAATTGTATTGTATTTCTAAATTGTATTGTACAAAATAAACAAAGGAAATTGTTGCTATTTTACAAAGCGCGAAGATTGACAATTGACACGACATGACAGCTACTGCTCAACATACCCAAATAAGGTAACTGTCCGATTGGGCCTGTCCGATTACAAGTGTTTGTAATCAGACAGCTCAAATAGGACAGTTTGGACCTGAAGCAGTCAATTAAGACACAAATAAAGGCTGTTAAGAACCAATCACATTCGAGCATTTTGTTATTGACACAATAATAATAATAATAATAATAATAATAATAGTAGTAGTAGTGGTAATAGTAGTAGTAGTAGCAGTAGCAGTAGCAGTAGCAGTAGCAGTAGCAGTAACAGTAGTAGTAGTAGTAGTAGTAGTAGTAGTAGTAGTAGTAGTAGTAGTAGTAGTAGTAGTAGTAGTAGTAGTAGTAGTAGTAGTAGAATATGATAGGTGAGAAATATCATCTGGAAAAGATGGATAAGTGGTACGAACACGCACCTGACAGTGTAAGTGAAAAAGACGACGTTAAACTACTGTGGGACGTGAACACACAGCGTGATCATGTCATTGAAGCCAGAAGACCGGACATTGTAGTTATAGACAGGAGAGAAAGTGCACTATTATTGATATTGCCGTACCAGCGGATAACAGAATTGTTGAAAAGGAGAATGAGAAAGTTGAAAAGTATCAGGATCTTAAAAGAGAAATTGAAAGAATGTGGGACATGAGAACTGTGCAGGTGGTACCAATTGTTGTAGGATCATTGGGAAGTGTAACAAAAAACTTGGACAAGTGGTTGGGAAAGTTGAATGACAAAATTAGTATTTCATTACTCCAGAAAACTACGTTACTGGGAACGGCAAGGATTTTGAGAAAGGTGTTGGAGATCTAGAGTAAGGAGAAAACTCGAAGGGACCTTTGGTCATGGGCTATGACCCGCTCCCTTAGGAAGCAAACCGGTAAAAGATCATCCAGTTCACAAAGCTGATAGCGATAATAATAGTAGTAGTAGTATTTATTGCCAAAAGATAAAGGTACATATCTTTTGATACATTCTAGTCACCTATACTAGTAAAACTACAAATGGATGATATAAATACTACGTAGAAACTACATTTAACTCGTGTTTAAAAATTAGTCTATTTACATAAGATGTCATAAATCGTTCAGTATTAACCTTGGGGAGGGCGCACTGTTTTTTACGCAGATTATATTTATTCTCCTTTGTTGGTGGAAAATTCGAGCCTAGTGGATGGTTACCTACAGAGGTAATAGCCTAGCCTTCATCTTAGCACTACACTCCGTTTAGACGACTTAGCGTTTACGCGCCTTTTATGAAACAGTTAAGTCGGAATTTGGTGCGGTAAGCTGAACATAGGCACGTGCAATTCGAGACAAAACAATAGCTTAAATGGTTGGTCAGCAGTTGTCGAGGTGATCCGTTATACAACCTGTACAGCGGCCTGGTACAACTGTTTACAAATTCAAAATATTAAGGTGATAACCACCACCATTCATGCACTGTCCCATTTTCTTTCTTTAAGTTTTAACCTTCTGAGGTACAATGATGATGGGTGGCCTTGCGGTGATGGGGACACTTAAAAGCCCTCTTTGCTTTTTGAACCCTAACATTGTCCTTGACGTTAAGAAAAATCAGCCCTTTATGAGTGGTTTTTAATTTTGTTGATAAGAAAATAAATCAAAACGATTTTTACATTATTTACCTTTACACCGTGGCCGAACTGAATCCCATTCGCCATTTTCACATTTCAGTTGATGATTGCCTTCTAATTTGTAGCTCTGTGTGCATTCATATATGACGACCTGTCCGTGCGAAAAATCGTTTCCAGTTCTATTTCCGTGTGCTATAAAACCGGGATCAGCACAAGAGGCTGAAATCAAAACAGAAAAATAGACACATTTTAGTCTTAATACGGAAGTGGACTTTCAGTTTGACCCATGCAGTCAAGGAAAATATGGAAGATCTCCACTTTAAAAACTAAATGGGTTAATGTGTGGAGCCGGATTAAACATAGCGGGATCTGTTGGGGGAGGGGTGGGGACTAACCTTTTTATTGCATTGGAAAGCCATTCGCTAGCTGGGTGATAATTTGAGTTTTTAAGTTCTTTTCTTTCTCAGTATTATTAAAACTCATACCTTTGCATACAGGCACACTTCCATTCCAGTTTCCATTGTCGCAGTGTAGAACCCTTGATCCAATCAAAGTATATGATGAATTACAATCGAACTT
This sequence comes from Pachyseris speciosa, assembly GCA_016490735.1. Taxonomy (NCBI): domain Eukaryota; kingdom Metazoa; phylum Cnidaria; class Anthozoa; order Scleractinia; family Pachyseridae; genus Pachyseris; species Pachyseris speciosa. Next base: position 340,772 of record JAEMWC010000192.1, read on the forward strand.
CACATCGCTTCCATGCTTCAGGTGTGCATCTCTAACTAGGTTTTGTCTGACTGTATAGCCGTTTGCTGGGCTACCTCCAAAAATACATCCACCTGTTAGAAATATATTGCTCGTAAAGACTATTGACCTGAACTGTGCATTTGTATAGGTAATCACATGATTTTGAGTGCAATTTGGAATAAATAAGCACGAGTAAACCTTTTCAAAGACTAACAAAATTGCACGAGCTCGTAGGGCGAGTGCAATTTGTGGTCTTTGAAGAGACCACAAATAATATTCATGAAAAAAAATGCGAGGTCACTTATCATAATTTTGAAGAAACAACGCAGGTGAATCAGGTTAAAATATAATTTATTCAAACCCTGTAAATATCACCACGCGTTCAGACAAAACAACAGTTTTGTCAATGTTAGCAGTAAAGGCTACTTTGCTTTTCAAGTGTCTATCAAGCGCTGTTATCACTTCTGGTTAATAATCCTCACCTTGTTTGTTTGTTTGTTTTCTAACTCGGCGTAAACTCACTTGAGCAAAGTGTTAAGTTCAACGGGCTCGTAATCTTTCATTACGTCAGTAATTGCTTTCCCTGGACACCACTTTTTCCAAACAGTCGGCCAAAAAGTAGCGCTTTTCGCGTTGTTATCGTTTTTAGAGCTGTACGTTTTTCAGCTCCTCTGTTGTTGTGACGGTCGCGAAAGAAAACTTCCTCAAATTACCAGCCATTGTTTTCGGTCGCAGGTTATCGACGAATCTGAACTTTGCGCCATTAGGAGGCCGCGTTTGATTGGCTCAATTTCAGTGCTTTTGTTTATTAACCAATCAGAATCGTCTGTTTTCACTCCAAATTGCTCTGAAATTCCTTTTTATGCACTGAATTCATTCTGCATCGTGTTTCCTAAAAACTGCATTTCTCTTAGCCAATCAGAATCGAGAACTATTTTCATGTATATTATTAAAACAGAAAAAGACAAACAACTACACAGTAGGCAAGCATTTGTTTGGATATTTATGAATTCACTTCCAACTACCTTTGAAAAGCTGTTTTTTATACTTTCATACCACAAAATTGCCAAAATGTAAGTATGTTAGGTAGAGTTCGCAGCCTTGTTAAATGTTTTTCGAGCTGAAAATCACTGCAGAGCAGGCGTTAGTTTTTGCGTATTTCAGGCGAGTGAAGGCTCCAGAGAAGCGGGCGTGGCGCGCGAGACACGCGGGGGAGGGGCGCGAAAAAAACAACGCCTCTACGCATACCATTGTTTCAGCCATTCCAGCGTTCATATATAAACGCAGCGATCCAATTGGCTAATTGATATCATGTGATATGGGACACGACAAACAAAACAATTGGCGGTCGCGGCAGTGTGTTACGTGGACGAAGCTATTCGAGAAACCTTGCGTTTCTTTCCAAATGTGCCAGATATAAAGGAAAAACAAAAGAAATAATTAAATTTATTGCTAAAGAGGAAGGATGTTCTTGGATTGCTTCCAGCTGGGTTTGAAAAAGCCTGATTTACTAACGTTTTCCTGCCGTTTTCGACCAATGGCGTTCGTGCATACGCGCGTGTTGTTAGTGCTTTGAAAGCGATTTCTGACGAGTAAATTGAAGAACTTAACGATCTGAGAGTATCAGCAGTAGAAGTTGGGTCAAGTCATCTCAACGACCTCAAGATTCTCCGTGGAGATTACAGTGTAATATTTGGCAGTGCCGAAACACTGCTCCACAGCATATTTTACAGCACCTCGTAAAGAGGGGTAAAAGAACGGCGTTTTCTCCTCAACTACAATTTCTTTTTCAAGTACATCACCTAGGACAACCGAAAAGAATGCTAATTTATATTTTGGTTATGCAGTAAGTTACGAAACCAGGCCCAGACGTATTTACGATTTCCCTGAAAAAGAGACTGCTTCAGAATAAAAGACAATTCCAATGTATTCCAAGTCATTACCTCTGCATTCAGGTTTGTTGTTGCTCCACACTCCACCACTGCATTGAATTGTTCGGTTTCCAAATAAATCGTAATTATCGTTGCATTCGAAAGTAACCGTTCTGCCATCACGAAAATCATTATCCGAACGTCTGCCATGGGCAGGTGTACCAGGGTCTGGGCAAACAGCTGTAATATAATAAAACTGCAATCAAATACCACTTAAAAGACTTTGAATCAAGCCTATTTTTTTTTCTTTTTTCGAATTTGCTAAGAAAAAACCTACTGAAATTTGCGTGTCCAAAAATAATCCTTAGACAGTACAGCAAAGCGAAAATAATGCTAAAGTTTAAGAGTGATTGGAACAGAATAGGTAAGAACGACAATCAGTCATGTTTGACTCACAGTTTACAAAATAAAACAACAGCAACAATACCAACAAACAACAACAACAAAGCCAACAACAAAAAAAGATTCAAACAACAAAGGAGACACGAAAATCAAAAAGGCAATTTATCTTGTAAAGTTGGTTTCTGTAGGAGGGAAGCGCGTACTTATAAACAATAGAGGCTGGATAATTAACTAGGCATTCTAGGTTCAGTTGGGTAGGATAAGGAAGCTTCATATTTTTAGTTTTGTCATCCTCTCGAACTGAAATTTACGTGATCTCTCAGTTGTGCCGTGTGAAACCTTTATTCGTCAATAATGCAGCGCGCTGCACATCGAAACGTTGTTAGGTAGTTTTATTGCAAATTCAAACATAAGATTAACAAAATGAAAACAAGTGTTTTCCCCGTTATTGAAACTACCATTTGTTTTTACAGTAAGTACATATCCTTCAGTTTCAACACGCCCTAATGAGGAAAAAAATACGTTCAGTTTGTTAACTAAGTTTTGCCGAAATTCAACAGATTGTGTTTAAATGGGAAAAAGAAAACAACAAAAACAGCACAGTTAAGCACGGCATGCACCAAATAGTTTGTGAAGGTTTACAGGATCTTATTTGTTTATTGTTAGCTTACCAACACAATCACGTACGGAGCCTGTCCAAGAGCCATCGTTACATCTGATCTGCCTGTCACCCTGAAGCTGATAATTAGCATCACAGCCAAACTGTACCCACGAGTTGTGTGTGAGACTGTCTCCTCGCTTCCAACCATGAGCTGGCGATCCTGGGTCACGACATGGAGCTACCAACCGATAGAAAAAGAGTTACCAACAGATATTCCACTTACGTGGTTAATTGGCAGAGTCAAAACTAATACTAAATTTAAAACTTGAGGCCTAATATTCCAAGATATTTTCCCCGGTCATTCGCGTTCTCGTTCTCGTCGTTAACATCTAGACGAATACTATTGTTATAAAGTGGGTATGGTTTATCAAGTGGGCCAAGGTATACTTTCATAAGTTTGGGATTTCTTGCTGACCTTGGCTGGGACCTCCATGCGTTTTAGTTAAGTTATCCCTTTCTAATCATTCTTCCTAAGTTTTCATTGGTCGAGTTAGTATGTTTAGGTATTCCAGAACAAGCATGCAGTGTCTAGCACTCCATGTTCCCGCGATCAGCAAACCCAAATATGTCTCGACTCTTTAGGTAATTAAGTTGCCAATAATTGAGCTTAACTTCAGACTGTGCAAAAACGCGGGGCCGAACAGTCCGACGAAATAAAGCATTTGAAGAGTCTTGGTACCTCTCTGCTGGTAAGCGAGTGTCTCTTCCTTCTACACTTCTGATTACAGCAGCTCGGTGTGGGGATCTTGTTCTAAGAGTCTTTCCCAAAAGTTACAAAAGTTACAAAATCGCGCAGCTCGCGTCATAACTTTGTCAAATTACGATTGTAGTACTGATTAACTGTAGTGGAAGGTAAACTGGGTTAAACTGGACCGCCAACGCCTTGTTAATAAATCAATAATGATGTACAAGATTGTAAATAATATGGTTCAGGAATATCTTAGTTCGCGCTTTGTCTTCCGTTCTGATTCTTTAAAGTGGTAATGTGACGAAAATAGCATCTTTCCTATCTAAGCCATTTTAAAACATAAACAAGTAGTATGTATGAGAAGAAAAATTCTGTTTACTGTTTTCAAATATCTCTTTTCGTTCCAGAGATATTCAAGTTTTTAAAATATACAAATTAGCCAAGTGATGACGTCATACACTCAGTCAAATTTTGATCAAAAAAAGATATCTCAGCCAATTTGTATCAGAAAGGTTTGATTCTTTGCAGTAAGATTCCTCTAAACGTGCTCCACAATACGAGCTTTACAGTTTTGTTACCGTGGCAACATACTGGGTTCCAGACCTCCCCAATATTAAAGGCTTTTCTGGCCACCTTTTGCGTTCCATTTTGATATTTACTAATGGTGCGTCACATGCATGATCCAGCAAGCATATAAATATGTCAGCTCGAGTTCGTGGCCTCATTCACTAACATATTTCCTGTAGAACTATTAGCCTACCAAGTTTCAATGGTCTGTGCTGCAAATTAACAGAGATAGCTCTATTTATATACTTGATATAATATTGGGTTGAGTGTATGACGTCATCAGTAACCTCATTTTACATTTTACACATTTTTCAAACTTAAATATCTCCGGAACTAATGCTGATATTTGCAAACGGTAAACGGCATTTTTATTCTTTCATGGACTTCTATGTGATACACCTAAAATATCAAGGGGTAAAAATTTGATCATAGTACCACTTTAACTTTATAACCTAAGAGATAGTGACGGTACGCTTACTATCCCTCAGCCCAGCACTAATTATTGTAAACAAAGTCTGTCCTACAGCGGAGCTGTACTTTGGAATAGTTTGCCCTCGAATATCCGACAGTCACCCTCTCTTAATGAATTTAAATCTAAGTTAATGAATCATGATTTTAATAATAGTCTTTTATAAACTCTACTTTGCTTTTATACACGGCTTCCTTGTAAAGCAGGTTTTTTATCATTACTTCCATTGTAGTAATTATTCATAATCTTATTTACTTAGGTAGTTAGATTTATTTAATTAAATATTGTATAGTCCTCAAGGAAATGCCGTGTCTAAATAAAGATTTTTGTTTTCCTTTATTACTCCTACGCGTTTCAACATTATGCCAGGGACCCTTCCAACCCCACCGCCCCCTCCCCCCAAACTTCCTCTGCTTATCAGCATACTACTCTAGCCACAGGACTGAAGCCGTCCAGGGAACATGACCTCAAAGGAAAAGAAATTGTAATCAAGCTTCCTTGAACTGAAGAATGGTAAGATCTCGATTACCTTTTTTCGTGACAAATCACAACGTATGAAAGTAAGCAGATCAACCTTATATTCAATTGAAATGATTACCCGTGACCAGCAAACTGATCTGATCACATATGTGGAATAGGACGCTAGCTAATAGAAATACAATATCACTAAACACGAACATAAACGGAAAGAAAAAAAAAGAAGGAAGTGGCATCCCTATCATTACACTGCTACATTAGCGTGCTGGAAGAAGCACTCAGCACGAATCTTGTGAACGGTTCCAAACTATTACGTTTTCTTGTAGCAAACGTCTTTTTTCCTTCGTGTGCGTTGTCAATTTTCCACGACTGGTTTTAGGTTAATGGATATTAATTTTAGCATGCAATAATTGTCTTATTTCTATTTACCTCTGCATTTCGGCGGATCAAAGTTCCATGCTCCATCATTACAAGTTAGTTTGTTTTTTCCTTCAAGGATATAATCAGAATCACACTCGTATCGGGCTGTTTTTCCGTGGCTATAGTCATTACCAATTTTTTTCCCATGATTTATTTCACCAGGTGGTCTACAGGCAGCTGACGTAAAGGAAAAAAGAAACAGTCAGCTAGTAAGAGTGAGGACGTTAAATGTGTCGACAGTAAGTAAAATAAGTAAAATAGCAGTGTAAAATGAGAAGAAAAAGTAGAATGCCAGACTAAGCAAAAAAAAAAAAGGAAAATTAAGTATATGATGGTGATGGGTTTCTTTTATGGCCTTCGAAAACTAAACACAGCAGTGAAATGTTTCACATTCTTCCTGCCAATTCGTTTAATAACCTGTATTTCACTAACCTTTACATACTGGTCTGTCATTCGTCCATCGTCCATTATTACATTCCTGTGTATTAGCTCCAATCAAAGTGTATCCACGGAAGCATCTGTATGATATTCGTTCTCCGTGTTTGATCGTATCGCCTACTCGCCTCGCACCATTCATGTAATAGCCGTGATTTGGCGTTCCCATGAACCTGCAACGAGCTATAAAAATATAGAGAACTTCATAACCAAGTTTAAACGTAAATTATGATTTATCAGGAGTGATGGAACTAATTATAACCGAAAAGAAGATGTAAAACGCAGTCTCCGCGTTTTACGTCCAGAGAGGCTCGTCAAAACTATGCAGAACGTTTGTCTCATAAAACAAAGCTTCCACGCGTCTTCTGCACAGCAGCTCAGCGGTAGAGCGTCCGAACCAATAAATCGAAAGGTCATAGAGTCGACTCCTATATTATTATACCCGAGAATACGTGTGACAATGCAGAAACGTTATATCTCTCATACAAGGATTTGTATTGCGTGCTCTTAAAACGGGCCAAAGTTTATTGCTGACCGCTGAAATTCATTCATTCATTCATTCATTCATTCACTCATTCATTCATTCTTTCATTCATTCATTCATTCATTCATTCATTCATTCATTCATCCATTCATGTAACACATGTAATACTGGAATAAAATAGTAGAAAAGATTCAGGCGCAACTCCTTTGACAGCCGTGTTATGAGTCTGAATTATTAATCTCCAGTTCTTTTCAC
>JAEMWC010000192.1:352500-355000 GCA_016490735.1 Pachyseris speciosa
GCTGGTTTTTGTGGAGAGGGGAAAACCGGAGAACCCGAAGAAAAACCTCTCGGAGCAGAGAAGAGAATCAACAACACACTCAACCCGCATATGGCGTCGAGTCCAGGAATCGAACCCGGGCCACATCGGTGGAAGGCGAGTGCTCTCACCACTACGCCATCCCTGCTCCCCAGCTCCTGCCATCCTCCCCAGCTCCCGCCATCCCTGCTCCCCATTGAAGTGCCTTTTAATCTCATAAAAAGATATCTAAACAACGACAACAATGACAAGAGAAAACAACAGAGGCAGAAAGTGTCGCTCATTTAGCTAATAATGTTGAAAGGAGATTTCTTCTTATTTTTTCAATGAATAGTCCTCAGACTCAGACTCAATCAGGGAGAAAAGAGAAGAATTACAGAAAAAAATAAATATAGGCGTAGGTGTACGTTTTCTAAAGGAAGGCATAGGTTCTAAGTGTCCTTTGAAAGAAAACGTGTAAAGTATAGGAGGTGTTACTTGTCAACTCTCGTTTGTAGATAAAACTTTACCTTCGCAAACAGGCTTATCACCACCCCATTCTTCATTGGCCTGGCACTGCCTGTAAGCTGGTCCTCTGAGCTGGAAGCCTTCGTCACAGACGTATCGTACCTTTTCCTTGAAGGAATACAAGTATCCTATAATTCTCCCATTTGGTATTTCGCTGGGACGGCCGCAACTTTTAGCTGTAAGAGGTAATTTTGAAATGACGCGAGATGAAAGAAAAGTTTAGAGAGGTTTACAAACACAGCTGTCTTCAATTATAGGAGGGAATGAAAGATTTCTTCATTTAAATACCCTTGATATGCAGTTAGCTTCTTTCTGAGGAGCTGCTAGTTAAACCTAGTAGGAAAGAAGGACTTTCGGACTTAAATTTGTGTCCCAATGGACGACACAACTGAAGTGTTCTTAGCAGACTCCGCTAGCAATCCAAAAGGGGTTTGATCATTGTGTTACAAAAACCATACAAACAAAGAAAGAAAAGGAAATACGTTCTTCCACCACTTTCTCTAGTGACTTTCATTCTAGAAAGAAAGGTAGGGTGAATGTCTTATTTGGCAATGACTTAGTGTGTAGGTTGTTTGACTAGATTTCCTGGGGGAAGTCAAGGTAAATTAAAAAGAAACGCTACTGCAATCAAATACCAGGTTCACGTCAAATGGGTGTCTTTTATATATATATATATATATATATATATATATAAGTTGATTTGCAGAACTGAGCATTAATATTTGAAGACAGTCTGATCAACTGAAGATTTGACTTGGCATATTTATTACTATATAGTTTTCGTACCGCACAACCTGTACGGCACTCATCAGATAAATAGCCAAATGAGTGCCGTACAGGTTGTGCGGTACGAAAACTATATAGTAATAAATATGCCAAGTCAAATCTTCAGTTGATCAGACTGTCTTCAAATATATATATATATATATATATATATATATATATATATATATATATATATATATATATATATATATATATATATAACCATCAGAGAAAAATCCTAGACCTCTACAGGCTTAAAAAATAGACACAAAAAGCTGAAAGAAATCCTCTCCCGGGGGAGGGGGATACTTCAACATATAGGCTATATAGATATGTACTAAAGGATAGAGTATGGTTTTTGAGGTTATTGATCCTTAAATAGGGTATCATTTATGCCGATTTTGGCATATTGTTCCCTGCGTGATCCTTACATGGGGTGCCTAAATTGTATCAGCTAAAACATACCCAGCTAAACGCAAACCAAATGATAAATTTTGTGTTTTTCCACGGCGGTAAGCCGTTGATTGGATTGTTCCCTATTAGCCTGCCGAATCCGGCTTTTGTTTCACGCCGATTCGTTTATTCGGGTTTGGAATCGATTTTCGTTTGCTTTATCCTTAAATAGGGTCAGGGTTTCAAACCCTTTGCGGCAGACACTTATCCGAAATTTATGGGAGTTTCCCCTCCCCTCCCCCCGGGAAAGAAACTTACGTGAACATGTAATTCCTCCAGCCCATTTGCTCCCCGCCTTGCATTGCATAGCTCCAATCCCTGACTTGAAGTAGCCATCTTTACACTTTAAGTAGACGCGATCACTGTAACGAAATCTTTTGCGCATTCTTTTGGGGGCGATGACAGAGACAGTGTCTGGGATAACGGGTGGAGGACAAGTTGGCACTGTAAAAAGATTAAAACCAAAATGCCTGAAATCATACATGAAAATCAGAAATATTTATGGTTCAAAGATGTCTATGGCTCAAAGCTAGAGTATGAGATCGATATCTTCTCCTTCGAAGATCCCTATCTACATTATTCTCCTCATCCTTAAGCAGAGTCGCACGATAAATTGGGTATCTTCAAGATAAATCTTACCTTTGAGAACCTGCCTTAACAGGCTCCCTAAAAGCGCAAGCTTTTGCTTGTCGCTAACTGGTCGATTGAGTGGGTATCTTGCAGACGTCATAAATTAGGTTGGAGTTCTTTTAGCTGG
>JAEMWC010000192.1:360000-387500 GCA_016490735.1 Pachyseris speciosa
ACGTAATCTGTAAACGAAGGTATAATCATAACTTTGGTTCGTGTATTCGCTTATTACTGACACGAAATCGGATTCTCTGAATGTACCGAAATTCCTTTTTCGATTGTCGTTCCGACCAACAAATTAATTTGCCAAGTCAGCAAGGCAAAGTTTGTCTGTTCTGCCTTTGTGAGTGTTAACTGAGTTTTGTAAGATTACTGAACCTTTCTTGAGTCCTAATTGAGCGGAACCATGTTTTTAACCTTCGAGCCGCTGAGAGGGACCTTTCTCCTGCTGCACTATAGAACGTTGCCGTGAAAAACCGTTTTTTCTCCATAAAATCCACGAGACAACTGCTGCTGAAGACTTTAAACTTGAGACCATCTTCTTCGTGTCGAGCACAAATTACTACCATTTTCGAGCTACCGTGAAAGGCAAACTTTTTTTAGCGTTGTTACACGTTGTTTTAGCTCCACCTCAAATTTACTGATGCAGTAATGAACGAAACGAGAAGCAATAGTTTCAATGTCATTTCTGCGAATCTTACTTCCACCAACAGAAGACTATGTACAACTAAGAGCATGGTTGTAAAGATAGTGGTTTTAAATTTATCCCATGAGACAGGATTGAAAGGAACCAATCACAAATTTGGATGTTTTCCTGCGCGGAGGTCCCCCACCTTTAGCCAAGCACTATCATCCAGAGTAAGTACATTTTTTGGATACGTGTCTTTTACTTTATTCCCCCCCCCCCCTCCCCCCCCCCTCCCATCTCTGCTATCAACAGGAGCCCTGAGATCATTACCTAACATAGAATATACAATAAAAGGATATATACAAAAATAAAGACATAAAATATTAAGAACCTAAATTTATGTACATTTAAAGTGATTATTAAAAATTGTACTTCCATAATAATAAAAGGATCTTCTGGCTGTTTCCGTTCTTATTGCGTTCTTATTGCAGCTCCCTTAAATGTTCCAAAGTCTAAGGAGCTGGCTCTGAATCCGCTCCTTTATTACTTTTTTAATTATTTTTACATTAAAAAAATGGAGATAACCGGCTCGTTTTTTAGTTTTTCACGCTTTAAGCTTAGATTATAGGTGTTTCTAACGGGTTATAGTGTTGCTATGGCAACCTATTAAGTAGAAAAATTTTCATAACTTGTTCACTGATGATTGAGCATTTGCTTGAAACCATTTTAAAAGTAACAATGCGTAAATATGACTTAAGATTTCTCTAAACAAACAAGGCTTTTGTGGAGAGAGATGGTTACAACAATCGCCTGCCCAGCCTCCTCTCAGCCCATAGACGCCTATAGCCGGACTTGCCACAACATCAGGAACTGCTTTCCCTGCTCTTTGCGAACTGTGCATGCGTGGTTCCTCTTTGCCCCCTTCAAGTTTAATGTGTGAGGTAAAAGGAGACAAGGCCAACTTGTCAACTTGATCAACGGAACTGAGGCAGCTGTAGCGCACACAGTCAGCACCAGCTACACTCCAAGACAAATTACTTGTAACACCTTCCCCATCTGCCCTCCCCCAATGTTGAATTCACCTCAGACACGTGGAAAAAAATTCTGCCACCTACAAATTTTTTTGGCATGGCCGAATTCAATTCAACATTGGTTGGGGGTGGGGGTGAGGGTAGGTGTGGGGGAAGCCATGGGTTGAGGTAGAATGGAAGGAGCACCTGGAGATGCTGTGATGTGAGAATTCGCGACCTCTCGTGTAGTGTTACGAATAAATTTGGCGGGGATTGTAGTTATTTCTGGTTATTTGTCCAGTCTGAGGTTTGAAATCACGACCGTCTGCGTAAGACGCAATAGTGGTTTTATAAAAGTGTGAGACGTTTGACATGTTATCCAACAAGAAGACCCATTACGGTTAGGTTACCTATATATTTTCATTGTTTCGCTGGGATGCTTTAAAAACAGAACGATGTATATATTGGGAAGCGTAGTTAACTCTGCGTTATAGAAAGTTAGCTTTGCATTTTTACTTGTTACGTGATTGTCTAAGCAGTTTTGCTGATTCGTTCCACCCGGATCCGGCGCCTTAATATGTTGCCCATTTGTCGAAACAAAAAATATTTAACTCTTCGTTTTCTTCGTTGAAGCAATAGTATTTTCTTTTATGGGTGAAGATCAACAAACTTGGAGGTGTGTGCCGCTGATGAATGAAAGGTGGACTTCCCAAGAAGAAGACTAGCTAGAACACACAGACAGACAATCGAAACGTCAGCTCTTGAATCTCTTTACGGTGGCCAATGGACAATATCAACTCGGTTGATAGCCTGCGTGCAGATGTTACCTATTTCCTTTGTTGCAAGCGGAAAACGTCCATTTTCCGCACGCAACCAAGGAAAGAGGTGAGGTCTGCTTACAGCCAACTCAGTTGATAAAACCAAATTTTCTTGTGCCACTTCCCCATCGACTCAGCACCACAGTTCCTTTCTTTTAGACAGACAGACAGAAAGACAAACAGGCAGGAAGACAGGCAGGAAGATAGACAGGCAGGGAGGAAGACAGAACACAGATATTCTGGCGTAAACATGGACAGGCGATCAGCCAGACCGTACCTTCGATAGAGTGGATCATAAATAAATAAAAGAAACGACCAAGACCTCAAAAGTGCAAACGCTTTCATAGAAAGCTTATTTGTCTTTATTGTGTTTCATTCTTTTGAGACTGAACGCATTTCTTCTTTTCTCAAACGCATTTGGAAACTACAAACGTATTTCCTCGTCTTTCTATTTGTTTCCTCACAAAGGAAACGAAAGGCTTCACTGGTGTCTTTTATATATACTTAACAAGCTTTGTCAACTACTGTTAATACTAAAAATCGATAAAATGGAATCAAATAAAAACCCAAAAATTATTCTTCAAATTGTTGCAATTACCCTAATGGTTTTCTGAGAATATAAATAAGTGTGTTTCGCTACGAATGGCTAGGAACAAAAGTAATAAATTGCAAAGTGAAACAAACATAACATTATCCAACGTTGTCAAGTTTTCGGTCCCGAAAAATGGAACACTTTGTTCTACTTTTGACCTTATCAAATTTTAGAAGTTCCGTAGCTAGTTTAAACTTAACCATAACAAGCTGGCAATAATTGCAGTGTGTGATCGTTATATCTACTAGTTCATGTTGTCTTTTATGAAAAAGCCTCCTTTTCTCACGAGCTGAAAATTGCAACCACGGCTGATTACTTCTTTTATTGTAAGAAACTGATCTGTTGAGCTATGTCAACGTGAAAGCTTCGTTTAACCTACAACTGTTGTGCAATGATAACCTGTAACTGATGCAATGAACTGAATTTTATCAAAATCGCCTCCATACACTGTATAAATGGACTATGCTATCTAACCGACGATTGAACTGGATTTAAGAAACGGTCAGAGGATATGAGGTATAATATCAACATAACGCAGTATGACACTCAATATAAAATACCTCACATGTAATGATAAATTAATCTAAATACAATTAACACAACCAAACAAGAAATGTCGTAGGTTTTGCTTCCTTGTAGCTTTCTAAAGTGGCGTTTTGGAAACTAATAAGTTCTATGAAATTCATAAGAGCTGCATATAAAAAAAAAACATGACTCTCAGTATAAAGTAAAGTCAAACCACTATAAGGCCACTATTAAAGAGAAAAAAAAGGAATTGCTGATCATTTGGATGGCCAAACGCTGAAAGGCCAATTCTATTCCTTGACATGGCTGTTTTGGGGGTTCATGAGCAGAAACGTTCTTTTCACTCCTCAAATTAAAACTGGGCAGAGTGCGTGCAAAATGGTTAAAGTAAACACGAGGTTGTCAAAGAAACGTCAAGTCTCCTAAACTGTGGCATGTCATACAGATTTAAGGAACAGTCAAGAAGCTTTGGTCTTTCAAACTTTAACTGTTGAAGTCATCGCTTAGCATCTCCTCCCTCCCTCCTACTCTGACAGGCCAAATAGGGCTAAAACTGTTTTACATGGTTTTAAGTAGCGGCTATCATAAGTTGACTGAGAGCCACAATTCTAACTTTTCACAATTTCAAAAGGATTGCAGCAAATAAAATTCTGTTTTCCCCACAATACTGTAGTAAGACACCTTAATGCTTGATCCAAAAAGAAAGGAAGCGAGACAGCAATTGTTGCTATTGTTTCTTATCAGCCTTTTCAAACCCAAGTTCACACGTGCTGTCAATTTGTACCAGAGTGCATGTTGACGATACCCGCAAACATTTACGATCATTAGTTTCGTCACAACTGTACATCATGAATTATTAATTGAAAACAGTTCTGTGATGAGTACACTTGGGAGTAGAAGGGTTTACGTCAATTCCTGATCAGTTTTACATAAAATAGTCCAGAACTGATGAAGAGGTGTATTCACTATTCCAAGTCCATTTCTTGAATCACTGGTGGCTTTTTACAACAGAGTTAATCCACTTTCTATACTTGGATACTCTCGTGTAGTACGCGTATTTTTTGGGCTTACCACATCCCTCACTCCAGCCAAACAGTCCTATCACAGTCCACCGCCCAGAGCGAGGATTCTGCACAACAAGGGGGCTACCGATATCTCCAAAACAAGGATCTTTAGGTTTTCTTTTAAATCCTGCACAAAGGGTGTCTTCCTTTCTGTACGAATAAATCGTGGCTTCCTTGCATTCCTTGTCAGGTATTATGGGAACTGTCACCTGCCTCAGTTTTGCAGAAAGTGGGCCTGTAGGTTCACCGAGACTGATGGGCTTAGTAGACCCCCAGCCTGCCACTGTGCCATACTGTAGCGGTTTCTCCAAAATTTTGTCTCTTCTGCGTTTTGGTACGCACACCTTTAGAAAGTAATCAATCTCATAAAAATAGGCACTCTGCCGTGAGTACAAGTGGCTATTTGATGCACGCTTTCCGGGCCTATCCAGTCAATACAGACTTTCAGTCGCTCTGACAAAGAACTTGACGCCATAGAGGCTACTGCTTAGTGCAATAGCCACAAAATCGTACATTGATAAAATTGTGATTTGTAAATTAACCCATTTATCACATTAAGTGAATACGAATAAATGAATCAAAAGTTTTGATCTAAAAGTAAGAACTATGAACAAAGCGTTGATAAAGGTCTAATTGTCTAATTGATTTTGTGAGGCTTTTAGGGGGAGGAGTGCTACTTGGCTGAAACTAACTGGTTCATAGAGAAGTGCCTAGAACTAAAAGGGATGGAACGATTACATTGGTTTTGCATCATTAAATATGGCTCGTTAAAAATAACGCTGTGTTACATACAAACCGAATTAAAAACACACACGGGGTCGGTTATTAAAACATATACTATGTTAGCTTAGTGTTAATTTTTGCAGCTCACCATTCTTATGTGATCGTTTAGCTTTACTGGATTTTCCAACTCCAGAAGAGCAATGTTATGAGCGAAGCCATTTCCACCATATCCCGGATGTCGAACTATCCTTTTCACACGGATAGGTGTCTCGGAGCCGTCCAGTTTACCTCGATTGAATTCACCTGAGATGGCAACAACAACTTCACATTAACACTTCATTTGGTGGAGAGCAGGGTTTGCGACTGGCAAGCGTTATGATGCTATCAGTGTCAAACCTTACGCTTGGCTACAACAAGCTTCCCACAGAGGGGGTTGCCTAGCAACCACGATAGCTACTACTGGAGCAAGAAATCTTTTATGTATTTTACCGGTGTTCGGATGCTATTTCTCAGAAGCTAAAGCAACAAATGTCTTAACAGAAACGACAAGTCACTCATATTTCCGGGAAAAAAATAAACAGAAAAATCACTTGACACAAAATTCAAATAGTAGAGCTAAACCTCAGTGCGCACTTTAGTAGTGGCTGAATAATAAAAGCAGACTGCCAAATTTCAACGATATTAGGGATCTAGGGAATAGGTCATTTAAGATCTTATTTTTACTGAATTAGCTGATGATATAGGATCTGTAAGCATATTCTTATACGAATACCAATAATTTGTAATCATAATTTTACACACTGCCTCTCTCTGTGTGTGTTCTTTCAGCCTCAAGTTTTGAGGACTCAACCAACAATCACCACGTTAAGTTTTTTTGTTTGTCTGTTTGTTTGTCTTGTTTCCTTTTCTAATTCTTCCTTCAACCCATTTAAAGCTTAATACTTGAATTTTTGTAACTGCTCAGCTCTTTTAGTTTTTACTATTCTGTGTAGGTTATTATTTTTTTTTTGCTTATTTAAGTTTATTTTTCTTTGCTGTAATATATTTTCTGTATCTAGCAAATAAAATGGTTGTTTTTGTTGTTGTTGTTGATGATGATGATGATGATGATGATGATGATGATGATGATGATGATGATGATGATGATGGCCATGCATACCTACCTAGCACCACTTTAAGTTTACTTGGCTTTATTGGTTTTGCGCCTTTTTTGACTTGAAGGACGTTTGCCACAGTTAGAACCCAGCCAGGCTTGATGAGCGCTCCATTGAAAAGATAATAACCTCTTCCTGGAAGCAAACATTGAATTAATCACGATGGTAAGAAGACCACGCTTTGCTCGTTTGGCATCATCGTGGTTTGAAAGGCACAATAGTCCCGAAGATCTACCCCAGTTGCGTTCTCATAGAGATTTCGACGCGGTTTTCAGTTGTTTGCACTCTATTCTGCTTCACAGATTACAGCATACCGAGCGATTACAACTGATCGTCATTTACCAATGAAAACTAGGGAAAAAATACACCAAATTCGAAAAAACTTAAAGGAAAACCGAAAGATAAAATAAAGGAACAAAATAACTCACACTCTGTGCGGAATAAGCGACGACTTGCCTTGCAAATTCTGTATCATTTGTTTAGACGAAAGCTAAATCGATATCCCTATGAACAAACTCGTACAAACCGGTGTCCGTTAAGCTGTTTAATTGCATGCTTTGTGTGAGACCATATAGAATGGCCTGTGATGAGCTTCACCAAAACCTAAGAGATTCTCAGTCAACTTAAATGGACGGGTTTTCATGTCACATTTTCCGCCGTAACGAGGGAGTGGAATTGAGGAAACTGTGCCAGCAAGGATCATTCTCTCAAGTCTACACTGAGTGATTTGCTTGTATTCTGAGAAATTGCCGGAGTTTGTCTTGTCTAATGACTGGGTGAATAAGGTCTGTATGATTACGACTTAGGTCTGACCTAAAGGTTAGAAGAAACAGCGATGAACACTACACAGTGTTTTCTTGGGAACCGTCCCCCCCCCCAATATGGCAGCAAAACCATGACGTAATGCCTCTCTTCTTTGGTTCGAGGACACAGGGATCCTAACACAAAATGTAAACGCATGATTTTCTTGGCAAGTCACGGAATTTTTAAGTCAGACGGTATGTTTGGAATGCGTAAACGCTGTACTTGTATTCTTCTATTTGTTTGTAAACTTGTCTAAGCACGAGAGCTCTTAAAACTAGACATAATATGGTTGAAGATACGCATTTCAGGAGTAACTATACCAGATACGACACTCATAATGCACAACAAATTTCTTGTTTATCCTGTCTGTTTACCTAAGCTGTGCTATTCTGGCTCCTAAACATGTAGTGTACTTAGTACCTTTTATAAAAAAGAGCATTTTTAATGCTATATAAGTAAAAGACAAATGTGCTTAAACAGCTGCCTGTGTTGTCGATTATCCCATCGACTTAGACATCCCACCCAGGGATTGCGCCCATAGGGGATTTTATGGCAAAGTATTTATGCAAATAAATCCAGGAATGTCCCATAAGCTTGTATGAAAACTACTTAATCAATGTCCTCCTCTTTAAGAAGGCAGTTTCTGTGAGATCATCTCTAAATCTCGGAGGGATTTCCATTCACCTTGTGCTTTGATGGAGTCTTCCTTCTTTGTAAACGCGGGAAGAAGGAGACTAAAGCTGGGTTGACAAGACCAGTCTAAAACGTTTAGACCAACTGAATATGTTTTCCCTAAAACACATCTAGCAACAGATTTTTTAATTGTATAAATTGAATATTTTATTTACTTGTTTATTGCTTAAAACCGTTTTGCCCTCACGTCACCCTAATCAGGAAATGATTATAATGATAAAAGGTTTTTTGTTGGAGGGGGGGGGGGGGGGGGGGGAGGGTTGGGGGTTTGTGGGGGGCGAGGGGCGGAGGGCTGATTTTGAACTTTTCACATTAGGTATGACATTTGATTGTTCATGCGTTTCTATGTTTCCATACCAACAGCTTTTTTGACAGACCATGTTTTTCAACCGTGAAGGAGTGGGTTTTGACAGCGCTTTATACCTGCCTTGTTTCAATTTCGTAACGTACCGTCGCATTGTTTCGAAGTTATGAATAAGGGACCCAGACTCAAGAAAAAAATTAAACCTATGAAAATACATAAGTTTGGAAACTATATGATATGATTTGCATAAGCTACCTCCCGATGCAAAGAGTTTTCATGATATGATTTGCATAAGCTACCTCCCGATGCAGAGTTTTCATGATATGATTTGCATAAGCTACCTCCCGATGCAAAGAGTTTTCATGATATGATTTGCATAAGCTACCTCCCGATGCAAAGAGTTTTCAAGATATGATTTGCATAAGCTACCTCCCAATGTAAAGAGTTTTCAAGATATGATTTGTATAAGCTACCTCCCGATGCAAAGAGTTTTCATGATATGATTTGCATAAGCTACCTCGCGATGCAAAGAGTTTTCATGATATGATTTGCATAAGCTACCTCGCTATGCAAAGAGTTTTCATGCTTTGTTTTATTTTTCGTGATGAGATTATTACTGTACATATGCCGATCTATTGTGTGAAAATAGGCTCATCACCACAGGTCCTATGTCCTGATACAAAGATTGTTATGTCCTAATACAATGATCATATGCACCGAGGAAATTACAGATTTGCATACCTCAGTGCCTTTTACACTTTTTGCTGTTCATTATCAGAAAATATATACTTTCAATAACGCAGGTAATATGTACTAAAGTTGATGTGTTTAAAGCGTCTCACATTAAACTAAGTTTTGCGTGATTGAAGTTTTATTATCCTTATTGAACTAATAAACGGCGTTAATGTTTATATGTTTACACTACGGAATGCCCCACAGTATAAATGGTTGCCTAAATTACGTGTTAATGTATGTTTATGAGTATGCAAAAATGGTTAATGAATTTTAAAACAACGACAATGAATGACGATTCGTAAAAAAAATGTATTTTGACGTTAATGAACGTGATACCTGCGTTATTGAAAGTTTATTTTCTGGTAATGACCAGCAAAAGGTGTACTATCTGACCACGTATGCAAATTAATTCCACGGTTATATTCAGGCATCGTTATTTCAGTGGTGTCTACTATGATCTACTTACTTGTGCTGGTGTAAGAGATGGCGACCAGCCAAGGCCAGGCGCCATGGGAAGATGTTACCCCACCTACAATGCGTCTAATACGCGTCGTATTTCTGAAGATGTCTCCCAACGTTCCACAAGTGTAGGACGACACCCTCGTTTTATCTAGGAAGTAAACAAAGATGACAAATAAGGAGTTCTCGTAATTTTTTTGCCAGATTCAAAAATGATATGTATGGAATTATAATATCGCCTGTAATTTGACCCGACTTTTTTGTGTAATTGCAACTGTAATTTCCGCCATGTTTAGAGTTATCAGATTAAGTCAAGTCAGCCTTAACCACTTCCGTTATGGTTCCATTATGGTTCCAGTATGGGATTATAGCATCGCCTGTTATTTGACCCGACGTTTTTGCGTAATGGCAACTGTAATTTCCGCCATGTCAGCCTTAACCACTTCCATTAGAAAACACTTTACTGACAAGTAATGGTAATGGGACTGAGTGGAGTATAATTCAGGGAGTATACGGGCGAGTTATTTCAAATTGGCCGAGCGCGTAGAGCGAGGCTGATGTGTAATTACAAGCGATTACCCCTGAATTGTACGGCACAAAGTGCGATTACCAATTCAGTAATTGTGTCAATAACAAAATGCGAGAAAGTAGGGAATTGAAGAATTAATGTAAGAGCATATATGTCTCTTTTCGTTTGATTCATCATATTTTCCCCTTCAACAACTGTATAGTTTTCAAACATAATTATCTGAATAAAAATTATCTGAATAAAAATCATTGACCAAGCAATTTCATTTGTTTGTTTTCAATCTGGGCCTGTCAACCTGCTTACTTGAGAAATTGTCCTTGGTTTTGATTGGTTAGCATGGCTAACGGTGAGGGTTTAAGGAGGAACGAGTTTGCGGAATGGCAAAATTATGCGGAATGCAATATAATTATGCAAATTGACTCGTAGAAATTAATTCAACTGAAAGCGCGCCCCTTACCGTAGTAAATAATTCTACATTTAATAATCTTGGAACTCGCGATTATTGATCGTGTGTGACAGCCTAATCATAACTGACAGTGAATAATCGCAAGCTAGTTGCCGAACCCCGTCACAACAAAATATTGAAAACAAATTGGTCAGGAAGCACTGCTCTCCACGTACACGGGGCTTGCTTTTATATTTTCCTCGTTTTTCGCTCTTCAACGAGGCGACAACTCCAGCAATGAGTTCAATTATTCATATCATAACAACAAAGCAGCGTGACCGATGTGAAGCTCTGAAAACCATAATATGAGCTATATGAGCTAGGCTCTGTTCCTCAATCTCTCTACATTCAACCCCGGAAAAATAGCATTTTGTTTAATCCATTTTTGACCAATACCGTGAAATTGACAAGATGGCAAAATTGAAAGTGAAAGCTCGTTTGCTCGCAGCCGAACGATTCTTTCGTGAAAAACCTTCACAAACGCGCTGCAAATATCATTTGCGAAGAAACTAATCCTCCTCAAGAGTTTATAAGTGTAATTTTTATACCAAAACAAGCCCGGTGGAGAGTAGTAGTCCTTAATTTTGAAATGTTTCTCCTCATGGCGGCCGGTCAAATAAAACTCAAAATCAATGGGTTCATTTGTAAAGTATTTATGTTAAACAAGCCCCGTGGAGAGCAGTGCTCAACACTGAAATATTTCTCGGTCAAATCCTGACCAATTTGTTTTTAACATTTTGTTGTGACCGAGTTCGGCAACTTGCTTGCGATTATTCACTGTGTTAGTTAGCCTGTAGAATAATTAACTCTTTTAGTTGAATTAACTGATTTCTTCGGGCCATTCTGCATATATTACATTCAGCATAATTATGCATTCTGCATGCCACATGCCATTCCGCAAACTCATGCCCCCTTTTACCCTCACGGCATGGCTAGGTAGTTAAAGTGTGTTGGCTAATGATAATAATGAAGTGCTTAATTTTTTATTTTGGCCTGTCCGATTACAAGTTGGTAACTGATCAGAAAGATCAAATCCGACAGTGTGGACCTGAAACCATAAATGAAGGCTGTTAAGAACCAGTCATATTCTACCTTTTTGTTATTGACACAATTAAACGTGTTATCGTTTCCTCACTAAATATATATTCCCTGCTTCTTTGGCTGGTTATTATTGCCTACACGAAAATCAGGTAGTACATTATAACATATCTGAGACCGGAACGTAATGTAAATGCCAAACTCGGAAATCATTTATCAGTTTATTGCCATTTTCACTTACTTCTGAACAGAGCACTGGCCATTTGATATTTCTTAGACACACAGAATTTTCCGTCGCCATAGTAACCCGGATTGCACTTGCACCGGAACGACCCAATGGTGTTGTAGCACGTGGCCTTCACGTGACATAGATGACCGTGCTCTAGCCGTACGTCGTTGGTAGTGTAAGGTATCTCGTAATCCTTGTACTCAAAGCATTCGTTGATATCTGCATACATAAAAAAAGTATTACATGCAGTCCTGTCACGCGGAAGTCTCTTTTATGCTTTGACGCCCAAAAGCATCTTTTTGATTTGGACAGTAGTCACAAATATGCAAACTTCACTCTTGTGTGGCACATGCAAATTATGCAACTTATATACTTGTTTTCGTGATTATGGGGTGAAAAGAAAGGAGGAAGGTGAAGAGACAACTACAACACCTCCCATGCAGTAACTCCATTTCCAGAGTAACAGAAGTTATAAGCGACGTTTTCTGTTTACAAACCAAGACAGCATTAGACTTCAGATACGAGTTAACCGCTGTGTAAAACATTGGTTTAATTTGTCGTAATATAAGCTTGAAATGTCAGTTTAAAAAAAAAAAGTCAATGATGTCTCTCTCTTATTTTTATTTTTCTCAGTTCAAAGGTTTTAGTCCAGTCCATGGCCACGTAAAGTCACACCATTGGGACGTCACAGGTCTTGCAAACAGTGAGTGTGAGAATTACTTATGACTTGGAACTGGTGAAAATAACTAATGATAATCATGAAAATAGTAACAGTCCTTGACAGAAACTACTCAATCAATAGCATAAGAAAAAGCTTTCAACCATAGAGCGAGTGCAAAAAAGGGCGCTTAACATAATCTAACCCGAGGCAGAGTCATATGCTCATGCCTTACAGTTAGGTAAACTAGATAGGTTAGATGATAGAAGAGTACACTTGTGCTACACATATATGGCGAAAATGAAGTCCCCCAGCCACCCTGCACCACCTGCTTCCCAGCCCACTCCTAGACGCGCCTAACTACACCTTGAGGCAGAAAACACAAAAGTATCAGTTATCTTTTCCGGAACATGCAGGTCTGTAGGACAAAGAGAGTGGAGGACTTTTTTACATTTAAATATTTTAAGTGATTCAGTTGTTATTATCATTGTTATAACTGTAAATTACTATAGTTTAGATAATAGTTGCCTTACATTGTAAAATATACTGGATAATTCAGTTCTTTTTACTGCAAGAGAGTTTTATTAATAAGCAACTACTTTATCTTCAACAAATACAACACGCACGATTCACGCCATCCAAATGAATTGAGCTTATGGGAGATGTGGTGACTCAATCATCGCAAACAGACCAGTAAATTTTGTGACCCTTGTGAAATGACTTGGGGAGGGAGATACTATGACGACTTGGCTATGATTTCTGGTTCTAGCAAATATCAAGTAGCTAATCACTATCCGGCTTTTCCCTCTTTGGCCGTGATTATAGATGTATCACCACACATTTAGAATGGCCTGGGCGGTCCCTACATGCACTATTTCTTGATGTAGAGAAATTGCTCATTGAAATCTAAACAAAATTCGGAACGGACAAAATTGAAATGCAATTCAAGGAAATGCCGTATCAACCCGAAAACACAAATGCTTTGGCTTATATCTTCACACACACTGTATAATTCTCAACAAACTTACCCTTGCAGATTGGCAAGGTGCCGGTCCACTTTTCGTTCTTCTGGCAGCGTCGTAATCGAGTACCCGTAGTGAGTTTAAATCCAGGATTACAGAAATATTCCACATTAGCTCCATAGCTAAAATCCTTTCCGATACGGAAGCCATTCTTTGGAATACCAGGATCAACGCATTTCCTTGGTATGCCTGGAGAACATGACAAAACGGTTGACTTCCATTAGCAGGGACACCAATGAGACACGTTTTCATAAACTTGTGATCTGCTCAAACAGGACGCTGTTAGCGCCCAATTATTTTTTGTCAGTCTTCGGCATAAATTAAAATTTACGAACGACCTAAAGATAGCCAGAGGTCCCTGAGTTGTGCCAGTTACCTAACAGCATTGCCGGATACCCTTTGAGAATTAATGTCCTGAACTTTAAACCTCACCAAGGAGCTATTGTTAAGGATATTCACTTTGTGAACATTTTTACAACTCGTAAAATAACTGTAGTCTGATATTTGTGTTTTTACAGGAGCACTGATTCTCCATCGATGCCATATGATTTCTCCTGGTGATTTTGATCATATCCAAAGTGTGACCAGACCTATTCTAAAGAAGCTAGCCAAAGAAACTTTTGAGCTGCGACAACAATTACAGACATGAAAATAATCGCGGAATATCCTATGGATTTGGACCACTTTATTCTGTGTTACGCTTAGGAAATAGCAAAATGGTTGCGACAGCTCATTAGCGAGCGAGCTTTTTAGGGGTCTTTTTGCATTGGAAGTAGACAGTGTGACGCAGAACTTCAGTTCTTTGAATATTTGAAATCACGAGGAAATAAGAATAATCTTATGTTGTCAAATGAATAGCTTCAATTCCCGCAGTCGACGCCTATCAACAACCAATGACAAAAACTCATTGGCTTAGATTTGACGGTCATTCCACGGAATCAAACACGGGGGTCACTGAGCGCGGAAAACCCGTCTCTTAATAATGAAATGAGACAACTAATACAATTTTATATTTAAGTTTTGAAGCAAATAGGATGAACTCTCTAGCATTTCCACGCGTACCTGTGGGTGTATCAGAGGCACCCAACAACAAGTCTCGGTTGATATCT
This sequence comes from Pachyseris speciosa, assembly GCA_016490735.1. Classification (NCBI taxonomy): domain Eukaryota; kingdom Metazoa; phylum Cnidaria; class Anthozoa; order Scleractinia; family Pachyseridae; genus Pachyseris; species Pachyseris speciosa. Next base: position 374,365 of record JAEMWC010000192.1, read on the forward strand.
GTTCGGTGGAGGGTGATTCGCCTTGGGCTTTGGGCGTCGATTAAAGAATGCACTCGGATTTTCGTAACTAAACGTGACCTAAAAGATTCGCAATGGGGAAATCATAGCCCCTGTCAGGTTTTCTGAAAGGTCGTACATGTAATTGCTGTCATGTTTTGGTAGTCAAAAACGTCAGCTAGCATTTTCGGAAAGAAGATAGTTCCCTAGATAGTTCGTGGAAAGTTCATTTCAGCTTGCATTTTCTCAAAGGAAGATTTTGCTCCCTAGCATTTTCGGGCAATTAAAATTTAAGCTAGCGAATCAGAACAGATGAACTTCTTCTAACTTATGAAAACATCACTTTAAACAAACTTCAAACACCATAAGGTACTAAAAAATGCCTGCCTACAACTTTTGGTTGATTTGGCTCGTTGGGTGCCCCTGGCGTATAGGACAACCGTTTACGATGAACAGCAGGAGGAAAAAACAACGAGCGGAAACTCGACGTTTTTAGGTCACATTCGATTTCGTGTTCTTTGCTGTCCACAATGTTCGAGTCCAGTAGAGAGAAAGGAAGACTCAAGCTGTTTGTTAAGCTTCCTAACGGCAGGGGAAACACCGCACCGTACTTCCTGATAAACGAAACGCCATGATATACCACAAAATGAGCTATAACATGAACCGTCAAAGGGAACAATCACTTTTCAACTTGATAAATTTTTGAGTGATCAAGCGTCAAATTGCTTGAAGACTAAGCAGAAGAAGCTGTTCTTGGTTCAAATTAGTGGCATATGAGAAGACTCTTAGAAAATTCGATTTTAATGATAAACTTGAATTTTTTCGGTCGAAGGACAAAGCTAAATAACAGAACAGGAGATGAGTTTGTTTTTACAGAGACTACCGCACAGAAGTTGTGTTGTTGGCGCCGACATAAAATACAAAACTGCGAATTAAAAATGTCGCCGCAAGGTCGGGGAATGATTGATACCCAAAACGCTTTTCGATTCCGTTGATGAAAGCGTTTTAATTCAAGGAACTGTATTTATACTACCACACAAGAGATATTTTGGTGAGGTTTACTGTTTACTTCTTTTTAACAAGATCAATATTTGGGCACAAAATGCAGAAACTGTGACAAATGTAACACCGATTCTGAGAAATCTCCGCCAACGAAGTGGAGGGCTAATGAACTGTTGAAAAGACGATTCTTTGTTCTAACGACTGGTGAATATGCCGTTTATTTTGATAACAACTTACACAGCATAAAATTATGATAGAGACGTGCTTTCTCGAATCAGTGTTACCATAATTTTAACATTGCTTCAACCCGAAGGTTATTTCTAGGGTATTCCGGAAACGAAACGCACACTGAGCAGATGGAAAAATAAATCAACATTTTTCAGTTTCCTGTTTACAGCTGTTAAATTAACAAAGAGCGCCGCTTCCCTCGACACCGCGAAAGGAAAATTGTCACCACTAACTGGCTCTCCGTTGTGTGGTCTAAATGCATGGCAATGTGCTTACAACTGTAACATCGTCTGCTGTTTTGTTACAGTATAACAGGAACAGCAGATGGAGAAACTTGCGTATTTTTAATTCTAAACATGCATGATAGTAACTAAATACGCCTGACCCCAAGGAAGATGCGGTACAAGTATTCGAACGAACAATGAGAGCAAAGAAGATCCCAAAAAAATAATTAACAAACGCGACATCCCGTACGGCAAGGCAAGCCCCAGAACAGAGTGTGTATTTGAGGGAAAGCTTTCCAAGAAAATTAGAGTTAAATGAATATATTATTTTCCTTGGCCTTGGCTTTACACTAGAGTAAAACCTTCTCTCTTTAGACTGGTAAAAGGTGTACCAAATTACGAATGTTTCGAATAAGGCTATACCCAGGAACGACCCCACCCCACCCCTGTTCAAGAACACTCCTGGGCTCACGCTGTATGCAAAGGATTGCTGTCTATAAACTGAGAGAATAAACCAACGAGAGGAAATGGTACTCTTGTAAAGTCAAGGTAACGCCACGATTTAAGAGCACTTTTGCAACAACATCCTTGCTCAAGTTTATCGAATGACTCAATGCACTGTAATATAACCTTTGACAATTTACAGGTCTCCAATACTTTAGCGATTCCAAATAGAAACAGAACTTGCTTAGGAAACGTGATAGCTGAAAACAAGATTTATTTATGAGATCTTTGACTTGTAGATTGAAAAATGCGAATGGATTTGGGCATTGCCTGTCAACATATTATTGGTTCTCTGATTCTTCTCAAAGCTTTTTAGGATGATATCAGACGATTCTCCAATGACAAATTCCTCGATCTGACCTTCGGCGTTACAATAAATCATATACGAACTCACAAAGCTATAGTTTCGTTCGCGTTTCACTAGCAAACTACACAAATTTGCCGCTATCATTTCTCAACAAAAGAAAAGAGGAAAGGGCGACTGTGCAGTATATTCGTGTCAGAATCAAAGCCTTCTCGTTTTTCCACATGCTTGAGTGTAGGAGAGATTGTTTTGATGGCTATCAAACGCTTAAATGATAACGTAAACATCAAATACAAGATATGATCTTAGGCTTCCTTGCTCTAGCCACAACCCTGCAGGAGACCAATTCATCTTCTAAAAAGCAGCCGAAGCACTGAATCATAAAAGAAGCTAAGAGTGTTTACAACTTTCGCTGTAAACACGTTCACTGTCTAAACACTGAACAAAGAAAAGCGCAGAAGGAAAATAAATTTATATTCACGAAAGCTAGACCTGTGTTTAAAATCCCATGTAGAAATAGGCAAGAATGGATACAACACACATTGCACGAAATTCATAATTTCTGTGTCGAGGTTAAGAAGTCATCAAAAATTCTTTCTCTGGTTACGAAATCCCTTCTCCACGATGGCACTTTTCTTGTGCACGTAGTGTCCAATTTAACAAACGCAGATTGGGTTAAGCAACATTAAAACAGCTATTTACCAAACAGCTAATCAACGTACCTTTCGACGGTGTGCTTCCGAAAGAGCTCACTTCCACCGCTCTCAACACGAGTAATCCAAAGAAAAATATTAAAAAGTGGCTCTGTAGTGTCATGATTTATTCCGCAGAGCAAACTGTCCTGGGTCGCTGCACAAATTGTCTGAGCACGTTCACTTTTTATTCAGTTAAATAGTTGTCCCTTAGGTGACTCACAAGCTTCGTCAAAACAGCTCTCTTGGTATCGGCTATAGTAGAGAGGGCTTCGTAAAAAGAGGGAGCAAACGGCATGAAGCAACTTTATCTTACCGAGAGGTTGTAACAGGAAACCAATTTACCGATATATGGTGGACGTGCACAGAAATAATATCAACACCCGATGGGAGGTCCTAATTTCAGTACTCGCCTTGCCGCGTGCGAGACATGCTATCTAAGCTAATAATGTTTACCTTTGGGAAGCTCAAACTTGTAACTTTTATAAAATAACAATCTTTTAAAAATCGTAGGCGGAGAAATGTCACCCCAGTCTATAAGAAGTATGCCATCCGCAAAGCGCGCGAACTAATGAATCGGTTTAGATTGCACTGAAAGCTCATCCAGGGATATGATGTTTCTGATTGGAGTCGATAAGTTTCCCAAACTGTTAATTTGGTCAGAACTGATGCTAGATGATTCGATCCCCGGCTTTTTTTAATTTAGTGAACACAATCGGAAGTCCAAGGTCACGGATCTCTCTGTGCACACCCCCTAACACTGATTTCATGCCTATGGTGGCTGTGCGTACGGATTTGGCGCCGCACACATGCACAAGCCAAGCCTCCTGTCTTAAGATACCGGAATTGCGACTAAAGACCAGAGCAGACGACTTGACGGGCGTGGAGATCTGTCCGGTCTGTATGTTGTTAGAAGTAGTTCTTGGCTGGCTTAATGCTAAAAGTGGTCTATCTAATTTGGTGTAAGTGGTTTGTGTGTCAAAAAATAAATACCCTTCAATTGGTTAAGCAATCAAAATGAAATCGCGTTATTAATTCGTGAGGGCGCGGTTAACCGTAATCCAGGGGAAATGGATTGTTTTTCTATCCAACGTTAGTTGATTCGACGTGTAAACTGTTTTACGTTTGAAACATTGAACTTGAAAGTACTAGGTGGAAGTTGTGAAACTCGAAAATGAGCCCAGCCACCCTCTAAGGAATAAAAAGACTTGGCACACCATTCTACAAACCTATTACAGTGTAAGTAACTTAACGTGATCCCTATTCCAGCCTTCCGGATTACCTACGTTGAGTTGAGATCCGCCGCATTTTCTTTAATGAAAAACAAATAAACTGCACCGAAAGCTCCGTTGTTGTAAAGAGGGTCATGATGTGAGTAATTTTTAAATTAATCCCCAAAAACTAACTAAATTCGTGACATGTATTGAAAATCCTTAACCTCAATTGGTTGTTGACTTTAAATTCTTGGAAAGACTGTTCAGCAGGGTTCTACCGTACAGAGGACAATTCCAAGTCAAAGCAATCTTTCCTTCTTCCATAAACTTTAATTTTTTTTGTATATTCAGTTTAAAAAAAAAATCCTTAGGTCGTGTTTCAGTTCTCATTTTGACCTGATGGCTGTGACGTTCGCAGGCTATATTCTGACACCAATATTCTGCTACCATAATCTGCCAAGACTGTATCCAGTTTGAACCATCTTGTTGTATTTACGGTACATTTTATATGTGGGTGAATCCTATTGTCTCTTGACTTTTTGCATCCGTTGCTTTTGTAATCTGCACCAGGCCCTTGGTTGCTTTTCCTTCCTTCCTTCCTCCCTTCCTTCCTTCCTTCCTTCCTTCCTCCCTTTCTTCCTTCCTCCCTTCCTTCCTTCCTTCCTTCCTTCCTTTCATTTGTTTTGTTTATCTCACTCGGAAACTGAGCATGCATAGGAGTGTGGCAGCACCCTTCGGATCTACCATTTCTACTTAGTTTGGTAAATGAATCTCTGTCGATTTGATACAAAGTACATTTGATCATTTCATCGTCATCATCATCATCATCATCATCATCATCATTATCATCTTTATTATTATTATTATTATTATTATTATTAACATCGTCAAACTACAAGAAAAACAGCTACAGAACACACAGGGCAAAATGAGTGGTCTATCTCTGTCAGCAGTAATCGTGACTTCCAAAGCCAATTTGAAAAATGGCTACGTGGGAGGACATAAGAAGCCCTTGGAAATGATTAATGCACTGAAATGCGTAACGGAACTTTGGGTGAGATTTGTAATCCAGCCCGAAGCCAATGTGCCGATATGGGGTTATTCACGGTAGGCTGTTTTGGTTTATCAACACTAATCTTATCCAGAAATCAAACGAAAAATCTGTCAATTGTTATACTCCTCTTTGTTGGGTAAAATGTTGTTATACACAAACTATCAGTTGTCGGAGTTACAAGAGTTCTGTGCAGGGGGCAGTTGTAAATTCCGGTGGTCAGCAGATTAAATTTACCTCCATTGTTTACTTTGTTATAATTTGGGATTCCTGTTTGTTAGTCAACGACACAGAATTTCAACAAGACTTTGCAACTTGTATTTCATGGTAGACAAGTTGAAAGAAAGCAATGTAAAATGTATAGTTTTTATAAAGTTTAAACAACCCAGTTATTCGGTATTTTTCTTTTCTTTTTGGTTCCCGTTTAACCTTTTAAAGTGTTTGTCAGTCGTCAGTTTATCGCACCACGAAGTTCTTTGGCAGCCGCTCTTACGAAGATAATGTTTTTGGTCCTGATAACTCAAATAAACATTTTTCAGAAGAATGAAAACATCTAACACTAATAAAATTTTCAAGAGTGAAATAGATTACAGCACAATTTCAGTGTATAATAATGAAAGAATTTAACAAAAGACGTGGATATATTACTATCTTTCCACGTTTCCTGCATATAACAAAAGCGCCACGATAAATTTGACTGAAAGTGCTGTATATCATTTTAGTATCTTACGTCATTGTATTTAATTGACAGAAATTGCATTTCCGTTACTGCAAATTAAGGAAAGGATTACTTCCGTTTAATCTCAACGAGAAAAGATAAAATACATCCGAATTACTGATGCATCATAGCTAGGAAACCAATGATGAGCTAAATGCTAGGGGGGTTTAGCCTTATTATTACTCTATCACGGTTGTCGATCAACGGATGGGGTGGGGGGAATCGACCTTCTTTCTCGATCTGTAGCTAAATGTTTAGCAGCTGAACGATGTTATTTTCATTAAGACTATAGCACTGATGTTCTCTCATTCCAAGCCTACGCTGACATTGTTCTACGTATTCTTTGGAGAACGTGGTCTTTCCGAAGTAAATAACTTGAAAGTAAAACCGCACCGTTTGTATACCAACACCAATTAGTAACACGCCTTCATCCATTACCATCCGGGCTGACTCTGAATTTTGTCACGTTTCCCAACAACTCATGCAACATGTACAAAACTGGCTCTTATCCGAAAAATCAGAGGGACAGCCGTTCCACTGAGAGACATTCTCAAACTCAAATAAACCAGCCAAATGACCATCAGACCGTAAAACTCAGCTGGTGCATGGGATTTTAACCTACTGGCAAGTCTGGACCAAGTGGCGTCTGAGCTACAAAGACAAGATTTGATGGCATCATTAAAGCTACTTGACATGTTGGAGGATGGTTCTGAAGTGAGTGGAAGCCATGATATTCTCTTTTACGGTTTCCATACATATTAAGGATTGGACTATTAGCCTAAAAGGTAGTGGTTTCGAATTCCACATTAATTTGTGAAGTATCCTTGTCACTCCAGCCACATCCCACAAGCTTTACGTTTTCATTGCTTGTTTTATTGATATGTGGGTACTTGAGCCTGAGCATTAGCTATGCCATGCTGATGAGGCCTAACAAGGCCGAAACAGCTGTCCATGGCTGCTAATGCTTGGGCTCAATCTTTGCTTTGGTAGATTTAAGGGGTAATGCCCGCTACCATGTGGCCTTAGTGCCTTTTGAGTGGCTTCAGCTTACTTGATCACATTAATTTGTGAAGTATCCTTGTCACTCCAGCCACATCCCACAAGCTTTACGTTTTCATTGCTTGTTTTATTGATATGTGGGTACTTGAGCCTGAGCATTAGCTATGCCATGCTGATGAGGCCTAACAAGGCCGAAACAGCTGTCCATGGCTGCTAATGCTTGGGCTCAATCTTTGCTTTGGTAGATTTAAGGGGTAATGCCCGCTACCATGTGGCCTTAGTGCCTTTTGAGTGGCTTCAGCTTACTTGATCACATTAATTTGTGAAGTATCCTTGTCACTCCAGCCACATCCCACAAGCTTTACGTTTTCATTGCTTATTAGTGAGGATTGCCGAGGACGAGGAACTGGAGAGCACCATTTAAGGAGATGGTGAAATGTGTCAAGCCTCTGACGCGAGCACCGTGCACATTCTTGTCTGTGACCAACATTGATAAATTCTGGCCATTCTTTCACTAGATGAAAACAATGCGCTTCTCCCTGAAAAATGTCTTTTCGTCTATATAACTGAACGTTAAAACAGGATGGGTGACAGCTTTCTAAATATCAGACAAACTAACAAGTCCTCGTCTCCCTTCCACTGTTGGTATCAGTTCTCCTTTTACCGCTTCAGAGAGAGACTGTTGCCATGTGATCATTTTGCGGCAGTCATGTGGTTATTTTTAGACAAGCCTATTTCCGTGGGCGAGAAAGATTTTAACCCCTCCATATTGACAGCTTCTTAACTTCACGTTGTTTGGCACTGATTCTACATTTTTAATTCTAATGCTACACCCACAAACAAGCGAAAACGAACGACAGATTTGTTCCTTAGGCTAAATCGATCATTTAGTATTGCAAAGGAAACCTAGCCAATGTCTGATCAAGTTGGCGAATTACCAATCAACCGGTTACAGGATGTGTTCGGTTTTAGAAAATTAAAATCTTTCAAGTACCTGGAATGCAATTTGCTCACGTTCCATTGTTATATTTTTGGTTCCACCTTCATCCTCTTCCGTTATTGATTTTTTGTTCTTTTTCTAAACAGGTATAGGTAATGGCGGAATAAAGTTGTGGGTCGAGCGTAAGTGTGCGTGTATTTCATCTAGTACTTTTCTCCGTCCCTCCGCATACCTATAACGAGTGGTTATAAATCAGAAAACTGTTCGTTTCCAGAAGCGTCGTTTCCCGAAAAACAACATAGGAAAAAGGGGCAAAGACTCTTTCTTTGAAAAGGCCATTTGCAACCCTAGCTCTTTAACTCTTTTAACTTTTCGTCTTAAGAGTGTCACGGTTGAAACATCGGAACGAAATAAGTCTTAATATCTCGCAAGCTCCTCAAGAACTGGCTCAAGGGGCAAACGCAAATCAAAATCAGATCAATGAGCGGTCTATATTGGCCACGTTACAGTTAAGACATGCTGGTCAGCGGACTACACTGTACACACTTGGTACTTCATGTTACTACAAGGGCTCAAAAATCTTGAAAGAGTGATGAAGGGGGTAGGTCGAACTTCAACAACTTTCAAAATAATTTACAAATAGTGCAGAAAGTAAATAACAATGTCTTCCGATTCTGTAGCGCTTTCTGCTCAGTTATTTATAGACCCCGAGTGTTTAAAGATTGGAAATGTACTAAATGTTAATGTGTAAGTCTTAAGCCTGCTTAATTTAAGCAAGTAGATGAAGAGGCTGATGTAGACGTAGAAAAACACCGAGTTCTATTCTATGTTTGCACTAGAAATTCCTGATGTTTTTGTCTGTAAAGACACTTTGGTACAGGGTTAGAGGGGTTTGAAAGCAAAGTTTTCTCGAAGAAACGCAATAGCTGACGTTTGAGGACCTGTTTGTAACTGGTCTGTGTATAAGGTGAGCGGGTTTCCCTTAACGTTTATGTCTTACAATAGCTTATCCTCAGGAAGGTTTTCGCAGAGGCGTTGCCACATGAAATTTTCAATGAGTGTGGTAATTTATATGCCACTTTTAGTATAAGAAATGCTAAAGGGTTTTCTCGATCTAATTTTAAGATTTCTTGCAGGGTTGAGGTTTGCACTAAATACAGTTTTATTACAATGATTTCTGTATTGTCTCCTTATGGCAGACTGCATTACATGATATTTAATTTAAAAATTAATATAGTGGAGTACATCATATGACATCAAATCGCATTATATTCCGTTTCGCTAACTAACAGCTAAGATGCTGAAACGTCTTAACAGAATTTGGACTGTTTGACCATTACAAGGATAGCCTTTAATTTAATATTCCTTATATTTCCATCTTCAAACTTTACGGAATAAAGCTGGTCTGTAACCTGCATAATTTCTCCCTTTTTAACTTCGTCTGGAAGTGAAACTTGTGCGAGGATAATAGTCCCTGTAGTAAGTTCCAAGGGATCCGGTTTCGTATTCAGGATTGTGTTTTCTCTTGATACAACCAGCTTGTCTACTCCAGATCCAAGGAGTTCAAATTTGTCTTTTTTTACGTCGATTGCTGCAGCGTTTCCCTTTAAATATTGGCCGTCGTGTGATGCAAAAACTGGAGAACCCACCATGATACAATCTGCAGAGAAAGAAAAATCTTACAACTAAAAGTGAAAAACAAAAAAGTCTTCATTAAAAAAATGTTTCCCAGGCTGTCGTTTCAATAATCAAAGCAGTGTACTATCAACCAACTCTACAGAGACGCTCTCAAGTAATTCTGTTTTTACCCAAATTACTTTAGAGATTCGGCTTTTTCTATTTGTTTGCTTGTTTATTTTTTGTTTGATTGAATTCTTTTCGATAAAAACGGCGGTTTGAATTTATTGCTATTCTTTCCTTGTAAAAGCGTGGTCAGTTGCAACAACCAAAAAGCTCAATCCAAAATTACTGTTTCCTGCACAGAGTATATGCGGAGTAGCCATGAATGAATTTCCTTTGGGAAATGAAGTTCAGTATTATGCAAATGTTTTTTTATTGTTTTAGACCTCCAGCATAGCCGCTCCGCACATACTTTATAAAAGGATCTACAAATGCCAGCTTGATTTTGAAGACTGCTATCACTTCCCACGTGACACACAGTTTTGTGCAAAGAATCAATAAAGCACCTTGATAACTGAATGGGAACAAAATCAAAGAAAGCGTACCTCCTGGAATTTCACATCCGTAGACTTCAGCTCTTATACAGACTGAATTGGTTACTCTTCTTGGCCGTTGAACTAGAATTTGAATGCTCCCTGCAATAAACGGTTTAGTGACACTGATGTTGCTCCTTCTTGATTTGAAAACTGGCTGCAATGAGAAAAAACATATTTAATATCATATGAAGATTTTTCATTCTAGATGTCAAAAATATATAGAGTTGAAAATAACCTTTTTAAAGCTGATGATTTCTATCCAATAAAACTGATCTTGGTACCGGAACAAAGAATCTGCATCTTTGGCTTAGCATCACACAATCATTTTTGCAACCATCTCAAAGAGTGTCTTCACACTTCATGGCAAATTTATAGCGATAGCTTCTTTCGTTTTGGGTTGTTTTTAGTAACATCAGGATAATAAATGGTTTCACTGGGTCTTGATCGACGATTGTAAGCTTTGTTAATACAGCTCCATTTGCACAACAGCGTCGATGCTGAATATTATATACCCTGTTTAATAAAAAAGGACCTAAATTTACCTATCTATCCACCTACCTTCCTGCCTGCCTGCCTGCCTGCCTACCTGCTTGCCTACCTACCTACCTACCTATCTAACTACCAACCTACCTACCTACCTATCTACCTACTTACTTACATACTGACCTACGATCCTATTCAGTTAAAATTGGCTATTGTGTGGGTTTTACCTTTTCAGCGTATAATTCATACCACTCGTGTGAAATGCGACCACCCAGTCCAATAACTCCAATTACACTGGTATCTCGAACTTCAATCGTTGCCGCTGTAATTTTGTATTTCTTTGGTAGGTCTATCCTCAATTCGCTTAACTTCTCGTTCTTTGAGCACCAGTATCTGTTTCCACCAAGACGGCCGTGGTGAGCAGGATGCTCATCAGTTTCACTGGAGGCGCTGAAGGAATTGTCTGGAATAGCTCCGCTAATCATTCCAAGAGGTAAACCACCATCGCAAGCTTGGAATTTGGAATAACAGAAATGAATTAGCTTAGCTTTAATAAGGTTCGTCAGTTCACAGAAAAATCGCTGTTTACTCTCCGTCCGAAGAGTTTTTGAAAACACCTCATTTTATTAACTAAAATTAAACCAAACCTACTTTAGTGTTATCAATAGTTTTTTCCAGAAGTTAGATAATTTCTGCAATTCTGACCCCACCTTTCTCCCATAGCAGCGAAAAACGACAATGTTCAACAAAACCCCTAAATAAACTGAATTGAACTGACAGCTATTCAAGCACACTGTAGATAAAAGCAAAGCAAACGGCGTTGAAATGTTCTGATGTGATATTCCATTTCCCCCACTAAAATGGTCAAGGTACCTAAAAATGTCCCCACAATGTTGGGATGATGGGCATTATACAGGCGTTAACTTTTTTGTTTTAATTAAAGAATCGACTAAAAGTCAATACAGAAAATTTCGTATTTACTCTCAAGTTGTCTACCAACCATGTTAAGCAAGTCTCTCTAAAAATATTTTTGATTTTATTGTTTATGAAAAAAAAACTGAAATGCTAAAACAAAAACGCTTGAAAATGTTAGCATAATGTAGTGAGCGCACTAGCGGTAAGAGAGTACCCAAGAGGATGTCGTCGTCGTCGTCGTCGTCGTCGGTGTCGTCATCTCTTTATTAAAGTCTCAAATCTTTACAGCCGAGCACAGATACTATACTAATTAAGGCGACTAAGGAGAGGGGAAAGCTGGAGTACCCGGAGAAAAACCCCACTCGACCCACTTATGACGCCGAGTCCGAGAATCCAACATGAGAGACACTGGTGGAAGGAGAGCGCTCTCACTGCGCCAACCCTGCTCCCCTCAGCCCAAAGAAATAAGTTCATTTTACAAAAAACTGTCACTATTCAGTAAACCTTCAATATCTGTGATCTATGAATCATACATTTGTGAGAGTTAATAACGGAAATTCACATACATTATTGTCTTGAACAAAGACGAATAACCCCAACTGATAAGTGAAAGTTTAATGCATATACGATGCCGCGTTCACCAAATAGAGGCTAAACTTAATTCACTTCCTTGCGAAACAAAGCCCACTCATAAGTAAAGGAATGTAAGCGAGTGATGTTTCTTAACTTTCCTTTTTTTTTTTTTTTTCATGATTACGAAACGCAATTCGATACAGAAGCCTGTTCAGTTGAAGTGACAGGAAGGATTTCGCCACAGCCCCGTAAATTATTTATTCATGCATTATGGTCGTACTATTCCTTACAAACAAACAGCGAGTGTGAATAAAGTATTTGAGAGGGAAAAAGAATGCAGAACTGTGTATGGAGCTGTGCATATTGCTTATTTGTGTTGTAAGCACCAGAAATTATCAGAGCGCTAGAAATTTCTGTGATTAGTAATCCCTAGTTTAACAACCGTTACACGGTAGAAGAGAAAATGAGTTACGCTCCATTTCGAAGGGATCTTTGTTAATAAATATATACACTTGATTTCTGCTGAATGTTTCACTTGCGGATGTAGATAGTGATGAATCCAACAAGGAGTAAATAATATATCATTATTTACCTTGTGCACAGGTTGGCTTTGTTGGGGTCCACACTCCATCATCACAGCTCATAGCTGCTGAGCCGTGCAACACATAATCGTCCAAACATTCAAATCTGACAACTGAGCCATGTTGAAAATTGTCCCCAATGGTTCTTCCATGTACAAGATGGCCAGGGTTACGACAAGGTGCTTTCAATATGGAACAAAATTAGACAATGGAAAGGTAAAACAATTATGACAAGAAGCCGTTCAGAGAAGTTTAGAAACAGGCAAAATATTCTTACACGATTGAACATCAAACAAAAAATTGGCTTCCACCAAGTATTTCAATTAAAAAATATGCTGCCGGTCAAATAACCTTTGGGATTAATGGATGATGAAGTTGATTTTTGTTAACGTGCTATTTAGTAAATACAGAATTACTTGATCCGCAGGTAGCATAGCTAATCTGGATCCCGTAAGACTGCAGAAAAATTTTTTAGAGCATATATTGCTGAACTCT
>JAEMWC010000192.1:392500-397500 GCA_016490735.1 Pachyseris speciosa
TGGGCTGGGAAGCAGGTGGTGCAGAGGGTGGCTGGGGGACTTCATTTTCGCCATATATTTGTAGCACAAGTGTACTCTATGTAATAATGTAAATTGACCACCGTAAAGGGATTCGATTAGCTGACGTTTCGAGCGTTAGCCCTTCGTCGGAGCGAATCGAGGAATTGTGGGCTGTGTATGGCTTATATACAGAAAATGGAGCTATGCTATTGGTGGTGGCAGCGTGAGAAACAGGACTAAATTAATTGAATGAAAAGCGCTCGTCGATACCGTGGGGATTAAGAGTGCCGATTTCAAAGACCAACTTTTGCTCGAGATTTTGTACCGCTTTCCGTGGTGCCTTGAAGTAGGGAAAGGCCGGAGATCCACATGTGTTGTTTGAAATGGCTAGGGAGATTAAAATGCCGCGCGACAGGTTTGGATGCATCTTTGTCATCTTTCTCAACATCGCGTAGATGTTCTCGGAATCGGTCACCTAGTCGTCTTCCTGTTTCGCCGAAGTATAACTTCTTGCGTAATGTGCAGGTTATGCAATAGATAACATTTGCGGGGGTACACGATCAGTGATCTCAACAGATCGCTTAGGGCCAGATATTTTGCTAGTGTTTTGAATGAAAGGACAAGTTTGGCATCGCGAGCACGCGCATTTAAAAGTGCCAGGTTGTTCAGTTGTTTTGAATGCGCTCCCAACTAGAAAAATACCTACATTTTTGTCGCGCTTGAATGAAATCAGTGGTGGTTGCGAAAAGATTCTAGCAGTTTCTGGATCATTTTGCAGTATCTTAAAGTTATTAAGAATGGTGGCCTTAACTGGGTTATTATGAGGGTGAAATGTGAGGGTCAAAGGAATTCTGTCATTCTTTTCCTTTTGTGACGCCTGTAGTGCTGACTGTTGATCAATTTGCTGGGCGCGGTGATGGCCCGCTTGAACCACAGAATCAGGATAGCCACGTTTCTCGAAGAACTGGCACATTTCCTCTGATTTGTTGGAAAAATCACTACATAGACGTCAAAGTCTAAGAAATTGAAAATAGGGAATGGTGTTTTTGACATGAGATGGATGTGAAGATGAATACAACAAATAACTGTGAGAATCGGTGGGTTTGTAGCGCCGGCACTGGTATATAAATCATTGCCGCTGATAGAAACTTTAATATCTAGAAAGGGCAGTAAAGTTTCCGAAATTTCCCGGGTATATTTTAGAGCCGGATGAAAGGAAGTAACGACGGTTATAAATTGATTGATTTCCTCCTTGCTAGATGAAATTGTCCGATGCAGTCGTCAATGTAGCGACCGCAGAGTTCAGGTTTAGGACCGTTGTACTGATTGAAGAATTGGTACTCCAAAAAGATTGGCGTAGCTAGGTCCCATTTTTGTGCCCATCGCTACACCATTAATTTGTTTGTAATAGATATCAGCGAAAGAAAAACAGTTAAGAGTTAAAACTAGTTCAGCTAGGCACAGAAGCGTTTCCTAGCTTGGTTCCTTGAAGGTGCGTTGATCGAAAAAATACTTAAGTGCTTGAAGACCTTCGCCGTTTGGAATGACGGTGTATAGAGATGTAATATCCATAGTGAAAATTAGTTTGTCTTCGCCGGTGAAATTGAAATCGCGGAAAATTTCAAGTGCATGTTGACTGTCTTTAATGTAAGATGGTTAAGATAACCCACAAGATGGTAACCCACAATTCCTCGATTCGCTCCGACGAAGGGCTAACGCTCGAAACATCAGTTTATCGAAACCCTGTACGGTGGTCAATTTACATTATCAACTCAACTGTATTTTCTTTTACTCCTTAACATAATCTTTGTGCTTCTTGCTTTTCGTGTGTTTGTGTCTGAGTGTAAGTGTTTTGTGCGTTGTGTGTGAATTCTTATTTAATTACGTCATCATCTTCTTGACATGTACCCACTGCTTAGATTATTTTATTTTAATATATTCTAATCACAATGGCTATCTGGTCTTTTTAGCCCCGTGGTTACTTTTCCATGGACAACTCTAAAATTTCCTTTAAAATCAACATCTGCGCCGCAATTTTGAAGTTTAGCGGGGAAGTAGGGAGCCTGGGAATGAATGTTTGTGCCAAATGGCACGCGTTCTTCACTGATGGGGATTTTTTCCTGAATTTTTTTTTTCGTAAATGGCAAACGTCTGCTATTTTTACTGGTTCGCCTATTGTAAATTTGCATGCTGTTATCACACACTTTTTTTGCATCCTGTTGTCACAAACTTGCTACTTATCATTAATGAAAGTTAATTTGGTTGAAAAAGCAGAAACAATAGGACAATCACAGCTCACCAAAGCATCGTGGTACTGAGGCACTCCAATCTTTTGATTCTTCGCACTCAATCTTGCTGCTTCCAGCCAACGTGTAGTTATCACTACAAGCGAATTCCACAGTGCCTCCATAGTTGTAATTATTCTTCACATTTACTTGTTTGCCATTCACTGGAGTACCTGGGTCTCCACAGCTTTTAACTATGAATAAATACAAAGAAGACATAATAGGGCCTTGCATCCACTAAATATGCTCTCATCTCCGGCCCACTTTACTAAACCCTAATTTAATTGTAGGCCCTAAATACATGCAGTTAGTGGTTTGTTAAGGTACGTCACTGCCGTTGTTGCTTTTTTGTAAAGTCGCTGCGTCTCTCCAGTCATCACCAAACAACCAAAAATAGGCACGGGGCCCAAAATGGGTGGCTTAGATTAAAAAAAAAAAAAAGCTAACGGGACTTAGTTGTATTTATTGTATTCTTTTATGAGGCTTGTTTTAGACCCATTTCCAAATATGGCCACGTAAAGTTAATTAAAACAAGCACTTCATTCATACGGAACTAAGTACTTACTTTTACATGAGGTTGTAAAGCCACTCCATAAGCCAGTGCTGAGACATGTCCTCACTTCTGAGCCGCTGATCTCGTACCCTTTTTCATTGCATGCAAACTTTACGACGCCGTCCACCTTAGTGTTGGTCTCCAATACCTTTGTGGCCATCACTGGTGTTGGTAACAGCCCGCAATCAATTTCTAAGGGTAAAAATGGTACAAGCAGCACTTACACGATATAAAGCTTAAGTTCCATGGTTCGCTTATTTCATGTCGTCGTAAATGAAAAAAATCAAAAGAAAGAGCTAAAATTCTTAATTTAACAGACATGTTTATCGTGACCTTCCCGCTGTTAAACACCAGCTTAAACCACCTAAGTTTAAACGTGCAGTTAAATTCATCCGCGATTTTATCAGTTTTCTATAACATTGATTAGAAAAATCAGGAGAATGTTCTAAAACGCTTAAAGGAGCTGTGCAATGTACGCAGCATTTATCAGAATGCGTCAAAACATGGTGTTGGAAAGGCATGATACTTTCTATAGGAACTTGCACGCACTTACGAGTAAACGACTGCGCGTTCGGTTTGGCCACCCAACGCAATCTTTACGCAAGTTTAATTTGCGACAACGTCCTTCTCCTTTTGGCCTGAGTTCAAACCCAGAAAGATTTTTTGCCCCTGCAACCATCAACATCCTTCAAAGAGCTCAAGGAGATACTTGGAGTTTCATTAGTGCTTACCTTGGCAAGTTGGCATTCGTCCACTCCACCTCTGATTTGATTGGCATTGACGGTATTTGTCTCCAACAAGCTTGTATCCATGGTTACAATCAAAATATACTCTACTCTTGAACGTAAAGATGTAAGATTTAATTTCGCCATTGGGAGGGATCCCTGGGTCACCGCAACTTTTAGCTGAAATAAAATCAAAACTAACTTGTCTTGACTCTAGTCATGAGATTACAAATAATTGCGTTGACAACGTTATTTTGCTCCACACCCCTGTCAGCTATTCAGACGAGTAAAGTACTGGCAGAGGTGTGATTACGTGAGTCATCTCATTTTGGTATAGGTCACGCGACCAATAATCGGTCATGAACAGTATGGGTTTAAATATGTTGATAAGACAATCATGACAAATGTAATGCGCTTAACTTTTTCTATCTTATATTATCAGATTTTAAGGTGATGAAGACAGTCATGGTTGATTGAAGTTACATGTAATCAGTTAATCAATCGATTAACTGACAACATTGAGTGACAACATTTTAGCATGTCATGATACGTAGAGACACAAAATAAAATAGCATTACAAATGACAAATGCGTAATTACTTTAAGTGACAATAAGGCCAACCGCCGCCTCCTGGAGACATGGGGACAACAACGTGGCAGAAAACGCAAATCAACACACCGTCCATGTATAGTGCAGACCATAAATAATGAAAGCATTCATATAGCACAGACCATTCCTCAGTAAACTGCCTATATAGTGCTGATCATATTTCAATCACGTGTAGCATCCTGAACGGAAACTTACGCGAACAGGCGAAAGCAGGGCCAGACCATCCGCTGATGCCACAAGTTCGCACTCCAATTCCCCTTGAAAAGTATCCTGTTTTACACCTAAACATCACTCTCTCGTTGTATCTGTATGAAGCTTTGTCCTTTGTGGATTTCCATAACTCAGCATTTGCTGGAACTTCGGGAGGGCCGCAGGATGGCACTGTTCCAAAACAAATAGAGTAATGTTCTCTCAAACAAGGATATGTTGAAGCACTTATAAAATTTACATTACGTTATGATTTCAACCCTCTTAGATGTATGAACACTTTAAAGATTCCATGAATGTGGCAAATGAAACAAGGTTGAAGAGTAACAAAATAATGTAACCTAACCTAGGGCCAGTTATAGTAATCATATACGCGAAGAAATTACTCAATTCTAATTGGCTAAAAAAGCAGTGCAGTTTTGCTGTAACTAACCTGCGATCAGGCCCAATTGAAGCATCGCTCTTTTGTCCTCTTATGTGGGCGCTCGCTACAATTGGGCCTGATACAAAGTCTCACAGGAGTCTGTGGCTTCGTCCAGAATTTGGACGAAATCTGATTGGCTGATTCAATAACCGGAAGTCACTAAGATGCGTGTTCGCGAAGCTCTCGCGAAATCTTCT
>JAEMWC010000192.1:402500-440000 GCA_016490735.1 Pachyseris speciosa
AAAAACATAAACGAGGAAATGTAACGTCGGGCAACAAAAAAAAAAGACCAACAAACTGCGGTCGGATGCAAAACTAAAACGTTAAAGCTGAATACCTCAAGGGTCATTGTCGGGTTGTCCGGCACATTCGAACCCGTCGCGTTTTCTTGAGAAGAACTTTGGGACGCATTGTCACCGCTCGCGGTTGTTCCTGACGTTAAACCGGCCTGTGATGAAGACGTAGTTGGCGGAGCCACCTGCTCACCAGAGCCTTGAAGGGGCTGTAAAATTTGCTGGGCAGTTGACTGGGGACGGACGCTCGGGCATATTTGAAACGATTCCAACCAAAGTTAGGCAAAACTATTAAAAGACTTGTTGGCAAGAAGATGCTTGGCTTCCCCCTTAGAGAGGAGTAAATAGGCGTATTTAGAGAGACTGGGTAATTCATCAGCCACCCATATATTTACTACTACTGTTTCTGCTCAGTCATAGTTAGCATGCGAAGGAAACAATGGGTTGGATTTATCCAATTGCCCTTCAGGCTAGTTGATTCTACCTTTCATTGAATCAAGGATCACAGGTTCATTCTACACTTAAAAAATTCAGATATTTTTCCAGTGGATAATTAGCCATCCAGTGTATAAATACCTCTCATCCACTGAATAAAGTTATCTATCAATATACCTACCAAACATGGAGCCTCTGATAAACAGCTAAGAAAGTGGTTAATAAAAATGGCTCCTTAGAAGCCAAGCACTTGAGAAAAAATCATTTTGTTATCCCACTGAATGAGTTCAACACAAGTGTACCACCAGCGTTTTAGTAATACTACAAAATTTGTTTTATAAATTAAATTACATTAAAAGAATACATCAAGGCCGACCTACATTTATTCATTTGTTCAAATTAAAGGTAAGCGAGCTTCAAAAGCTAAAACTTAATAAACGAGTGAACGGCAAAATCCTGTTTCTCCACAATTTAAATAAAACAACACTCTCGGCTCCTTACTAAAAAAAGTCTTTACTATTGTATTTCGAAGGGAAGACATAAAATACATCGACAATATTAATCACCTCAGCTTCCTTCAACCGACATTAGGCTTTGGCGATACATATCGCCTTTCCCGGCGTTCATAAAATTTGTTCGTTATAAACGCTTACTTTGGGCCCCAAACCGCAAATATTCCCCAACAACAATGAACCATGAGGGACAAGGCATTCGCAAAACAAAAATGGCGTCGTCTTCATTCCACATCACTTCACGCGCGAGAGCTCGCGTAACGGAAGTAACTGTGATTGGCTGATTTTAAAAATTGTCAATCAATCAAAAAAGTGGGCGGTAGATGTTCCGTGGAAGACTTGTATCAGGCTCTATTTTTCGTTTCGCCTTTCCCGCGGGAAAGGTTTACCATCGAAACGAAAATAGAACCTGATCGCAGGTTATGCTGTAACACAGTACAAAAACGTGTAACATCAGTGCAAAGTTGTAACACAGTGCAATTAACAATGTATTTTTATTAGCTTAGAAACAATAGAAATTTGAATTAGTCAATCAGATCGTAGCTGCTTCTATAGTAACTAGTTCGCGGTACGTTTGAGCTGCATTGAGATAGTGAAACCAAAAAAAAAAAACAATGGCCGACGGTTTGTGCATGTGTCTTTCGCAATAGCAACAAAAACTAACAGAGGAGCTGAAAACAGCTATAAAAACGAAACAGTTTTTGGCTGTCTGTTTGGAGAAAGTGATGTCTAGAGAATGAAATTACAGACGAAATCGAAAATTATGAGCCCGTTGAGCCCGAGAGATTTTCATCAATGTTAAGCCCTAGAGATTTACAATGATTGGTTTGGTTTATTTGGACGCCGTCGACAATAATACTGATTACATTGTCATTTAGAGATTGTAATTTTTGCCTCGAGCTAATAATCATAAACTCCGGTTTGGGTAAACTATCCCTTCCAAAACTAGAACTGACTACCTGAAGCGTAGCTTTAGTTACAGTGGCGCTCTTTCATGGAGCAATCTTCCTGAGGAAATGCGTACTGCAAATTCCTTGGATCTCTTCAAGAGAAAAATTCACAGATTGTTTTTTGAACAGTACTCCCACACGGCAAATATGTAAACCAGTTGTAGAAGATTTTTATATATGTTCTATGTAAAACTGACATTTTAACCGTGTTTACCGAAAAAGCTCTATTAAGCCCCCCCGGCGGGGGGGGGTTATTTAATTTCAGGCCTTATGAACGGGGGACTTATTGGAGAGGGAGCTTAATAGAGAGGGGGGTGGGGCTTATTTTGAACACGCCGTTTTCGTGTTAAATAGTTTCTTCACAAATCTCAAACAATTGCGGTAAAACGTTAATTAAATACCGAGCAGGAAACAGTATTGTGTGTTTTGTTGTATATTTGTTTTAAAAAGAAAAAATAACAGGGCCGCATAAAGTGTATTTCGTAAGTCAGAGGGAATAGGAGGGAATAATTACAAAATCTCGTGTCCAAAAAGGGGGAGATGGGGCTTATTAGAGAGGAGGGGCTTATTACAAAAACAGACTCCCAAATGGAGGGCTTAAAAGAAAGGGGGGGGGGGGTTAATAGAGCTTTTACGGGTAAATAAAGTTATCATTCATTCATTCAAGCCATTGTACGCCGAGATAACAAAAGCAAACAAGGCGAAGATTATGACACAGCGCTTGATAGACACTTCAAAAACAAAGTAACCTTATGGCTATAGCTTATAACTGTTTAGCCGGGTTTTGTGGCTTAAAAAAAAACTTAAAAAGCATTGACAAATTTGTTGTTTTCACTGAACGCGTGATGAATAAATTATTTGTGCAAGTGATTCACCTGCGTTGCTTCTGCAAAATTATATGCTATCTCATAATATTTTCGTGTGTATTATTGATAAGTTACCATATGATTTTTCTCGTTCAATTTGGAATAAATAAGCACTTGCGCCGCAAATTGCACTCGCCCGTATTTTGTGAGTAATTTACTCGTGCTTATTTATTCCAAATTGCACTTGAAATAATGTGATTGTGCATTTCGGCAAAGTAAACGTTTATTTCACTGAGATAACTTTAAATGGATACACGGGACTCTCCATTAAACTCAGAAATAGTGTCACAACCGGACCCTATACAAAATTAAACAATCATTCAAAGCACGTAAGTCGCTCTCTTAAGACAGAAAACGTTGATAAAAAGCTTATGCTCTCGTTAGCTAAGGCGAATTCAAAAAATAATGCTTATTGTCTTTACCCTTACTGATGAATAACAGCTCAGATCTCCAAGAAACGGCTTAAGAATTTTTTAGCTATCCACTTTCACGTGTCATACAGTTTTCTCTATTCAATGCTGTCGTTTTTGTCACCCATTGCATCCCTTGGCGAAACCCAGTTTACCTGCCCGCTCCGCATTCTTCTCTATTCGTTTGTCGGTGTAACAACAGTTTTTACGCGCCATTATTTGATGCCTACTTGTAGAGGTTTAGCTTGGGCATCGCACAGGAAAATTCTGAGCTCCCGAAACAAGCAGTCTACATACCGGAGATAAACTCGTTGTTATAAAGGGAAGCGATTAGGAATAAATGGTAAAAACAACAACGTTGATCAAACCAAAGCTATATCGACCGACCCCGTGACCGACCGACCCCGTGACCGACCGACCCCGTGAGACCGATCTGTAAAGACACCACAACATCCTCGACAAGAAACGGCATCTCGGAAATTCTTGAATTTGTTTACTCCTCTTCTCTTTCATCGGTGATAGTTGATTTATTCTTTTTTGTTTCATTTTTCCGATTTCTGGATTTTGGAGTCCAGTTTCCAAATTCTATATTCTAGGGTTGCCCTCTCGGATTGGGAGGAAACGTTAATCTAGCGACCACTTGTACTATATTTGAATTATAATTTATGGGATGTTTTCATACTTTGTCAACGCCGGACATATTATATATGGGAAGAAAAGACCGAAGACTACTTCATAGTGAATATTTTATTGGACTAGTTCCTCGACCAATCACGATCGATACTCAGCTACTTTTGTCATGAGTTACAGCTGAACTTTTTCTATGTTAAGGCTGGGTTAATTTCTTCAATAAATGTTTTCTTACTTACATGCGATTCACTTATTCACATATAAAAACTCACAGGTGCAGTTTGGCTTGGGATTATCCCATTCTCCCCTTTCATTGCAGGTCAGTATCTTGGCACCTTCCATTTTATAACCTGGGAAACAGCTATATACCACTCTGTCACCAACCGTCACATAGTTTTCATCGTAATTGCTGCGAAAAATCTGTTTATTTGCGTGTTCGGTATCTTTAGGCTCTTGGCAGAGGATTTCTAAACAAGAACAACAGTATACTTCGTCAGTAATTATACATGTTTACATGTGATAAGCAATATCTGGCAAAGCACAAAGTGCAAAGTTCATGAAATGATTATAAAGCAAAGGATAGGTATCATAAGCTGATGGGTTAGGCGTGGTTATGGTATCTATCCCACTAAGATAGAAGCCAAGAAGCATTAGAAACCCAATGTTTCCTATCGGTGGATTATCTGTTCAGGTGAAAGGAAGGTGAATAACTAACAAGTAAAATTAAGTTATAATGTCTTTCATTTCACGAAACACGTCCATTGTACTGCAAAATCAGTGAGGTCATCCCTTAGCTAACAGGACATGCAAATGGTTTGAGTTTCCACAGATATTCTTGGGAGAGTTTCACAAAAATTTGGGTTGAAAAAACCGACAAGAAACAAACGGCACTATATTTTAGCCACTATATTTTAGCTAGTAATTTCGCTGCACATTCTAAGATCAACCTTTTCGGGTGAGGTTTAATGAGGAGGGCTAGCCTCACTCTAACCAGGACAAAAGGACACCTAATAGGTGAACCATAATGGAAACATGGCAAACCAAAGTAGCAAGTTAAAGCGATTTTTTTGTTTGTTTTTTCTTATTGTTGTAGTTGTTGTTACTGTAGTTGCTAGTTGCTGTTTATTGGCGTTGTTGCGGTTGTATTTTGTTTGTGGTTCTTGTAGTTGTTTTGTTGTTGTTGTTATTATTATTGTTGCTGCTAACTGCTTTTGTTGTTGCTGTGGTTCTTATTGTTGCTCTAGTTGTTTTTGTTGGCGTTATTTTTCTGTATGATATTGCAACCAATGTTGCTCCCTATACATTCTGATACTCACTACATTCTGGTTCCGGGCCATCCCATTCCCTTATTCCACGGCAGGTTCGTAAGCTCGATCCAAGCAAAGAATATGGCTTGTTACACTGATATTTGGCAGTAGACAAAAACCTGGTCGAAGAGTACTGTCTCTTGCCATTCTGAATTCCACTTGGCCTCCCACAACTTAAACCTACAGCAGATAAGAAAACGAACAAACAAACCAGCAACGAGATTTGCAAGAGAACATAACTTCATAAATAATACCCTCATTACAACAATAAACTACACTGACAACTACATAATTCAAATCGTCCATTGCAGTTCAACATTAAATGTGAAACATACCTTTCGGGACACAGCTGTATCCACAATCTCCATCACAAATGCATTCTTTGTTTCCTTTACACGTGTTTCTTTTTGGATCACAAGCACTTTGACAATATCGCCAATGTTTCGTATTGGTTCTTACACATGTACATGTTGGTTTTTGCCTGTCCCACTGCCCTGTTCTTCTGCAGGTCAAAGTGCCTCTTCCTTGCATTGTAAATCCTGGGGAACACCTGTATTTTACCCGCTTTCCACGCTCAAAACCTTTATGATCTCTTGTTCCATTTTGAATGTTTCCGGGGTCTTCACATATGATCTCTAAAACGGAAAACAATATTTCATATTTTGGGATTTTGAAAAACTGAATTTTTTGGTTCTGGCTTTACCACTTTAATCTTTGAAGGTTGACGGTTAAAAAGAGTGCTCGTGGGTGAATTCACAAATGGCCAATACACCGTGTACTTACTGCAAACTGGCTCGCTCCCATCCCACTTTCCATTTCCTCTACATTTTCTCCTTCTAGATCCTTGCAGTGTATATGGCTCAGAGCATTTATACCTGGCAATGGAACCAAAAATGGCATCTTTGTGGCGAACTCGCCCATGAACTATATTCCTCAGCCCTGGACAATGGTGGTCTGAAAAAAACCGATGCAAACTATCAATAAATTAGCACATGACCTCAGCATATAAGTTATACAAATGAGGAAAGGGAGATATTTGGACGCAACAAACTAAAAAAGTACAAGAAAGACTGAAAAAGATATTATGGATATTTTAGTTTAACTTCATTTTGTTATGAAATCTGAAATACGTCTATATAAAGGAATCTACATTTCGGTGTATTAAAAAGGGATAACGGTTTGGATTTAAGATCAAAATCGTTGAAAAAAGGTTACTTTAATTTGACTGAGTTTATTTTTAAGTTGTATGCAAATCTTGCCATAAAAGTTACAAGAAAATGGCACATGTCTTTCATCTTCAATTCCTTTGAGCGGCAGAAAGGACAGATTCTTCTATTTACTGGAGTCATGGGTGTTGAATGTAAGTTGTGATTCCCTAGACGGAATTTATTTACAGCAATTTTATGCTGGGGATTGTTTATCATATCTAAAAAAAATCGGCTTTTCTGGTTTCTTTCTTGAATGAGGCATAAAAGTTTAATTTTCGGTTTGTACAACTAACATTAGTTGATGCTCTAAAAGAGTTGTCTTCATATTTAAAATGCAAGATTAGAAGTTTGAAAATATAGTTTCAGAACATAGCAACGCGACCGGACATTATCCGCTCTGGGACGAAGTTAAATTTATTGACCGAGACCCACACTGGTACACTCGTAGAATTAACCCTTTGACTAACAAAGACGCATGTTTGCGTAAAATATACCGCTTTTGCTTTTATGATTTATTTCTTGTTTAAATTTTGTCACAAAGACATAATAATGTGTAAATGTTACCCTAGTCTCATGCGTCCACAAACAAACCCGTAAAACATCTTTGCACTTCACATGCTTCACATGTTTATTTCGTTTCCTTTTCCTCTCGTCTCTTCGTTCAACTCGCGCTCTCTTTTTTGATAACCCGGATGAGTACGTCATACACAAGACTCGTTTCCGCTTCCGGTTGTTTTGTTTTTAGTACAATCCCTACATGTAATATACTGTAACATACATCCCCTCCGAGGAAAAGTGTCGTCCCTGACACTTAATGAAAATGTGAAAGAAAAATCACGACAGTAAACTAGAGAGATAATTCTCCTAAGGAAATGCTACAAAACAGTCCACGTTTTCCGTACAATAAAACTGACTTAAAGGATCCTTTCTTCTTTGACTCATTTCATCTTCTACGTAGTGACATTGGTACCAATAATCCATAAAGGCTGCAGCCATTCAGTGTTCTGGTAAAATTTCCTATCCTGAAGGCTCACCCTCCTTAAAGTTCTACTCATTTCTGACGGTGTCTTGAGCAAGAAAAAGAAATCTAAGTGTTATTATTTTTTAACAAAAAGGAACTAAGGTTTTTTTTTTTGAACAGCAGTCTTAAAATGTGGGGCTTGGCATTTGCATGTGTCCATAGGTCACTGGATATAGTCCATGGCAACCAACGTTCACTGGATAACTAAAGTTTGCTGGAGGCATCCCCTGGTAGCCAAAGATCATTGGATAATGAAATGAGGGAAACGGCTATATGGTCATTGGGGGTACGGGCTGCCAGGTAGCTGGTAAACTTGTTTGCCACGCAAGAGGAGGACCTTGGGCATGTGAAGTAGATGGTAACGGTACACTGTCATTGGTAAGTGATTGCACAACAGCTCTAACCTGGTACACTGGGTTTCCAAGAGTGTCATAAGTCAAGACCGCTGGGGGACGTCTGTCACGCTGAGGTCTAGACTCTGCTATAGAGGCGCCTTCCTGGCTAGTGTTACCTGGGGTCGATGGTCCTGCCTCATTTTCACTTGCTTCAGGGAGGAATGATGTCTCCTCTATAGGGGGGTGATGTTCCTGCTTTTCATCTGCCGAGCAACCATCTTCTCTCTCTCCTCTGTCTGAGACGGTCGCTGATTCCCAGGCAATATCCTCAGACACTGACTCCGCGGAATGGTCAGTTTGTAGTTCTGGTTGCCGTTCAGGTTCGAAGTTCAACTCGTAATGCTCGCTTTCGTCGTCTGACGACTCTTCCACAAGTGTTGTAGGCGTCTGATTTGTCTCTCTCCTAATTCCTTTCCGAGACTTCTGTCTGTAAGGGGTCTTACTCGCAACATCTACTGGTAGATGGTTGCATGGCAGCAACAGGTTTCTGTGCAGGATTCGTGCTCCACCAGAACCTGTCTCAGGTTTGACCTCACAGACTGGACTGGCCTCACCTTTACGGCTAATCACCACATGAATTCGGTCTTCCCAGTGCGAGCGAAGTTTACCTGGGCCGCCCCGTTCGCTTAAATTCCGCACAAGCACTCTATCTCCGGGTTGCAACACTGAACTTCGGACAGGATGATCATAGCGTTGTTTGGCTCTGTCGCTCCCTTCATTTGCCCGTTTGTTTGCTAGTTCATAGGCCTCTGACATCGCCTTCTGCCACTGCGCTGCATATTGAGTATGGCTGCCTTGGTTAGCTGTCCTGTCAATGCCAAAGATCAGGTCGATTGGCAGACGAGGGTGGCGGCCAAATAGCAGATAAAAAGGAGAGAACCCAGTAGCCTCGTTCTTCGTGCAATTATATGCGTGTACGACTTTATTAAGGTGATCTGCCCACCGTGATTTCTGTGTCTCTGGTAGGGTGCGGAGCATATTCAACAAAGTGCGGTTGAATCCTTCAACTTGTCCGTTTCCTTGTGGATGATAAGGGGTGGTGCGGGAGTGTCCCACGCCGCACAACTTCTCTAGCTCTCGGTGAAGGCGATTTTCGAACTCTCCTCCCTGGTCATAGTGAATCTTTAAAGGAAAGCCGAATCGAAGGACGAAATCATTGTAAAGCTGCTGAGCGACTGTTCTGGCTGACTTGTTCTTTGTAGCATAAGCTTGCGCATAGCGAGTGAAGTGGTCCATCACAACAAGAATATATTCGTACCCTCCACTGCTCTTCTCCAGATGGAGAAAATCGATAGCAATCAGTTCGAACGGTGCAGTAGTGGTGATGGGTTGTAATGGGGCCCTGATCTTGAGAGTCGGAGGTTTACGTTTAACACATTGACAGACATGCCCAATATAGTGCTCAATGTCGCTCTGCATGTGTGGCCAATAGAAGCGCTCTCTGGCTAGGTGTAAAGTGCGATCCGCTCCGAGATGACCCATTTTCTCATGCAACTCCTTAAGAATCAGTGAGTGCAGTTTTTTTGGAATGATGATTTGAGTACGACTTCTTGTGCACCGTTGTAGTATCCCATCCTTGTCAACTGACAGGCTATTCATTCATGAAGGAGCAGCTGCACATCACTTGGCTCTTTCTTTTTCTCGGCTGTCGTTGGGCGCAATCCACACTTAATCAACTCTCTTACTCGATTGATGACTGGATCCGCAGTTTGTGCTTGTTTTACGTCAAGTTGCGGTACATTAGGTTTTCCTCCACCGGACATATCTGATTCGAGTGTAGCAGGGTCCCCTGAAAGAGCTGAGATCCAATTCACTGTTCCTTCCTCTTGAAGCTTTGCAGAACACACGACAGTCTGGAGGACTTCATGCGGTATAACCTCTGTGCACGACTCCATATAAGCAATATCATCAAGCGCCATTCGCGACAATGTATCACCATCAATGTTCGCTCTTCCCGGTCGGTAGTGAATTGTGAAATTAAAATCAGCCAAGTCACCTATCCAGCGGAGTCCTGTGGCGTTAAGTTTTGTCGAGGACAGGACATAAGTAAGCGGATTATTATCTGTGTACACTTTGAAGCTTGGGGCGTAATAAAGGTAATCTCTAAACTGGTCACAGATGGCCCACTTTAGTGCAAGGAACTCCAACTTTCCAGAATGTAAGTGGTAATTCTTCTCGGCAGGAGTCAAAGTGCGTGACCCATAAGCAACAACGCGAAGGATATCATTTTGGTGTTGGTACAGCACAGCACCAAGCCCATCCTTAGAGGCATCTGTATGAAGGACAAACGGTTTCTCAAAGTTTGGGTAGGCCATGACTGGAGCACACGTCAGACAATCAATAAGTTTATCTAGTGCGGATTGTTGAGAGGTGGTCCAGACGACTGGGTGCCTTGGCGGTAACTGTGAAGGGTTGCTCTTTCCTTGCCTTGGTTTTTCTCTCATGGACTCTTCAGAAGGTTGATCTGTTATCTTGATTAAATCATAGATTGGTTTTGCAATTTTTGAGAAGTTCTTTATATATCGACGATAGTAGTTTAAGAACCCCATTAGTTTGCGCACTTCATTAACTGTCTTTGGAGATGATTCCTTGAGAGAAAGCAGTGGCTTGATACTGGAGGGATCTAGTTTGTAGCCCTCCTCAGACACCACGCGTCCAAGAAATACAACTTCTTTTTTGAACAGTTTACACTTTCCGCGGTTTGAGTTTGACGCCATGCTCTCGCAGCCGACGCAGGACTTTGCGTGTATGTTCAACATGTTCCTCAAAAGACGCACTGAATATGATTATATTGTCCAGATAGGGTATACAAACAGTATCTCGTAAGTCTCCTAGACAGTTCTCCATAAATCGTTGGAAAGCCCCTGGGGCTCGGGAGAGTCCGAATGGGATCCTCACCCATTCGTAGAGACCCCATGGAGTGATAAATGCTGTATAAGGCTGACTTTTAGCGCTCATGAATCCTTGATGGTAAGCTTTGCCCTGGTCTAGTACAGAAAACCAAGAGTTCCCACCGAGGTTATCTAAAGTCTCTTGTATCCTCGGTATCGGATGACGATCAGGTCGCGTTTTCTTGTTCAGTGCTCTGTAATCCACGCATAGCCGCAAACTTTGGTCCTTCTTTCTGACACACACAACCGGTGAACTGTAGGACGAGGAGGACTTTCGGATGAAATCACGATTTAACAAATCTTCAATATAAGCCTTTACCTCTGGGTATAATGGTTTTGGCACTGCCACATAGTTCTTCTGAACAGGGGTGTGATCCTCAAGATCCAAGTTTAACTCAAGGTCTCTAATACAGCCAACATCACTGTCATCCCTTGCAAATGAATCTGCTTCCTCGGTAAGTAATTTAAGTGCCACGTCCTTCTGATGGGCATTGAGACCACTTAGGTCTATGTCCTTTATGTGTGATGGAGTACTCAAAGGTTCTTCAGCTTGTGGGGGTATAAGCGGTGGGCCTCCGGCGTTTCCAGTACATGTTGTAGCCTGATCAGCAACATTTGCTTCTGTACTCTCTTTATCAGGTGTTTTCATGTTCCCATTAGAGTCCTTTAACCTAACTTCTACTGGTGTAACTGATTGTACAAGTTGTAGTCGCCCGAGCAAAGTTCGTCCCGGAAGTCTGATATCATGGTTGGTATTGTTAACAATGTCAATTTCCACTTTACTTGATTTCCCTTTCTTTACAGTGAACAGAGTCTCTGTAATCTCCAACCCGCTAGGCCATGGGTTAGACTCATCCGGTTCAAACAGTACTGGAGTAGTTCTCTCTACAGGTCCTGTGTTTGCTCTGCAAGTCACACTTTGATTTTGTCTGGGAGGTATAATAGTATCATGCTTCATGGTCTTGATCAAGCAGAGATCACCTTGATTACGGCTTTGAATAAAATCCACTAATGCTGAAGCATTTTTGCCATTTAACTCAGTAAAACTTGAAGTGATTTCTTGATGTAGCATAGCATTCTCACTACTGGTTTTAACAATCTCCTCAATCACGTTAAAGCCGATTATTGGCGTGTCTAATGATTGGTCTGTAACAAGAAAGGGAACTGTCAATTCCTCCTTAGATGACAGCAGTCTAAAGTTAAGCTCGACCCATCCTATGCATGGCATCTCACCACCATTGGCTGCGGTCAGGTTCAGTTCAGAATTTAACAACTCTGATATTTTCTTAATAGTGATCCCAGGGAAATTCCTTCTTACTAACTGGTCAGATATTAAGGAAACCTGGGCCCCAGTGTCCCAAAGTACATTTACCTTTTGGCCATTGATCTCCCCCTTAACAGTACACCTCTTTCCTACCAATCCTAATACTGTGACGTGCTGCTGTGGTGTTAGGTGACTGACAAAGGTGCTACTACTGGGATCCGCATTCTCTTGTTTTGCTTTGTTTGACAGGTACTCAATCGCATTACACAACACTTTGTGTTCCTGCCAGTGTTTCTTCTGACAATTCCGGCTACAATACTTCACGGCCTTGCACTTTGAACATTGTAAGAACTTTGCCTTTCCTGACTGAACTTTCCGACAACCATTACATCGGAGGGACTTGTTACTACTGTTGTCGACTATTCCGCGTCCCGCCGGAATAGTCGTCGACCGTTTCCCTGTCGACTACCCAGGTTCTCGTTACGGTAACATTCCCGAGCCACATGCCCCGAGTCACCACAAGCAAAGCAATGATTACATTCCTCTCCTCTTCCCCTCTGCTTGCAATTCTGACAACCCCAACTTGCACGGTTTGGCTGATAACCACGCCCACGGCCCCTGTAGGATGGCCCACGCCAGTTAGGATTTTCTGCTTGGCTCCCTTGACGATTGACTTGATCCTTGAGATCATTTGACTTGATCATTTGACTTGATTTGACGGATCTCTAGCAAAAGCTGCTGACCTCCATCTGTAGTTGCATTCTTAGCTCTTGCTTCTCTCTCGTCTTTGCCTACCTCACATGTATGAGCTTTGGCAGACTTTTGGCGTTCACTAGCCAGCTTGGAACTCCTTTCTGCTTGTTGCGAGGCTAATTCATTCACCTGCCGCATGAGCTCTTCATCGGTGAGTCCCGAGGTGCGTAAGGTGAGTCTTAAGTTACATGCAAGGATGTCATCACGAAGACCAGTTTCAAATGATTTTACAAAGGTTTTCTGAATCAGGGATGCACCGTAATTGAACTCGCAATCTGACTCCTTACTTGCAAAATTCACCTTGTTACGCAAATCCAGCGCACGGAGAAGGAACTGTTGTGGGGATTCACCAATATTGTGTTGGCACACGGTGGCCAATTGTTGGTATACTTCTGAGGCTGTTTTCTCTCTATAATGGACACGAAGGATTCTTCGTAGCTTAGCTAGTGAGAGGTCACTTAGAGTCTCAACATGGCTCCGAAGACTACTGTGCGGAGAGATGGCACGAATCACTGCATCCACAATTTCATTTTCTTGGTAATCACGTTTTAGCTCTGAGTCTATCTGGTGCATTAAGGAAACAAATGTTAGTTTCTCCGTTTGCCCTGGTTCGCCGATCTGGCCAGAAATCTTAAATTCGCGACGTAGCAAAGATAAACTCGACTTTGTTTTCGCTAACTGACTCAATATATCTTCCACTCCCTTTTCTTGTTTAGGTCCTCCGTCAGAAGATCGTTTCTCCGTTTTTACTCCTGAAGCTGCTGGTTTTTGCTCTACCTCTTCGAGGGGCGGTACATTGCCGGTCACAAAAGCAAGTAACTGTTCGAGGCACGCTCGTGCTTCCTTTTCATCGCCCGCCATTTTGCTGTCGATGGTTTTCGTAATAATTTTGATTCTCTGCATCTTACTTTTACCCGCAGGGTCATCGTCGATTCCCAATAGTCCTATCATTTCAGCCAAACCCTTCTCATCTTGTTCGAACAATCGAGACTCTACTTGGAGTTGTAATTGTTCCATAATTAATTCTAACTGCGAAAGCTTATTTCCAAACTGAACACAAGTAACCTAGCGCAAACGCTGTAATTCCGGTAACAGTGAGCCGACAGAACAAATCAACTCGTCCACTTCGCCAAACACAAAACAACTAGCGAATGTACTCCCCCGTCACAGAGCCCAATATTGTAAAGTCCTACCGTACGCATCTGACTGTTTTCGGTCGCCGCTTGCCTCCTCAACTGCAAATCCACGTGTTCATACCGCTCCACTCACAATCTCCTTAGCTCCAATTCTGACCATTTCTGCTTCCCTTGACAACAAATAACGTCCCACGGACTTGAGAATCGAAGTTCGTCCTGGCAGGGTCGCCAAAATGTTACCCTGCTAGTCTCATGCGTCCACAAACAAACCGTAAAACATCTTTACACTTCACATGCTTCACATGTTTATTTCGTTTCTTTTTCCTCTCGTCTCTTCGTTCAACTCGCGCTCTCTTTTTTGATAACCCGGTTGAGTACGTCATACACAAGACTCGTTTCCGCTTCCGGTTGTTTTGTTTTTAGTACAATCCCTACATGTAATATACTGTAACATAAATAGCACTAAATGATGCTTTTTGCAATTATCAAATCCAAAAAACTGACAACAATACCCGAATTCCGCTGCGTGGCACAGTTTTTTTGGCAGCAAAGCCCAAAATGCTAGTCTTTTGACCAAAGAACAACACCAAAAATTACACATTTTCGTGGTCAACTTTTTAATAAAAAACATTGCCCGAAAATCAAAATTCTACATTTACAGCAAACCTTAAAGCCAGACCTTGGCATCTGGGGGGAAATTTTCGTCTCACTTTTTCCACAAGCCACGCTTTAGCCATTTTATTGGGGCCAAACTCGCGTATCTCAAGTTGTCTTGTTCACGCCCCAAAAGAATTCTGGGAAACTCAACTATTCCAGGAACATAGAACCCTTCCATTTCCTATTTCAAAGTAAGGCCACCCAGTACTCATGTACCAGGAAAATATGACGTCGATTGAACTTTTTACCAGTCAAAACTAGCCAAAATTGCCTTGGTATGCCCTGGAATCCTTCCACAAAGTTAGCAGAGAGACAGCTTCGGCCATCCACTGCCATATTGGCTACGAAGCAGATTTAGCGTCTCATTCAGCAAGAAACCGTCTCTCATCTCTGGCTTTTTTCAAAGGCTTGCCTTTACCCACATTCCAGCTTAAGAATGCCAGCCTGGGGGCCTTTGTGGAGGAAAATGGCTCGAAAAAACCTCATAAAGCGGCAAATTTACCACAATCAAGCTTGTTGACTCGGTAAACGAACAACAGCCGCTAATGTGCGTGACGCCACACCTTTAGAGTGAGCCCACAGTGACACAAGCCCGCTGTTATTTCCATCGCAACTTCTTAAATGGAGAAGATTAGTCCTCCAGACTAATTATCACTAAAAATTTACTAAAAAAAATGCAATAAATTGGTAGTCAAAGGGTTAAAGAGGCTATTCACATAAGACTTACTGCTGATCAGTACCAAAGCGGACCGCTGAGGGAACAATTGCTAGTCTGAACGACAAGGATCGAAAAAAAATCCTCCAATCAACGACAGCCCAAGCGAGGATCGAAACGCACCAATCATCACCAGCCACGGTGCTTCTTATACTCATACGCAGCCACTTTGTTTAAGTCTCGAATCTTTCTTACCGAGCACAGATGCTCTACTAATTAGGAAAGGGGCTGTTTACATGATACCAGAATGACTTCATTCCAGAATGAGGTTCGTTCCAGAATGTAGCTCTTGTATTTACATGACAAAATCGACCGTAGGCGTTCTCGTATCTACGATTTTTACGCCAGTTCAAAAACAAAGATGGCGCAAGTTTCACGGGACATGTTATTGTGCCTCTTACGGGCATATCCGAAAATATTGGCAACTTGACCATAGGACTGTTTTGCGGGGCTAAACAGAAAAGAAGATCAGGTCTTTTCTCTCTTAGTTCAAATTGAGGCTTCCCTAATGTGAATATATTTGCTAAAAGAAGAATCCAAAGAAGAACGAGAAGATCACAACCTTGTCCGCCACCTTGAAAACGATACGCATGCGCCACTCACTCCAGACTACACGGTTTTAAAACACGGTTTGCGGCGGTTTCATCTCGGAACGGATTTCGTTTTCAGTTTACATGATACTAGAATGAAATGTCATACCAAAACGATAATTTCATTCGGATTGAAAACCGGAATGAACTCATTCTGGAATGACTTGTACGGGAACGATCATGTGAACAGATACAGAGAAATATATGGAGATGGAGTGAACTCGTTCTGGAATGAAAGTCATTCCGGTATCATGTAAACAGCCCCTAAATCAAATCACTTCCAAATAAAGTAGAATCAAATCAAATTAAATGTTGGTTTTGGGGGAGAGGGGAAAGGAGAAAACCTGATCGGAACAGAGTAGAGAACCAACAAACTCAGCCCACTGTGAGTTATGATGCCGAATCCGTTAACCACTGTGAGTATCAGCAAGGTGCAAGTGCAACTCTAAACTCAGACATCAGTTCAAAAGCATACAGGAAGCAATATGTACTTTTGAAAATGTCGCGCTCAAGCTACAAAATTCTCCATTTCTGTCGAGGTACTATGCATTCCGCTGGCCTTATTGCATTGCAAAATGATTTAGTAGAATTCCAGTCTGAAATAATAGACATAAAAGAAGTAATCCGGCTTGGGTGGGATATCTGCTATCATTGAACGAAAGAAAAAAAGCGTAAGGTTTGGTGAAATATCTGGGCTGAAACGAGACGCGTATGAGCACGTTTCTCATTTTCCCCACAAAAACAAGAAAAAGAAGACGTCACGTCATTTATACACACGAGGGGCACTAAAATAACTTTATAACGATATAAAAACTGTTAAATCGTGGTTGATCGAGATATATTTCGCTCTTCGAGCCTCCTTAGTCGTCCGTCATATTAAAATATTAATACTTGAACAATTTTTTTTTAAATTATTTTAAGTGTGTCGAGTGTGTATAAAAGACGCGATGCTATGTGCGTTGTTTTGTCCGTTAATCTAACACATTCCTAGCTTCTGCGCAGAAAAAAATTGAACGAACATATCCATTGTCAGTGAAGAGACTATTTGAAACTCTCATTTGCAATAAGTTGTAAGTACAAAAGAAACTTACGTCACGATTTCCTTCGACTTTGATCAAAGCAGTTTTAGCCACAAAGGATAACGTACATTTTGATACTGGAACATACCTCGTTCGACACAGCTGTAGCCGCAGTCGCCATCGCACACACAAGCGCTGTTTCCACTGCAGTTGCTTTGTGTAATATTACATGATGTAACACAAAAGCCTTTCTTGCTGTTCGTGCGAGTGCAGTTTTGGCATCGAATGCCTGGTAAACAAATATTAGAGTTGGTTATATAGACTTTACGCTGCCAAAAACGTAAATAATGCCGGGTAATTTTGTTAGCAAATGAGACTTTTCTGGTTCCCCGAAACCTGGATCTTCTAAAGCAAGAAATGCACATTCAACCTATAAAATTTCTAGGGTCTTTCTTGTTATACTCTACAGAACACTGTATTTAATTTCTCTAGACGTTACAGTCTATAAACATGGTTTGGGGTACAGTAGTTCTGCGTGTAGACTCTTTAGGAAGATTATTTGTTCTCAATTAACATTGTATATTTACCTGAGGGCAACTGAGTCTCCAAATAACCAAATTTTCACGTAAACTATCCTTTAGATAAAGAAATGTGTACTGCATTTTGCGTTTCGAATTGGTCGTCGTGACGTTCAGTGCAGTGCATGAGTCACAATAAATTGTATTTACGCTCTAGATGTAGTCCGTTGAATAGAAATATAAAATTAAAGGGCACGCTCCTTTACCTTGAACGAGTACGATAAGAATCAACACCGCGTACTGCATCGCTTTTGGAGTATTCTTGACGAACTACACATCGACATCACACAGGAAGTTTTTTTCTTAACCAGGACGTCCTGCTGGCTACGCGAAGGGCAGTTGGCAAGGAGTCAATTTTCACAAAGAAGCCGATAGCGCATGATGGTGTCAGATGATGTCAGATGTTGATGGATTGTGATACGCCCACTTGAAGGGTCTTAGAGCCATGCAGCTGCAGTCGCGGACTATGAAGTTTCCTTCCTTTTGTCCATTATTTTATGAATTTGCCACTCTCTTTGATAGCCCTAGTTTAACTTGCTCCTTCATGGCTTATTGTCAACTTAACATGGTGTAATTGCGTTCATCCTTATACACAAAATAAAGCGGAGCGTTTTTATCAAGCATATTGAGTATCCAGTTGTTTTCCCATAATAGCGATAACAGGTTATCTCCACAAAAGGTTACAAAATAATCTCTTTTATCCCCTAGATAAAACAGATACATGTATTCAGCTGCATATTTCTTTCACAAACTGTCTTTTGTCTCTCAAAGCCAGTTTTCACGCAAGGAAGGCCGGGTTCCTGAGTACGTTAAAAAATTGTTATGTGAAAGGCTGAAAGAAGAAGAAACACTTTTAATTGGTTAGTTGGCTCTCCGGCTTGATACATCATAATAAGAAGAATTGTTGAGTTTGAAAGTATTATGTTTTAAAATGTAGAGATATATTTTTACAAAGTTGGAATTCTTGAGAGTCAATCGTGTGACGAGGCACAAACATATGGGTGTTTAATACTTCGTCTTGTTCTACTTCCGCTTTAGCAAGAAAGGACACGTTCTGATGAGCAGTAATCCTGGCATGGCTGCGGTGAGAATGTTGTGCGTATTGATTCATTGCTTCTTTAGTTTACATCTCGTAAAAGGTAAGGAGTAACACATAACTAACAAAAATATAGATTTTAATCCAGTCATGTAGACGTTTTCATCTGTGAGGTCAAGCACGCCAACAATGCAGCTACACGACGACTGAACCAAAACATGATAACGAAAAATCAACAACGAGATTTCAGTTTCATTTATTTAGTCTAATTCAACAGTACTAAGCACAGCAAGTAGACTTCTTGTGAACTTAATCAGTCCGAGATTTATGTTTAATTGATTTGAAACTGATCACATGAAGTAAACTATAAAAGCCAAAGGTAAATCATCTGAATCCTCCAAGCCATATTAAGTTTCTAGAATGTTACTGCAGTGTTTGGCAAGATATCAAACCATCCCGCTCGCGTATAGCGCCCATCCGCGACCCTCGGGGCATGCCATGGGCATTTTATGGAACATTACCTCCGTTTAGCGGGGAAGGGCGA
The DNA here is from genome assembly GCA_016490735.1 of Pachyseris speciosa. NCBI lineage: Eukaryota > Metazoa > Cnidaria > Anthozoa > Scleractinia > Pachyseridae > Pachyseris > Pachyseris speciosa. The sequence continues at coordinate 421,469 of JAEMWC010000192.1, forward strand.
CCACCCGATTGGGAATCACTATTGGAAGGCGTGACAGAACGTGTCATGATGATCGCCATGAATAAATGGTATCAGTTTTATTAGTCGTCTCCGTTTTTGTGTTTATCGCATAAATGAGGTATGATCCTTCGAAGATCACTCATTAGCAGAGCTAGAAAGGGCGATTTCAAGCTACACGGAAGCGAAAGAGTCTTCGTTTTGATTCTGTTCCCGGGATGAACATCCTAATCACAGCATTTTTTTTTTTGTTTTTTGTTTTTTGTTTTTTTTGTTTTCGTCATCTGGCCTTCAGTAAATGTCAAATGTACTCTAGTAAATAGGTTAGTTTCGAATTGTGGGAGAACAAAAGAACCAAGTTGAGTTTCAGGGGAATAATTTGCATTTTTCTTTGTTTTTGACAAAAGAAAATGCAAATTATTCCCCTGAACCTCGACTTGGTTCTTTTGTTCTCCCAAGATTCGAAACTACTGTAGCCTATTTGTTTCTACCTAGGTTCACTAACTCTTCAGTCTAAATGTTTTAACTAATGTTTCTTTGTAGGCAATAGTTCAGAAAATCTTAGTTGCTTACTAGTAATTGTGGATGATATATGCAATGAATCATATATGAACTGCGGAAATGAAAGCAAATTAAGAATGATCCTCGCTGTTGTGAACGCAATTTATGCAATTGCGAAAAGAAGCCTGGAAAAAAAATCAGTACTTCAACGGGGTTTGAACCCGTGACCTTGCGATTACCGGTGCGATGCTCTAACCAACTGAGCTATGAAGCCACTGACGTTGGGAGCAGGTCAATTGTGGGTTCATACGATCCCATGAAAGAAATGAGTATGAATGATATATGAAATGAATCATATATGAACTGCGGAAATGAAGACAAATGAAGAATGATCCTCGCAGTTGTGAACGCAATTTATGCAATTGCGTAAAGAAGATCATTCTTCATTTGATTTCATTTCCGCAGTTCATATATAATTCATTTCATTTATCATTCACACTCATTTCTTTCACGGGATCATATGAACCCACAATTGACCTGCTTCCAACGTCAGTGGCTTCATAGCTCAGTTGGTTAGAGCATCGCACCGGTAATCGCGAGGTCACGGGTTCAAACTCCGTTGAAGCACTGAATTTTTTTTTCAAGCTTTTTTTTTTCGCAATTGCATAAATTGCGTTCACAACTGCGAGGATCATTCTTCATTTGATGACTAGTAATTTTTTTTTTTTTTTTTTTGCGTTATTCAGTTATCAATTTTATATGATTGACGCAACTAATATCTTGATTTATTGTCTAAACTTCGCATAGTATTCAATGTTTGCCGCTCGGCACTGACCTGGTTTTAATGCCTACATACGTAGGACTTGCCGGTATTTTTTCGACAACATAACAAGGTGGAACATGAGCTCAATGGTCTTTTATTTTGCAGAAGCACTAACTTGTGGATTCTGTTCTGTTCTGTCTGTCGGGTGAACTGTGGTAGAAATTGACCTCCCTACCTCGAGCCTAGCGTCTACTGTAATCAAACTCCAAATCAAATCAAATCAAATCAAATCAAATCAAATGTTTAAGTCCATATGAAACAAAATTTTTCATTAGGTTTTTCGAAAGAGCTTTTAAAATGATGAAGAATGACGTTTATTTTATTGTGATAGCACTCTTGGTTGCCGAGTTATTCAAGATTTTGATTTATGCAAATTAGAGGACTTGTGACGTTACAAGGTGGACACAAAATGAAGTAAAATCACAAAATATGGAATATCTATTCAAACACTAAGTCTACAGGGTTGAAATTTTGCAGGGTTGATGTGCTGCCAGAACTACACATTATGATAGTGGTTATGATGTCACCATAGCAACATACTCGTTACCAGACCTCTACCTTCCCAAAGGATAAAATCAGAGTTTCCCTACCCAAGAAGTGCTATTTGCTCTTGATGTTCATTCAGTGGCTGTCAGTGAATATGGACATTACACAGCAACAAATAAGGCATTTTTCATTTGGGAAGGTAGAGGTCTGGTAACGAGTATGTTGCTATGGTGACATCATAGCCACTATCATAATGTGTAGTTCTGGCAGCACATCAACCCTGCAAAATTTCGACCCTGTAGACTTAATATTTGCACAGATATTCCATATTTTGTGATTTACTTCATTTTGTGTCCACCTTGTGACGTCACAAGTCCTCTAATTTGCATAAATCAAAATCTTGAATAACTCGGCAACCAAGAGTGCTATCACAATAAAATAAACGCTGTTCTTCATCATTTTCAAAGCTCTTTCGAACAAGTTAATGAAAAATTTTATTTTATTTGCACTTTAAATACCGTATTTTTAACACACGTCGTCAATCTGCCTATAACTACCCAATGTATACCCCATGATTGGAAATATGCAAGTTTCCAAGTTGTTTTCGCTTTCTTTCGCTTTTGGGTTTCTGTTTTTGCTATTTGCTTTTGTTGTTGTTGTTGTTTTTTTTTGTTTGTTTGTTGTTCGCGGTGCGTACATATTGTTAATTAAAGTGATTAAACTCCCTCATATAACTTCAACACTCACGAACTCACTCTTCTTGACATCAAACCACCCTACCTTTCATTTGAATGATAATCATATCTTTGTACTCGGAAATCCTTAAAACCTAAGGACACATTAATAACGCCGGTTACTGATGAATTTTACAGGAGATGACTGTGGACAGCCACCAACGATAACGAATGGACAAGTGAGGAATGTCACTGAAAATGGCATCATGACAGCCTATTACTCTTGTAACAGAGGATACACTACTATTGGAAGATCAAATATCACCTGCCTTTCCTCTGGTAAATGGGAGAAAGCAAAAATTAAATGCGGTGAGTTTTGGTCATAGCATACAACTTAGGAGATAGATTCAGCTGTGCCTCGTCCATAATGCCCTCTTCCTAAATTCGATGGAGAAATGATGCCAGACACGCCCACAATGGCCACTGAAGTTTGCCTGCTTGATTAATCAGCTGTTGTTTGCCAACAAAGTTAAGCAAAAGACTTGATTTCACTAACAGCATAAGTAAACAAATGAATATTTGTACAAAAGGATGGTGATATTATGAACTCGACTTCTTTCTGGGTGGAATGAAATGTCATTTTCAAACTTTGAAGTGCTACACTTTGTTGTCTTGAATTTAGTTCCCATTTGTCCGGCTCCACGTCTCCCAGTCAATGCTGTCATTTCCCACGTTTCGATGCCTAACTACAAACATGTCAAAGGGTCCAGGATATTTTACAAATGTAAACCAGGATATCGCCTAGCGGGGTTGACGTTTATTTATTGCCTGGGACAACAGTGGACAGAGGCAAAATTCTCTTGTGTTCGTAAGTAAACTTTGCTGGTTTGTTGGTTACTTCCGTTTCATCTATCCATCCAAACGTCCGTCCGTCCGTTTATTCATCCCTTCATTTGTTCAGTCACTCACTCACTCATTCCTTCCTTCCTTCACTTATTCATTTTTCTTTCGTTCACCGGCGGGATTTATTTATTCATGAAGTTACTCAACTTATTTTACCTTAGTTCTTTCCCTGGTAAATCGTTTTATTCGTTAACGATTACACTATACAATAATACTGTGGTTTTTGTTTTGCTCGGCGTTAGCATCAAAGGATTGTAGCAGACCAAGAACCCCGAAGCACGGAGAAATCATCGGTAACGATTTTTCTGTGGGCCAAACAGTCGCATTCATGTGTAAGGACGGTTTCGCCATTCACGGAAGTCATATGCTACGATGCTTGCAAAATAGAACGTGGAGCAGCCATGTGCCAGTTTGCAAAGGTAAAACTGCAGTAGAATGTTCTTGAAGAGGAAAGCTAAGCTAAGGTAATTTATCCCAGGCGAGAAAACCTGAAATAACGCGCGAAATGAATTGTAATCTTGTCAGCGATTGGAGGACACTGCGACAACAACATCCACAAAAAGAATGAGAAGTTGAATCCAAGCACTACGGAAGCGGAGATAAATGACATTCCACATGTTCATCGCTACTGTAACGTGGAATTGCTATAATCGGTGTGCTGGCTTTAGGGAAAAAACACCTGCGAGGATAAGCGAAAAGCCGGTTTAAGAAAAGGGCCAGTACACGCGGAATATCCATACTACGCCAAAAAGAGGTAGCACGAGTTAAATGTTTAAGAGAAATGTTTTGACATTAGTTGGTGTTCTTTCTTTAGTTGTTGACTGCGGTAGTTTGCCAGAACCCTTGCACGGAAAGAAAACTATGGAAACCAGAACCACCTTTGGTGGCAGAGCTGAGTTTACATGCACAAGCAAAGGTTATACTTTCATTGGAAATAGAAGACGGTTTTGCCGGGCCAGTGGTGCATGGAGTGGGAAGCCAGCGGTTTGTTTAGGTACATTATACAAGTCTCTCGCTATCACAAATGTAACATTGTTCTGCAGGGCCCGCGAAGCAAATTTGCAACTTGGGGTGGGGTGGGGGCTCACTTCGAACGTGGTAGCGTGAGTCAACTTGGAGGGTCCGAGGGCATGCTCCTCCGGAAAATTTTTGAATTGAAGTCCTCTGAAATGGCTGGAAATGCATTTAACACTAACATGGTTTGATGAAACTTAAGTACTTTCAGCAACAAAAAAAGCGCTGTTTTAAAACAAGAATAATCCGTTTTCGGTAAAAAAACGTTAAATAGAAAAGTAACTTCGATTTTATTAGCATTACTTGCTTTTTACTGTTGAAAAGTGGCACAGATAATGTTTCATGTATATTGTTCTTCAATCCATGTAATTCGCAAAATGCGTTAAATGACATATTATAAGAGCTTAGATACATATGGTAGAAAGTTCTCTATTTAACAAATGGTAAACGGATCGGCGTGCACTATTGAGTTATGGATGCACGCGGGAAGTTGCTAAGCACGAGAGAAGCGTAAGAGTCGCCGAGAGCGGCTCTAGCTTCTTGAGTGCTTATCATACCTCCCAAGTGCATCCATAACTCAATAGTACACGCCGATCCATTTACCATTTGTTTTATAACATATCATAAACATCGTAGAGAAAGCAAAGTTCCATTTTATTGCACTAAAATGTTAATGTAGTCTTACATGACCAAGAAAAACAAGCGCGCGAAACTTCATTCACAGAAATTGCAACGGTTTAATACTTCGGTAGACACTATGACGATTGCAGCGTTACAAATTTTGCAAAATCTCGCCCAAAAAAGGGAAATTTTAGTTCACAAACAGCGCACACTTCAGCTATCATCAGCAGCGTTCACCCATGGGCAAATAGTAAATGGTTAATTGACCAATCAGAGCGCGCGCTTCTCTTTAGTTATGTTATAAACGGTTTTCGCTTATGAGAAAACCTCATTGAATAAATACTGTACAGTACCTAAGAACGTTTCTCTAGATGAAAATCTTCACTAAAAGTAATCCTTGCATCATTTATCCACTCAGCCCCATGCAATGATCCCGGAATTCCAACAAACGGAGAGCGGATCGGTAATAACTTTAGGCATGGCAGAATAGTGAGCTTTCGCTGCTCAAACACTCATAAGATGAGAGGACCAAAGAGGATCACCTGCTATGACGGCAAATGGACCAATAAGAGACCTCGATGTCTGCTCCCCTCTCAAATAAAAGGTAACTTTCGCTTCGAGCATTCCAACGTTTTGACTTTTTGGGTGTTGGTCTGCAACTTTTCAAATTGGGAACCAAAATTGCAAATCAAGGATTTTTTTCAACTGGGCTTCTAGAGCCAGGGTATACATTAAGTCGCCGCTTCCACATCTCCAATAATTGGAGATGTGGAAGCGGCGACTTAATGTGGTTATGCAAAATTTTGGAGGCCAAACAATTATTGTTTGGCCTCCAAAATTTTGCATAACCATTGTGTTAAATTTCTCTTGGGACTAACAATCGTCCCGAGAGAAATCGAAAACAATGCTTATGCAAAATTTGGGGGGCCAAACAAAGTGTATTATGGGAGATGTGGAAGTGGCAAATAGGTTACTTGGTCAGAAAAGAGCCACAAGGACAAATGACCAGCCCCGAACGACTAAAGAATCATGGTTCTATATTAAATATTTTTAAAATTACGTAATGTGAAAATCGTAGTTATTCGTGAATATGATACCAGACTTGCTCGTTTTAAATTTGGTATTCGTTTATACCTAAACGTGGAACAGACATGCCTGGTAGAGGGTTACATTTTCCACTTAATGGAAGTTTTGTGCAGTAGAGGTTAGGTTGTCACGCATGGCAATTAATCCTGGATTACAGGTAGCAACGTTTCTAAATAAAGAGAGATAGTAAACTTACAGCTTAATTTATTTGTAGTTTATTCACAGTGTGGAGTGAGAAGTGAAATACGCCGTCCTCGAATGGTTGGTGGGCTTCCCAGTGTTCATGGCATGTGGCCCTGGCAAGTTGGCCTTTATCGACAGATACACAGAACTGGTAAATATTTGTCATGTGCACATGTCATCATCATCATCATCATCATCATCATCTTTGTTGTTATCGACGTCGTTGTCGTTATAATACTTCCCAGGAAGACAATTAACCACCACCACCACCATCATCATCATCATCATCATCATCGCCTTTAACACCATCACCATAACTATCATTACCATCATTACTATCAAGTACCAACAACATCACCATCATTACCACTATAATTATGAACGCCATAAGCCACATCGCTTTCATCACGAATCATCACAATCACTTGTCACCATTATCATTACAAACACTATCACCACCAACAGCATCTCTCATCATCATCATCTTTGTTATTATCAACAGTCATTATCATTATCATTATCATTTTCGTCGTGTTCGTTATAATACTTCACAGTTAAGGGGGGACTAACTTAACTACAAAATTAGCTAACATTGTTGCTATGGAAAGTTCCCAACCCTCATATCATGGAAACCATAACTTGCACAGACAAGCTGTCTGGCTATGTTTTTACAATCAAAAAGTTTTACAAGAATTTCGAGTCACAACCATATTTGGTAAGTCACGTGACCAGAACAGAAAAAGGCCTAAAACTCGAGAGGCGTACACTTCTGGATATCGAAAATGGTGCCAATGGTTAACGATCGCCAAGGTGCAAAACTCTACGTATCGATTTTTGGAAATTCGCGTTTTTGTGAGATTTATGACGTCATAAGCACGCAAATTCATACCATTTTGTCATTATCATTGCAGTTATGTACGTTAACAGCAATTGCTTACGTAGGCTTGTAAAGAAGGCTGGAATATCTCCGACTGGCAAAAAAATCGGAACTTCACATAATTTTCTCCAAGTTTTAGGGTTTTTTTCTCTCTAAAGCGCGGTTGGGGCCTGGGGCAAGTTACGCATGCGCAATAGCAATTTATAAATTTTACATGTTCACCTCTTCGCACGTCTCACCAATATAGTGGCAAAACCACCGAAAAACCGTGTTTTGCAAATACAGTCCGTAAAAATCCCTTGGCAACAACGCTAAGTCTGTAGTTAAGTTAGTCCCCCCTTAAGCTGCTTAAGTGCGCGATCTTTCGTAACGGTATTTTCATTCTTCATTCAGGAAATGCGCAGATGCCAATTTGCCTGTAATTATCAGCTATATAATTAGCTGAGCTACGGAAAAGCACTGACGTTAAATTAGTTGTCCAGGTTTATAGCTGACATTGATATTTTTAAAGTACCATTTCGCATTTCTTTCTCCACGATGACCTGTATTAAATCCAACAGATGTATAACTGGTTAAATTATATCCATCTCTAACTGTCAAAGACCTTTGCCTTCTTTTCAAGCGTATCATTGAGCTTATTTTTGCTCGCAGAAAAAGAAATGTTTATTTGTGGAGGGGCTCTGATTGACAGACAGTGGATACTTACAGCTGCACATTGCTTCATGTACACAGACCCGAATGACAATACCAGGCGCCCTCTTCTTTCCCCACTAAGCAGGTGAGTCATCGCGAACCCTGTGCAGCTTCGTTGTGAATTAAACAGGTTTCCTTAAGTTTAGAAAGGTGCGCTAAAAACATACAGCATATCTATGGGTTGGCTTAACTCGCCAGAGTTCTCACCACAACGGGATGACTTATTTCTGGCAAACAGCTTCTCTTATAGCGTATCAGACCTTTCCAGAGAACCCTGTTCAAAGGCATAGATAGAAGTGGATCTAAAGACTGTGGTTGATGATCAGAGTCAAAAACCCTACAAGGTACTAAGAATAATTTAAAAAGCAAGAGTTTCCGGCATAAAAAGAGGAGACGTCACTCACCAGCGTCTTCACTGAATGAGCGTCTTTCAGTGTTTTACTGAATCCTGGACCGATCAGTTAATACATTAGGTCATTTATTGGCATCAGTAGCCGACAGATACGGTATAAAATTTGTGTTAAGTAATTATCAGTGATCATTTGCGCAGATGCGCAGATGTTAGCTCATCAAAGGATCAGTACGAAAGACATTTTTTTTGTGATGCACACCTGTTGACAAGTTTATATTTTGAATTTAAAGGATTCACGTTTACAGGGATACATATTTTTCCCAGTTTCTTTTCAATTCCAGTTACAAATTACAGTTTGAAGGTCAAGTCCATTCTGAATGATGCGTTGCATTTTTCCTCTTGGTATTCTTCAGATATAAGGTGGTTGTTGGTGACAGTCATCACAACAGAACTGAAGGGTCTCAACATGCATATTTCGTCGGCAAAATAATAAGACACCCTCGTTACCATGATGATTTCAAAGACAACGACATTGCCTTGGTCAAATTATCTAGCAGAGTGACTTTTGGAAAGTATGTTCGTAAAGTTTGTGTGCCAGAGCAGAAAAATGGTTTAGCATATCAAGATAGCGTAACTCCAGGGAGGAGAGGGCACGTGGCAGGCTGGGGCTCAACCCAGGTACTTAGACCAGGGCAGACAGACACAAGGGATCCTGCGAAATCACATTCACTTGAGCTTAGGTCCGCGCAGTTTCAAATTCAGCACTCTGAACGATGCCGGACCTCTACAGACTACCACTATAACGAATCTCTAAACTTTTGCGCTGGAAGCAATAGATCGGGTATTGGAATATGCAGAGGTGACAGCGGCGGTCCATTCGTCATGAATATAATGCAAAGCGGTACGATGAAATGGGTTGCCGTAGGACTGGTAAGCTGGGGTGAAGGATGTGGCATTCATGGCCGTTATACGTTTTACACCAAGTTAGCTCCTTATATCGACTGGATTAATGAGCAGACGAAACGTGAACATAGAAAAGGTTAATACTTTCTTACAATTTAAACAACCTTTTATCATCTAAGTACGCCTTAAGCACACCTGTAAATCCACACAGTTTCAAAGTCAACAAGGGAAAACAAAATTGCTCATCGTTCTTGCAAGCATTGATGTGTGAACCAAAAGACTACCCTATATTTGATTTAGTAAGGTGAGCAAATTTCAGTGTTCATTTATTGCCATCCATATCATGTGACAATGTACTGCCTTTAGAGCTGGCCCTTGTTTATCCTTTCATGAATAAGGAACTATTAATAATTATTGGATGAGGTTAAGCATGAGGTATACTATCTGACAGTAATGTAATAAGGAATAAAGAAGGTTAATGTCCAGGCATTTTAATGTTTATATGGACCAGAATGCATGTTATAGTATTCAGTTACCTTTAGATGTATAAACGTCATAAAATGACAATACCGTAAATAAAGCGTGAGACTTACTGGACTTGAGTATGTGACCTATTTATTTGATCACTTCCCTTTTAAAAAGTTTCAAGTCTAGCACTACATTTACATTCTCCTTTAAAGGCTCCGTGTGAACGCATTCTAAGAAAGGGGAAGCTAGAGTACGTATGTGTCTAAGCTCTTACAAAACAACTATATTCCATTTTAGTTTAATATCCAGCTACAGCTACGGCATGCAAAGGTGAAGTGCCATTACCATTAAGAATTGTTAATAATGGACTATAAGCCTTATAGTCCATCTGCTGTGCTGATGGTGGAACCATCAGCAGTACAGCAGATGGATATATGGTTTCTAATGAAGGGTGTTCTTCTGAGACCTATTCTGTTTTCGCAATGAACGGAAAAGTACTCTGTTTATCCTCCAATGCCAAAATGAACAGAATGCGGTTTACTTGGGAAAATTTTCTGCGACAGTGACTCAAGTCTGCGACGGTGACTAAGGTCTGCGACATTGACCTAAGTTCTCAGGCTACCTACGCCAAGAGTATTGTGTTCGTTTGGAAAACCTCTTACTGTATATTCACTTATTTCTAAACCGGAATAAGATAGATAGATAGTCTTTAGAAGTTCCAGAATTTTTAGAAGTTCCAGAATAATCCCCAAAATGGGCCCATAGTGATCTGCTGGCCAATTTAATAATTACGAAACCATGAAAGTTGTTTTCTTTGCCGTAACTGAAATCGTACTTACGAGGACATTCAGCTAGTCCTCGTGTCAAGTAACACACAATCCAATAGGATCGATATCCCCCGGGTGGCGACAGCGGTGTAGCTATTGACTACATATCGGAAATAATACGAGGTCGCCAATATATTCAATGTTGGCTAGATAGGGCGGTAGACTCCTCAAAGCTTTAAATTTTCAGGAAGACGTTCTTAGTGAAAAGATAATATGCTATGAGGCACCAAAGAGCTGTTCCTGTCATACTCATAGCCAGCTTTTCCACGTGGCTTCCGTATTCATTCATCTCCCAGCTGAATGGAAAATGCCTCCAAAGAATACCATGACCCACGTACACAAAAATCGAGTTCATTCCTATAAAAAACAAATCACATCGTTAAAAAACACGGCATTTCCTGCTGATTATACTCAGCTCTCCAAACCCACTTCCCTCATCTTTTAGACATCGTAAAAAGCCCTCCGACATCACAGGCTTGGCATTCTGTGCTGATTTGAGTCTTGGGATGCGTTCCTTTGGGATGATCCAGATCAGGATCAATGATCCAATCATGCTGCATGCTGCATGCTTCAACCGAGGAATCCTTTCTTCGAGTGGATTCCTCGGTTTCTTTGGATCATTGATCCTGATCTGGATCATCCCAAACGAACGCACCGTTGAAGTCAACGCAGTTACATCATTACGAATGCCATTGTCATGATCTATAACTCTCTGGAATTATCATTACCATCAACAGTACCATTGTCGTTAACATATTTATTTTCTTATAATAATAATAATAATAATAATAGTAATAATTAAATAACAATATATAATTATAATAAGAACCTTCCCAGAATCCTTTGCAGCTGCAAAATCGTCAATCCCAAATAACTTGGTCAGTTTGAGGGCAGCAAGACCCCCACGTTGTCTAGAAATAAGTCTTACCATAAACTAATTATTGTACAAGACTAAGGGCGATGACGTCATTGGTCACGTGACTTTGCTCACAAGTGCGTTTTGCTCACTGTGACGAAGTTATTTTGTTATTGAAAAAGCAGTCAACGTGGTTTGAAGCACAATGGTGTGAGCCATTTCGGACTGCCCGGGTACCGAACAAAATATAAATATTAAGGGAGGTATATACAATTTTCAAAAAGTGGGAGTCTGGGTACAAGTGCTATCTCGCGTTGCATTAAACGCGAGGAAACAAAAATTTGGATATCGGTAGATATTTTTATGAAATATACATTTTTGTCATTTTTAATGCTGTGACGACATCGGTCACGTGACCAGAACGGACCGAAGTTTAATATTTGCTCTAAAAGTTTACTAGAACCTTTCTCCAAGAATATTTTTAGGCGAAGTTGTAGTTTAATAAATAGTGTTTTAAAAAATGGCCATGATTCCTTTTTCCTAAAAAAGTGCGGCAGTAGAAAATCTAACTGAAAAGTTTGTCAGCTTCCTGCTCAACGACCATTTGAGGTAGGAATAAAAGAAAATTTTGCCTAAGGCTTGAGAGTATGCTCTTTATGATGGCGTTGTCAGTTTCTTCTAATTTCGATTGCTTTTGGCGAGGATCGATGTTTAAGATTTTTTTCAGAGGAGAGGGCCTGGAGGAAAGAACGAAAACGAGGCTATACTTTCGCGCGCTTTTTGTTCACTGCGACGCCGCGCCACAAAAGGTTAGCTAGAAAAAAAAAATTCCAAGGACTGGACAACGGACTGGACTTGCATTTTCTTTAAACGGAACTTTTGACGACTTTTTTAATTATTATTTTTTTTTATGGCTGCTGTCTGCTCAGGAACAATGTATACTTGAGAAGGTAAGTTGATACAGATAGTTGTTGCTGTTTGTTAAAAAACAAAACAAAAAAAAAAGCGCGTTTGTGGTACACTTAAATGCACTTCTCACCTAAAAAGTGTTGTTTAAATTCTTGAAATTATAAAACTTAAACTAGAAGTTGCAGCAATGCGAATGAAATCAAATTAATGCTAACATTAAATGAAACAATTTAAGTTGCTTAAGGCAACCGATGCAAGCTCAGTAATTTTACTAAATACGATATTTGAAGGTTAAAAACGTATCTTAAACAGTGACGGAATAAATGATTACTTTATTTTCAACCGGAACTTAAAACGTTACCTTCATTCGCACAGACATCAAAACTTTATTTTATACTGTCCATGAACTAAATTCCCTATTACAATTATAACAAAGTGTACAATAAGGCCATTATTCAAAGTATTGGCCAAAGAAAAATAGTTGCGCATAAACAAATACTGGAACAGTTCGTGCTTTCAAATGGATTACCCTAATGAATTACACGATTCCGACACATAAATTTAATTTGAGTGGCAAAACATTTTGTTGTATCTGAAAAATTACTGTACTACAAAAAACGTTCTCACAGAGGTTGTAATGCATGGGGGTTCACATAATTTAATTCAGTTTTATAAAGCTAAAAATTGTGTGTCAAAGATTTAGCAGAAACAGAGAAAAGTTTTAAAATCACGGCTGTTTGTGCGAGTTCGTGTACGTTCGCGCTAAACGCGGAAAGTACCTAAGCTTAATAACTCTGAAGACGTCAAGACGTTAAGTTTATGTCAAAACCGACCAAGAACCAGTCGAAAAAAAAAACAAAGAAAGATTAGCAAATAATTGTTTTAATAGATTTGGCAGTTTTACAAAGTGTTACGCTTCTGGTTTGTAGCACCTATTTACAATGGTAGTCTGAGGAAAAACCTTTTTACAACAATGTTTAAATTAGAAGCTTAAGCTTACGGTAAATTTCATTTGAATCTATTTTTTAAATTGAGGGGAAATTAAAATGTAATTTGCTATAAGAATGGGTCCAACACAGAAATCCTGAAAACCTTCTTCACAAACAAACTGGCGATAAACTTGAAAACCAAATTTGAGAGTAGGCTTAACATCTTGCCGAGCCATACAAAAGTTGGGCACATAAACCAGGGGCACCCAACGAGCCAAATCAAGCAAAAGCTGTAGAAAGGCATTTTTAAGTGCCTTGTGGTTTTTTAAGTCTGTTTAAAGCGATGTTTTCATAAGCTAGAAGAAGTTCATCTGTTCGGATTCCCTAGCTGAAATTTTAATTGCCCGAAAATGTTAGGGAACAAAATCTTCCTTTGAGAAATGCAAGCTGAAATGAACTTTCCATGAACTTTCTAGGGAACTATTTTCTTTCCGAAAATGCTAGCTGACGTTTTTGACTGCCAAAAACAGCAATTACGGCCTTTCCGAAAACCTTAGTGGCTATGATTTCCCAATTTCGAATCTTTTAGGCCACGTTTTAGTTACGAAAATCCGAGTGCAGTCTTTAATCGACGCCGAAAGCGCAAGGCGAATTACCCTCCACCGAACAGATATCTACCGAAACTTGTCGTTGGGTGCCCCTGATAAACAAAGACAACGCTTATCTGGCTTATCGGTTGACCGTAAGTTTTTTGAAGAAAACGACTAAATAAAAGGGCAACGGTAAATACCTTCTCCAATCGTCGAAAAGGCTACATCGGGCCACTGCGTAAATCGCACATCCTTCGTCTTTAGTCATGCTCAAAGCACAGCGGGAAAATTTATGTGTTGTCAAATGCAGTCGCGGCGCGAATACAATCCCTTTCACAACGCTTTAGATACATCGAAAAAGCCGTCCATCAAGCCTTGATATAATTCTTCCCAGAGTGGCCAGTTAAAAATATTTTCACAGTCTAACACATCTTCAGGTGACCTAGTCGAAGTGGCGGAACGAGAGAGTCGAACGAGGTATCGCACAGCGTTCATGTGCTCGTTAATCCACTGACTTGGTCTAAGGTTTTATGAGACAGGATGAACCAAATTTCAAAATCATTTCACCGTTTTGAATGTAGTTAAGCTTCGGACTAGAAATTTCCCATTACTTTGTAAACTTGACCGCAAATACCACTTTCACCACAGCTACAGTGCTGTCGCAAGCAAACCGTCGCTTCGTTTCAGAAGGTCGATTCACTTTCTGTGATTGGTTAAACAAAATGACGTGTGAATCGCGAGGTGTGGAGAATCTACGATTCGATGACAAACATAGCGGGCAATGTCTTCCTTCGTAATTTAACCAAAGAAAAAAATTGCAAAACATTTAATTTTTGGTTTATCGCGAACTAAAAAAACTGTCAGAACAAGAGGGGTAGGCGTGTTTTCAGAGCATCTCTCTCTCTCTCTCTCTCTCTCTCTCTCTCTCTCTCTCTCTCTCTCTCTCTCTCTCTCTCTCTCTCTCTCTCTCTCTCTCTCTCTCTCTCTCTCTCTCTCTCTCTCTCTCTCTCTCTCTCAACTAACACTTGTGATTTCTGGTATGAATGAATTAATATGCAAAAACTAAAAAAGGTAAATAAAATAATAAAGACAATTTGTCAACTATTTTCCCAAAGAAGTACAAATACACTTGCCTCGATCCAAGCCCACTCATAATAAATATCCACAAAAATATGAATACAATCTTCCGTCTGTACAACATTTAACCCCCAAATTTCGAAACAACCAATTTTTTTTTTTTACATTTATTAGTAAGCTCTGGCTTGCTGGCTCAGCAACAAATAACTTTCAAAACCATGAGAAGTTAAGTGAGAGGAACAATGTCTACAAGGTCTAAATAATAATTCAGTAGTGCATGAATGGGTGGGGCAGGGGTTCTGAACCTTCAACTGATTGTACTTTTTTCTTCTGGTTCTACCCCTTACGTAGCAGTATCTACTTATGTCTTAACTTTGTTGCAGAGTCTAACAAAATTGCAAATTCATCACAACTTATCATTGTTCTTACCACCTTGGGAATGCCACCTTGGGAATGCCACTTTTTTGGTAGCCGCTTCAGTACACGTCTATTATTTCTATTTCTGTATTGTAACCGTTTTCTCCATTTTTACTTTGCTTCAGTGTTGCCCCTGAAGAAGGTTAGTCATGTCTCGCCGTAATATATGGCGTTAAAAGTTACCCTTTTCAACCATCATTTTGTTTCTTTGTCTTATATCTACCTTTTTATGGGATATATAATTATATATTGTTATTTCCGGTTTCACTTGTAATAATAATAATAATAATAATAATAATAATAATAACAATTACAATAATAAGGAATCTTTATTAACATATGACTAATGTACATTCCACTATCATAGACTAAAATTTTGATGAAATAAAAAATATCAAAAGATCCTAAAATACTAATTTACAAGCTCACGCCATTATTCGACTTCCTAAAATTAGCGGACACACGCTTTGGCTAGCTTTTAAGCGGCAGTCATCATATGACCAGTTTACATTCCACTATCATAGACAAAAATTTTGATGAAATAAAAATATTAAAAAGATCCTATAGTACTAATTTACAAGGTCACGCCATAATAATAATAATAATAATAATAATAATAATAATAATAATAATTAATAATGCTTTAGAAATACACAGGCAAGTAAAAACTAACGATATAATGTTCCCACGTTTCGGCGACCTCATGACGCCATTCTCAAGGAATGAATAATACAAGCGAGTTCAACAGAGTAAGATCTTAGATTTACATCAATGGGGTTAATTTAAATAAATACTTTGGCGCGGATCGAATCTGTTTGTACATTCAAGCGTGGTCTTAATTGTTTGATGTACAGCATTTCGTTAATTAAACAATCAAATTTGTTCCCGTATTTTTTTCAGCACTTTGAAGCAACTAAGGGACTGCGCTCACGTGATCATTATCATAATGTTTTCGCATAGAGGATGAAGTGCTGTTGTGGCCAACAACGCGCGCATGCAGATGTCCACGAGTATAACCAACATAGCTACCTCTATCGCACAGGTTACATTGAAAACGATAAACTACACACTTTTGGTTAACTAGCTGTGGTTTGGGCTCAAATTCTTGGAGGTCTTGGCCAATTTTGCGACTAACAAATACGGGTTGGATTGTGGTTTGGAGCTTAAGACTAAGGTCTTTCAACTGAGTCTTAACAATTTCAGCGGAATCTTGAGATCACTCGGGTCACGTCATTTTCCACCATTACTGGCGAGGCCTACGGTGTCTGCTGGTCAGCAACTCTCGAGTTGATAAAGGCGTTAATGGTGGAGTTGATGAGGTGTAGAGGGTACTTTAGGCGTGAAAACACAGACGAAAAGTAAATCCACAACGAGGATAATCGGTAAGCACGATCCAGCATAGTTGTTAATAAGCTTCGTTGGTACCAGTTGTCGACATGACCATGGTAATGGAGAAGTAACCCGGTATTGGTAGGTTTCACGTAAACCCTGGTCTCAATTTGGGGCGCTCGATTTAATAGCTGGGTTCCGAGAAAGGGGAGTATCCCATCCTTTTCGATCTCCATGGTAAACTTGACAGCAGGGTGGGTGTGGTTGAGGGTATTAAGGAAATCCGTAGCTGTAATGATATCGGGCATAACTGTGAGGGTATCATCGACAAATCTGCGGTAATAAGGAGGCAACTTGCCAACTATCTTTAGTTCTTCTTCCAACGATGACATAAACACGTTAGCTAGCAACGGCCCAAGGGGGGAACCCATAGCCACTCCATCGATTTGCTTGTAGAGGGAACCATTGAATTGGAACAGCTGGTCCTTCGTAGCCACACTCAGGAGATCAACAAGGTCCTGTCTTGATATATTTAAGTCATATGTAGAGTTGAACCAGTTGTCCTTGAAGGCTTTCTCAGCGAGGATCTCGATGGTTTCATTTAAGGGCACATTGGTAAATAAAGAAGACACATCATATGATACCAAAATATTACCATCACTGATTCTAGGATCTTGCACTTCTTTGACGAAATCAAAGATGTCGGTAATTGTATACTGATTCAAAGACAACGGCTTGAGCTTGCTGTCGAGCCACTTAGCCAAGGCGTAATTACACGTGCTTGTAGCCGATAGAATAGGGCGCATAGAAAACTTCTTCTTATGGGTTTTCGGTAAACCGTACAGGTGTGCTAATCCTGCAATGTCCTTAGGGAGAATTCTGTGAACAGTAGAGCGTAGGATCTTTTCTTTTACCAACAGCCTTCAAAGACATAGTCAACTGGTTTAACTCTACATATGACTTAAACACATCAAGAGAGGACCTTGCTGATCTCCAGCATATAGCCAGCATATAGGTTACACTGTGCGCCCTATGTTGTTCCATTTTGGCATCCATACGTTTATCAACTGCTATAATAATAATAATAATAATAATAATAATAATAATAATAATAATAATAATAATGAAATAAAGAGGCTCCAGGTAATGAGTTGACTGGTCATGTAAGATCTTATAAGTTGTGAGGGGAATCTTAAAACTGATCGATCCTCTGCTCATCTTGGAGCCAGGTTCTTTAATACTGGTGTTACATTGTCTGAGAGTTTCAATCTCTTCACAAGACGCGCTGCAGCCTGTCACTTTGGTATTTAGGATACCATACAGAAGACTATTGCAATAATCCAAAACTTATAAGCTATAAGAGTTTACCAACAATCTAAATTCATCACACGAGAGGTATTTCTGAATGCGTCCTATTGATCTTATTGCAAGGTTTTAAAAAAGAAGTTCTGATCGACAAAGTAAACACAAAAAGCTAAAGCATACGTAACGTCGACGCTACAACTTTTTCAGTGGTTTTATTGCACTTTATTTTATTTAAAAGCACTATGGTTGATATAACACAATTGTAAAGTTAGTGTCTTCAGTACAAGTCAACAAATTCATATATGTGTCAATGATATATGAAATGAATCATATATGAACTGCGGAAATGAAATCAAATGAAGAATGATCCTCGCAGTTGTGAACGCAATTTATACAATTGCGAAAAGAAGCCTGAAAAAAAATTCAGGACTTCAACGGGGTTTGAACCCGTGACCTCGCGATTACTGGTGCGATGCTCTAACCAACTGAGCTATGAAGCCACTGACGTTGGGAGCAGGTCAATTGTGGGTTCATATGTTCCCGTGAAAGAAATGAGTGTGAATGATATATGAAATGAATCATATATGAACTGCGGAAATGAAATCAAATGAAGAATGATCCTCGCAGTTGTGAACGCAATTTATGCAATATACCATTCACACTCATTTCTTTTACGGGAACATATGAACCCACAATTGACCTGCTCCCAACG
>JAEMWC010000192.1:450000-457500 GCA_016490735.1 Pachyseris speciosa
ATTTTTTACAAACGAAAACGGATAACCGTTGCAAACAAGGACCGATGAGAGGTGTTTCTATTCATGACAGATAACTGATGGTTTTGTTATGAGGTGTTTAGATCGATCGTACAGGCACTTGACAATACCGCGTTTTACAGATTGCGAGTGCTGTGAATCATACTCTAGGTACTGGTCAGTGTGTGTAGGCTTTCTGTAAACACTGGTAGAGAGGTATCCATTCGAATCCTTGATGATCAACGTATCAAGGAAGGGAATTGAGTTGCCATTCTCAGTTTCCATTGGGAAACGGATCGTCGGCTGTTGACTATTGAGGTGTTGCAAGAACGAGTCAACTTTGTCACTCCAATTTCTAGTCTGAACGACAAGGATCGAAATCCTCCAACCAACAAAAGCCTAAGCGAGGATCGAAACGCACCAATCACCACCAGTCACGGTGCTTCTTATACTCACACGCAGCCAGTCGACACCATCGCCTGATGAAGACCAGCAGTATAGCGGTGGAAGCGTCGCGATCCACATCTTTGTGACTCAATCGTGAGACAAAAGATTAACTCAGCTATCAGGAATAAATTAGTTGAATGAAAAGCGCTCGTTGATACCGTGGGGATTAAGAGTGCCGATTTGAAAGATAAATTTGTGGTCGAGATTTCTACGGCTTTCCGTGGTGCCTTGATGTAGGGAAAGGTCGGAGATCGACATGTGCTGTTTGGAATGGCTGGGGAGATTAAAATGCCGAGCGACTGGTTTGGATGCATCTTCGTCATAATCGGTCACCTAGTCGTTTTCCTGTTTCGCCGATGTATAACTTTTTGCATAATGTACAGGCTATGCAATAGATAACATTTGCGGAGGTACACGTGAAACGATCAGTGATCTTAACAGATCGCTTAGGGCCCGATATTTATTCAGTGTTTTGAATGAAAGGACAAGTTTTGCATCGCGAGCGCGGGTATTTAAAGGTGCCAGGTTGTTCAGTTGTTTTGAATCCGCTTCTGACTAGAACGTTACCTACATTTTTGTCGCATTTGAATGAAATCAGTGGTGGTTGCGAAAAGATTGTAGCAGTTTCTGGATCAGTTTGCAGTATTTTAAAGTTATTAAGAATGATGGCTTTAACAGGGTTATTAAGAGGGTGAAATGTGAGGGTGAATGGAATTCTGTCATTCTTTTCCTTTTGTGACGTCTGTAGTGCTGACTGTTGATCAATTTGCTGGGCGCGGTGATGGCCCGATTAAACCACAGAATCAGGATAGCCGCGTTTCTCGAAGAACTGGCACATTTCCTCACTACATAGACGTCGATGTCTAAGAAATTGAGAATAGGGAATGGTGTTTTTGACATGAGATAGATGTGAAGATGAATACAACAAATAACTGTGGGAATCGGCCTCCCTCGTAGAATCGATGCGTTTGTACTGCACACTGGTACATAAACCGTTGCCACTGTTAGAAATCTAGGAAGGCCAGCGAAGTTTCCGAAATTTCCCAGGTATAATTTAGAGCCAGATGAAAGGAAGTAACGAAGGTTATAAATTGATTGATTTCCTCCTTGCTAGATGAAATTGCACCAATGCAGACGTCAATGTAGCGACCGTAGAGTTCAGGTTTAGGACCGTTGTACTGGTTGAAGAATTTGTGCTCGACGTAACCTACAAAAAGATTGGCGTAGCTAGGTCCCATTTTTGTGCCCATCGCTACACCATTAATTTGTTTGTAATAGTTATCAGCAAATGAAAAACAGTTAAGTGTTAAAACTAGTTCAGCTATGCAGAGTAGCGTTTCCGAGCTTGGTTCCTTGACGGTGCGTTGCTCGAAAAAATACTCAAGTGCTTGAACACCTTCGCGTTGGGAATGACGGTGTAAAGAGAGGTAATATCCATAGTGAAAATTAGTTTGTCTTCGCCGGTGAAATTGGAATTACGGAAAATTTCAAGTGCATATTGACTGTCTTTAATGTAAAAAGGCAAAGATTTGATGATGGGCGCTATAATATTGTCTAAATAGCTAGAAATAAGTTCGGTAGGGCAACTACAGGCAGAAACGATAGGTCAAGCCGGGTTGTTAGGTTTGTGGATTTGGGGTAAAAGGTAAATACACGAGGTTCTTGGAGTAGAGATGATGAGATTAGTAGCAGTAGCCGGCAATTCTTGCTTGACTATAAGGTCTTGAATCGTGTCTTTGACATTTTTTTGGTTGATGGAAGTGAGATCTTTCACGACTTTAGCATAAAAGGAGGTGTCAGAAAGTTGCCGCAAAGCTTCTTCTTGGTCGGACCGCCAGACAACTACCACGCCGCCTTTGTCGGCCGATTTGACAATTTTATCTTTCCGTTTGCTGAGATTTTTAAGCGCCGCCCACTCTTCCGAAGAAAGGTTGGAAAATTTATGAATGTCACGACGGCATTTTTTGTTGAAAAAATCTAAAGAGGCGAACTGGCCTTCTAGGGAAATCCTTTTTGATTTACGAACACGAAGTATTTCAAAAATAACTTTGTCCGAGGTGTTATAATCATCTTCTTTGTCGTGGAAAAAAAGCTTTTAACTTGAGCGCATTGAATTTGGTAGAATCTTTTCGCAACCACCACTAGTTTAGTTTATCAAGTTATCAAGTTTATTAAGAAAAATTGAGAAAATACAAAATAGGATGTACCACTGCTCGCAGTTAGCTATAGCTATTCAAGGAGAGCAGTGGCTTGACACTAAGTAGAATAATTACAATAACAATACAATTAAAATACTGAGTAGAATTAATTATTATCGTACAATACATTAAAACAAGCTGAATACAAGATACAAAGTGAATAATTACAATTACAATACAATTACAATACAATTACGATACTAAATAGAATTATTATCGCACAATACATTAAAATGAGCTGAATACTAAATACAAAGTGAATAATTACAATTACAATACAATTACAATACTAAGTAAAATTAATTATTATCGTACAATACATTAAGATAAGGTGAATACTGAATACTGACTAGTATTAATAACATTTGGGAAAAAACAAAGATTCTCAGGAGAAAAAAAGGCAGATTACATGAGAAGCTGGAAGGATAATGTAGATAGAAAGCTAATAGAATGAACTGAGTTTAGTTTTCAAGACATATTCAAATCCAATAGATCAATATACTCATTCGCCTCCGAGAGTTTCTGAAGGAGCATATTGTGAATGTTGCGTTTAAATTTCACTTTAGGCATTTGACGAATTTCATTAGATAGGTTATTCCAGACTCTAACACCGTTTCTTGAAAAAGACATGTTTTGCTTGTCTAATCTAGAGTATTCGAGAAAGAAGTTGCCTCTTGTTGATGATCTTGTGTTATGTGAATGAATATTATGTTGGTAATTAAATAAATTACTTATTTGAGGTGGCGATGTGTTATTTGAGACGTCATACATTAAGACGACAACTGACTTGAAGTAAAGAAGACCTAGAGGTAGTAGACTGGATGAAATGAAGAAGGGTACTGCGTGAGTTCTATAAAAACCAAAAAACATGAGGCGAAGGGCACGTTTCTGAAGACATAGGATTTTGTTTCTGTGGATTTTGTCTGCTCGGCCCCACACTGTTATACCATATAACAAATAGGGTTGAATCAGCGATCACACCACTGATTTCATTCAAACGCGACAAAAAGATAGGTAACTTTCTATTCAGAAGCGCATTCAAAACAACTGAACAACCTGGCTCGCGATGCAAAACTTGTCCTATTTAGTCCAACACTGACTAAATATCGGGCCCTAAGCGATCTGTTAAGATCACTGATCGTTTCACGTGTACCTCCGCAAATGTTATCTATTGCATAGCCTCACATTATGCAAAAAGTTATACATCGGTGAAACAGGAAGACGACTAGATGACCGATTCCGAGAACATCTACGTGATGTTGAGAAAGATGACGAAGATGCATCCAAACCGGTCGTTCGGCATTTTACTCTACCTAGCCATTCCAAACAGCGCATGTCGATCTCCGGCCTTTCCTTACATCAAGGCACCACGGAAAGCCATAAAAATCTCGAGCAAACATTTACCTTTCAAATCGGCACTCTTAATCCCCACGGTATCAACGAGCGCTTTTCATTCAATTAATTCATTCCTGTTTTTCACGTTACCATGTTACCACCAATAGCGTAGCTCCATTTTCTGTATATAAACCATACACAACCCACAATTCCTCGATTTGCTCTGACGAAGGGCTAACGCTCGAAACGTCAGCTTTTCGAACCTCTGTACGGTGGTCAATTTACATCATCAAATCCGTTGATAAACCAAATTTACATGTATATTAACGATGTTTACCCCAGGAGTATATATTACACAATATATGAACATCTGTGCGCCGAAGAATCAGTAGTAGTAGTTGTTATTATTGTTTGTTTCTTCTTCTTTTTGCCATTCTCTTAACGTGCTGATTACTTCGTCTTTCTTATAGAGCTTCCAGACGGCATATTTTAGGAAAGATTTTCATTTCTCCCTGGTAGTTTTGTCCCGACCTTGTTGACCATTACGTTTTGGTGAATATTTAACTCCACAGGTCTTACCTTCATATTACTCTTAAAGACAAAGTAAATTCTCTTAAGAGAGAATGTCACCACTAAGACTGAGCGAAAATGGAAATATGTGGCACATCTCAAAAAATCAAAATTCTTCATATTTTGTCTGAAGATACCCTACAGTAGCGTAAGAAACGTGGTGGAATTTTTTGTAGTAATATTCTTTTAAACCTCCAAAAAATTAAAAAATACCGTTACGTGACTAAATGTCCTAAAAGGCATTCGAAAAATACGTGAAAAATACCTTCCCATAATATTTTCCCTTTCGCATTCGCATCACAAAATCACCTTTTTGGGTCTTAAACATTGCTCTTCAAGTCTTTGCAAGTAACTTGACTTCACTTTCGGTCCCGTGAAAAAAATTTAGAGGTCATGGTAAGCCGATGAAGTTAACTAAAATTCACTTTCGAAGAATTTGTAATTTAGTGTGTTTTTTTAGGTACAATTTTTGTACCCGGTAAAACTTCGAATAACTTGAAATTGAAGTTCTAAAGAGTATAAATGCCGATCTAAAATCGGGTGTAAAAATTAGTTTCGGGCTTTTTACCAGCGCCGAGTAGGAAGCCTCTTAAAATGGCAGTTATCACAACATTAACGTGTCAACCGGAAGTCAACAATTAGCACATTTTCGAAACCCGTAACAGAAAGATTTTAAAATTTTTGCATTGTGATTAATCTCTGTGGTCGTCAGTAATCCACAGCGTTGAATAACGACCTGTTAAATCCCTTGATAATATATCTGTTTCCGTGAGTATTTTGTCGCTAGTAGGTAAACATTAATTGGTCTCTTCATGGGCAATCGCCTTGTATGAGTTCATACGTACTTTAACCTACAATACATACATACTTATCCTCTCCCCGTCGGGGCTTTTCAGGAATAGTTTACATCACTGGCCGGGGGACTTGACCAGACTGCTAGTGCAGTTTACAATTAATGAAGTAACTAATGAGTGCCCCCGTAATGTAGATATCTAGGACAGACACTAGGGGTGGTCACAGCCAGAGTTTTGTTACGTCCCTAGTGGTTCTTTTACGTCCCACAGAATCAGATTAAGTGAAAGGACTGTGAGACGGGGCCTACGGTTTATCGTCCTTATCCGAGAAGACTAGAAAGTCTAACCATTTACAGATGTCATTACAAAGGCAGCACTTTCTCCTCAGTTATTTTAAAGACCCTGAGTGTTGGTCCGGCCAGGGTTAGAACCCGCGACCTCCCGTATGGTAGTCCCGTGCTCTACCACTGAGCTAACCGGTCTGCGGTCTGCGGTCCTCCCTTCTTTTATCAGCAGCTAACCCATAAGAGCCTTGACAGATCAAAAGAATTTCCTTTTCTTTGTGTTTCAAAGCAGTTTCTCCTAAAATGCCCTTTACAGAATTCCAACACCATTTTTGCCGAAATCTCTTCTGCAATCGTGATCGTATCTGTCTAGTTAAGCAACTAAACTATCTGGAAATTATAGTTATTTACATTATCTTGCAAAATACACTTCTACATGTTAAATTCCCACCTCCAAATGAAAATAATTATTTCTGATCGTTTAAAAAGCCTGAAGTAAGTGGCATCAGTATTAAATCACGCAATGGTCAAGTCGTCGATTTTGCCAGACGTCATGATCTTTCAGCGTTTCAACGGCAAAAAAATCAGAAGCCACACTAAGAAACAAGTTGCACAGTGGTAGTAAACAGTAGTTAGTAAGTGAGTCGGAAAGTGAGTCCACAGAGGAAAATCATGAAACACTGAAACAACTACACTTACACGTTTTTCCCAAATGAAGACATTGCGACCTCTTGTACTCCCATGTTTCATTGTTTTTCTTTTTGTCAAGATAGTAAAGGGTCAATAATTGAACTACAAAAGCGTACGGAAAAAGGCGTGATTACGCGGTTGTTAGAACCTGGCTATTTAAGGAATTACACGAGAAGCAAACGTTTCCGTGTGGTTACTGGCAAAGAAAGACCGACACCGAGCAAAGGAATTTTTCGATGTTTTGGTTCATTTATTTTGCTCTTGTCCCATTTTTTGCGCCACCAAAAGCTCGCTTCGCTCACGGCATCCTCGCCGTTTTAGCTGGACTGAATTGTTTTCTGTAGTAAATAAGCTGAATAGGAAACCCCCGGGGGGAGGGGGTACTCCCTTATATTGGCTATATAGGTATGTGCGGCCCCAAAGGGTATGGTTTTTTAGCCGTTTTGGTCTGAAATAGGGTATCAATTTTGACCATTTTGGTCTGACATAGGGTATGGCTTATGCATTCTTGTCTTGAATTCAGTTTGTTTTTTAGAAGAAGCTACTTCTTCATCTTTAGCCGATAAGACCATCTTTTAATTTTAATTGTCTTTTAATTAATTTTAATTATGTTTACGCCAACTGTGTACGTGAAATAGGTTTGAAATAGGCTATCGAATTTTTGGTCAGGTCTGAAATAGGGTAGGGAAAATCGCAGATTTTGGTCTGAAACGGAAGCGGGCCGCACACCCCCACCAATTTTTTCTGGGATTACCCCCCCCCCCCCCCCCCGATAGAAACTGTGCAATGTCCTCCCAGTCGTCCGCTTTCGTGAGGCATCGCGATATAATTTCCTTCAAAAGTGCAATAACGTGTTCCACTTTTGGTCACCGAAATGGAACCTTATAATTTATCGAAAAAATTCTAAAAAAAGTACGAGCAACACAAAACTGTTTGATTTTGTTCAAACTTAGCCTCGTACATCAAAAACGACAAACAGTCCAAAGCTGACAGCACTGTTTTGCAGTTTTTTTCCCTAAATTCAATACAAGACAATTGTTTTACTTAAAAAAATTAAGTAAAGTAGCTTTGCTTTGAGGCACACGATTTCTAATACATAATAAAAAAACGCAATTCTTACTCGAGTTTTTCGTTAATGTGAAACCTCGTCGTTCCACGCTCTAAGCTAAAATCTTACGGCGATCA
>JAEMWC010000192.1:462500-465000 GCA_016490735.1 Pachyseris speciosa
AACATTTCCTCTTCCAAAAATTTTAAAATTCAAGTACTTTTAATTGTTTACCGGGCAAAGAAAATGACGGCTGAAAAAGTGCACCAAATAAAGAATTTTCATTACGCGAATTTTAGCGATTCCTGAAAGCTTCCCGTGGCCTATATATTCAAATCAATATGTCTTTAAATTGACTTAAAAATCGGCTAACCCTCCAATGAGAGATTTCTATGCTTAAAACAGTGTTTTAATGCGATGCAAATCAGATCAGAGCAATTTTTCGAGAAGGTATGAGACATGTTTATTTCAGCTGTTTCCATAGCACGAGGGGTGTTATCAGTTGTGAATTTTTTCCGAGTTTTAAAAGACATATTTAAACAAATTAAACCCACCTCGTGTCTAGGCCTACCATAGGGTATCTGTGGAAAATTTATCAAGGAAATTGATTTCCCATCATGTGCCACCTCCCGCTCGGTGTTAGTGGACATTTGCTCTAAAGACTTTGCGACCAGCTCTAAATGACCGCAGTATTTACTTTTTACAACTGTTCAATTGCGCTTGTCGCATACCTTTCTTTCTTTGTTATTCGCTGGACTGAGAAGTAACTGCATCATGGCAACGAACAGGTAGCAAACTCCAAACCTCTGAAGAACTCCTGGAATTCTATAAAATTCCAGATTACCGTCTGAGGAAATGAAGATCACCGTTAGGGAAAACACAAGGCTTGGGTGACTCCTGATGTCTTCAAGCCCACAAACCATTCTTAAGTGAGCCTCAGTTAGTACTTCATTCGAACGTATATTTAGGTTTGGCGGTAGTTCTCTGTTCTTTAATCCGCAACTGGACCCCCATGCTAATGGTGCACACGAATATGAAGGTCATGACAGCGCATAAGAAAAAACTGACTCGGAACAGTATACGTAAACTCGTCAAAAGGAATTGTCGGAACGGAAAACGTGACAATTGCGTGACGCGAAACGAGACGTCATAGAAACCGGTTTCAACCAGTCTAGTGAGCACGAGGGAGTGTGGAGAGCGAAAAAAAATATATATATATAGTGAGCGTGTTTGATGAGTGCGATGTAAATCAGTAGGTGAATAAACGCGGTTAAAGGTTAGCTGGTGTCAAGGAATCATCGCGACAAAAGTGGCGACCCTGCCAGGACGGTTCCGGAGAAAAGGAGAGTTCTAAAACAAGCGACGAGAGGAATTCACAACACAAAGGTTCACGGACCAAATGTCAACATGTACATGAGCGAAATCAAAACATTGCAAGAGAAGATCGAAGGTAAGCTGAAAATGCTTAAGTTTACCGTAGAAGATACTCGAAACCGAAGATGTAAAGGCTATCGAGAGACATGGGAGTGCTTTAGAATCTATTATTGACAAAACACATCAGCTTAAATTGCAAGTTCAGGAATTGCGAATCGAAAACAACGAGGACCTTGCGGAGATTAGAAGCTGGTCGGAAAATCTGGAAGCCCAAATCGATAAATTTGAAGGGACTCTCAAACAAGTAAGGCATGTAGCCGCTGATATTAGGTCAGCCGAAGAGGAGAAACGCGAAGAAGAAAAACGGAAACGAATCTTGGATGAAGAAATCGAGTTGGAAAAGGTCAAATTTCAAGCGCGTGCGAAACTCGAGAAATCAGTGAAAACGTCCTTAGAGGATTCAGAGAATTCTAGCAGCATTGGAGCGAAATTACCGAAGCTTGAGATATCAAAGTTTCAAGGAACCTTTCTTGATTGGACAAGATTTTGGAGTCAGTTTGAAACTGAAATCGACAAAGCCAAGCTAACTCAAGTAGCGAAGTTTTCTTACCTGAAGGAGCTACTGGTACCCAGTGTCCGCGCATCCATCGACGGACTTCCCTTCACAACCGAAGGGTATGAACGGGCAAAACATATTTTAAAAACCAAGTATGGTAAATCCAGTGAGGTGGCAAACGCACACATGCAATGTATTATTGGACTGTCCACAATTCATGGTGTGGATCCAGCTAAAATTCATGAATTCCATGAGAAGTTAACAAGTCACATACAAGTACTAGAGACCATGGGGAAGATTAAGGAAATTGGAGGGTTTGTGCGTGGAACGCTTGATAAGATACCTGACATTCGAGCAGACCTGGTTCGTCTCGATGATAACTGGCAAGAGTGGGGATTTCCAGAACTAATTGAATCCTTGAGAAAGTGGTGCGACCGCAATCCTATTCCCAGTAGAGATCAGATGCCTAGCATACCAGACAGCGATCATTCACACCGTGACCAATCAATCCGCAGTCCACCAAACCGTGGTCGTGACCCGTGGACCCAGTACCCATCTTATCGTCACTCTCGAAACCGCTATCCACCAAGGAAAAATCCTGCCTATCAAACCAAGGATGAAAGTGCTAAGGTTGCACGTGTCTGTGTCTTTTGCAATGGCGAAGACCATCGCTCTGCAGAGTGTGGGAAGTTCCCTAGCATCTCCCAGCGCAGGAGGATTTTAAGTGACAAGAAGTTGTGCTTCAACTGCACG
>JAEMWC010000192.1:470000-495000 GCA_016490735.1 Pachyseris speciosa
AAACTTAAACCAATAAGGGAAAGCGTCGGTAATCGGCCCTGAGACAAGTCGCCTCGTGTGTACTTGGTAGGCTTCTTGACCTGTCTGTCTGCTTGTCTCCCAAGCACTGCACACGAGGAGGCTTATCGCAAAGACTTGCGCCTTCGAAATGTCGCCTTGTGTGTAGCAACCTTTAAGGCTAAGAACCATGTGCTGTGCAACATATGCGTTCTCTCAATTTTACCACGTGTCCTGTTTTCACACCAATGAATGATACTGAGAAAGGTGGGGTTGCCTATAAACCCTACAATTTTCTCTTTTTCTAAAAAGGAGGCCGAGACTTCGGTCTTTCTGTCACCAAGTATAGCAGCAACCATATTCTAATCGTTAAGTTATCAAATTGTGTGTCAAAAGGAGTTCGCCCAGGTGGAGCATGTGATGTGTGCTGGAGTGCAATAATACTATATTCTTCACACTCACAGTTGCTGGTAAACAGGCCCAATCCAAACAAGATCAAGCTCCTTTTTATGATTTTATAAGCGATCTTCAACTTGCTTGTTTTTCGGCGCCTCAAGGAGCGGAATGATAAAGTCATGGAAACGCCCATGATCCAGATAAACCTAAAAAAAACGACACAAGATTAGCCATTGATCAAAAAATATAAAATACTCTAGAGTAGTGAAAAATTATTATGGTACAAGCACCAATCATTCTACAATCGACATGTTATGATACAGTCAAATCTCGCCACCCAAAATGTCAAGCCTTGGCGCTCGCTTACGACTATTTACAACGCATGCGTCAGCAGATTATGGTAATTGTATACTAATTGTACAATGATGCTCATAAAACCCATATGTAGCATCTTAAAATGTTTCCGCTCTGATAAATCATTTCAGGTCTTTAAATTTTTTGTTGAATGTTCATTGACTACCAAAGCAGTTGACATTTTTTTAAACCATTGAACCAATTGACTGTCTGTTTAGCTAGTGCATCATATGATTTCTGATATGTGGTCAATAATGCTATGCTGTATCACTGTATCCACCAAAGGGCCAAAACGTACCATGGAAAGACCAAGTCAGCTACCAGCAGCCCTACAGGTGAATGAGACAAAGAAAGTGCAGATATCATTTTATCAGTTAAAACTTATTATATAATATGGCTTTTTTTTTTTTCAGTAGCACTAGTGCAAATATCGTCCGATGTGAAAGGAATAAACAAACGCACATACGATAAGTGAGGTTGGTATGTTTCACAAAGTTTCTGGGTAATCCAACACATCGACATGTGAGCTTCACACACATATGTAACTAGTAAGTCAAGCAGTAAGTCTCATTCGTTACATTCGTTCGTTTTTGAGTAATACTAAGGGGAAAAATATGAAGGAGATTCGTATTCAGTTTGCAGTTGCAATGATAGCTCAGCCGGCGAGAATTGAACTCCATCAAAATTGAAGAGCTTGCAAGTTACAATTCCGTTCTGATGCCTGCTTTTCTTTTATTTAGTTTTTGGCAGGCTTTAGCAGCCCATAACAGCGATGGTATTTAATCTATAGATTTCCCATTCAGTGTGTACTGGTCTGTACCATACTTACCGTTCCATACCGCGTGTCCGAAAAAGTAGTAACCACCACCTCCATAGTTCACAAAGATCATCAGCGTTATGGCGATACTATCACAAGAACAGAAGCAAAATGAAGCTAAATAAGATATCCTCAACTAAACTGGTAGTACCCATCACGAAGGTACCCGAGAAATTAAAAAAACAAACAAAACTGATACTCTTTATTCCTAATCCTCTTTCTTCCAGATATTTGAACAGTGTTTAGATTTTCTATTCGCAGATGCTTAAAACAACTGTGATTGTTTCTCGTTTTATAGGGTCGTTGTATCTTTTATTATGAGGACATTAGCAACACAACGACAAACAATAATAATAATAACAAAAACAGCGAATATTTTAAAAGGACAAAAAACCCATCAGTGTTATCAATGGG
Organism: Pachyseris speciosa; assembly: GCA_016490735.1. Classification (NCBI taxonomy): domain Eukaryota; kingdom Metazoa; phylum Cnidaria; class Anthozoa; order Scleractinia; family Pachyseridae; genus Pachyseris; species Pachyseris speciosa. Next base: position 471,979 of record JAEMWC010000192.1, read on the forward strand.
GTCCTGTAAAATAAAAAACTAAAAGATAAAAATAAGATACGATAGAAAGTTTAAAGACTATGACTACAAGATAAAATGCTAAAAGACCATGAATATAAGATAAAATGCTAAAAGCTATACTATGGTTAAAAAGAGAAAAACATTTCATAGATTAACTAAAATGTGCTTTTAGTGCTTTCTTAAATAAAAGTCTGGAAGTTAAAGATCGAAGTCCAATTGGGAGTTCATTAAAAGCTTGGCTCCTCCTTGGCTCCACTTCTTAGGGCATAAGCTTCACTTCTTAGGGCATATCCTCAAGAAACCAGAGAATGAATTGGTCAACAAATACGCCTTTTTCCATCCTAAGCATGGCAAACGTAAGGCCGGTCACCCAAAGCCGATGTTTCATCAGTAGTTTGCCGGCGTAATCAGCCAGGCATACCCACCCACACTAGAGGAGATACAAAGCATGGCACAAGACCGAAACGAATTGAGAAAGCTCGTGAATAAAATTTTATTCAGTCCACCTCAAACGGTAAAGAATGGGTTCCAAACGAACCCGATGAACGTCTCTTCCGAGTATTTCTTTTTCGGAATAGTTGGAAAAGAACTCGTCCAGAGACAATTAAATCTTCACTTACCCCAACCTTGTTGCCAGGGTCTCTTCTCTTCCCGCCCCTCTCTCGCTCCTTTCTCGCTCCAGGGGGCGGGAAGAGGAGAGACCCTGGGAACGAGGTTGCACTTACCCTCGGAAAGTATCAAGTGACTTCAGCCGCCTTTTAACCAAAGGTTTCTGTTCAGTCTTAAGGAAGAAAAACATGAGAAAAAAATTTAAAATGTCCTACTGTCGGACAGAAGAGAACAAGAACGAGAACAAGAAGAAGAACAAGAGCAAGAAGACGACGAACAACAACAATAACAAGAAGAACAAGAAGAAGGAGAAGAATGAGAAGAAGAAGAAGAACAACAACAACAACAACAACAACAACAACAGAAAACAATATAGTGCCTGTAATGTAGTCGAACCTCAAGGTAACCATACGCTGCACTATTGTTATTTTATACTACTTCAATCGCGGATAGTTGCTTAGCGACATACCAACTGGATAAAGCTCCCCCTGGGCTAACACCCTATTATCAGAAAAAGCCTCTATTACAAAACCCAACAGTCCATCGGGTGAATGTGGCCCGGAAGGAGTGAACGAGCTAACCGACTTATTTTGGGGGCGACGAAACTCAAATTATGAGTACGTCAGCGTGAACTCTTCAACAACGTCCAGCGATAGAAATGCTATTATTATTCTACGGAGGAAAATTGATCAAAACTCTGAGGGGACAATTGTTTGTCGACCAGTTCTTTACTGATCAAGCACTGACAGCCATATAAGTTACCTCCGCATTTTCTGCAGGAGCTTGAGATTCCGTTGTTCCTGTGATTTTCTGTCCATGAATGAATACAAAACATAATAAGATTTCAAAGTTAGTCAGCCATCTGAAGAATGTAACAACTTTAACTGGATCATTGCATAAGAAATTACACATGAAAGATAATATATACATGTATAGTGTTCATAACTGCGATGATCATTCATCCTTTAATCCGCACTGAGTTCAAATATATGATTTTCATATACACGGTACTCATCCGCACAGAATCATATACCAAGCATTCAAAATCAGAAAGCCAGCATTTCCCTGAGAATTAATTTAGAGAAACTGATCTCACCAATTCCACGTTTTCACCTTGGCTTTCTTCTTCCACCTTTATTGAGAAAAAAATTGTCAACGTCATCGAAACTGAAAAATTTAGTTAAATGCAATTTAACTTAGTTAATTAACAGGAGCATTGTCAGTTGGTCTGATAGTGTTTTTTGTTCTATTGGCCGCTCTCATGTTATGGTTTATTTTCCTGTCCGTCCTACAAGTTTTTAGCATTCTTTGGTTCTACGATTAGCAGTGTTGTTATTAGCGTATTGTTTGTGGTGAGCAGTCAGCGGTTTTTTGTTAGAGGGTTTGCGTGTCCTGTCTAGGGTGTTTGTATCCCTTATGCGTTTTTGCAGGACTGTAGCTATATGCGGTTAGCGGTGTTTATTGCGTATTTTTGGTGGTGGCTGGTTAGGCTCGCCTCTTGTCACGTGATTTTGGTTTGTCTCCCTCGGACGAGTTCTTGCTGTCTTGGCGGACTGTTTGTTCCTGGCTCTCGGGGCACTTAACCTCCATTGCGACGAACGTAGTTAAACAGAAATAGACGAAACCTCCCCCACTCCCCTCCCCCTCCCCTCCCCAGTGATGCAGGAGTATCACGAAAAAGAAACAAATTAATCAACACTGGTGATCACTGTCCAGGGTTGTGTATTATCACAGTATATTTCAGGGTACCGAAGGCCCACTGAAATCGCTGAGATTCGACCAACCACCGGACGAGGAGGGACCCTGGGAACGAGGTTGACGTTTGACCCGAACGCTTGCAAAGGCATTTCATTTGATCTTTCGAAAGAATGCGATGTCACTGCACAAAGCTGAGGCCGGGTAGAAGCGACATAAGACATGGCTCCGAAAGCAGATGACAATCTTCTCCCAAAACACCGAAAACCGACAGAAATTGGCAGAAAACCCGCGACAGTTTGCGACAGCGACAATTCACTTTCCATTCCTCTTTGTTTTCGTTGCGATAGCGACATTTGCCACTAACGAAACAAGCGACAGACAGAGTCGTAAACGAGCGACAAAGTGACACCAGACCACCCCTTGGAAGGCCCCATGTCTACAATCACTAACTTCATTGGCATTCTTTGTGCGTTGCGTGCCATAGGCGACTGTCTTTACGTACTTACCAAGTCTGCTGTAGTTTTCTTGCATTTAGCTTCGCATTTCCTAAACACATTAATTCAGAGTAAGCTGAGTAGCATATCTGAATTGACACCTTAGGATCTCTCCCAAAGGCTCTCAAAGTAAAAGTAAAAAGGTGTTAGTCAGTGATAACTTGTAATAAACAAACCGCCATTCGTTGCCTCCTTAAAGTTGATATAACGCTTCACCGCCTTGGGATCGTTTAAGGGACTAGGTAAATGTAGTTGTGTTAAATGTACAAGGCAAGGTTACGAACCTAAAGATAAAGGTGAATAAAATCCATATAAAGGCCATGCCACACAGAACAGCAAATGTAATCCATATAGCTGCAAGAAAAGAGTACAGTATTCTTTGTTTTACGTGGGAAAAGTTAACGCATTGACCACAGCAAAAACGACGTTCGTGGGCAACGAACGCGTGACGAGCCCAAAGACGTCTGCGAAGGAGGCTACAAATAAACCAGCACTAAAAAGAAATCAATCATCATTTTATTTTTATTATCATTCTTTTTAAAACGAGAAGTCGTTTCGTTTCGTTGTTGTTGTTGCTGTCAAGCTGTTGTTGTTGTTGTTGTTGCGTTCATTTCGGTGGCAGCCGAAAGTGTCACTTATTTTTCACTCTTTAATTTCCTATCTTTGATAAAGTGCCGTAAAGTGTAATTATATTATCTCTGATGTTGTTTGTAACAAAACAAGTTACACTCACGCATGTAGGAGTTTTCAGGTGCCTTGGTTTCCTTCAGGTTACAGATACCATTCGAATTCACTGTAAACTCGTACCAGCCTCTTTCGCCAAAAAGATATTCCAAGCTAGGTAAACATGGGTTATGCAGGGTGAGTACGAGCGATTGCTTGGTTACACTGGGAGAAACCACACTGTTGTACTAGTTTTTAATGCTGACCGTACCAACCTGCACAGTTTTTGAGATCCGTTTTTTATCGCAAGGATAAAACTGTGATGAGTTTTTACAATGATAAATGTGTTATTGGTGACTCCAGTTTTCAGATCCTGAATAGGGCACTGGAAAACAAAAACCAAAAAAAGTGAATTGAGCCTTGAATGCGAAACGATTCGCTTAAATAAACCAGTAAGTCAAACTGACAAAGCAAAGCGTGCTACATCATATAGTAAATCTGACACCGAATAACTTGCGGCGCTCAAATCTCAAGAATTCAAGGACCGCGCAGGGGGAGGGGCTGGGGGGGCCTTAGCCCCACCCCCCCCCCCCAATTTTCAACAGTAAAAAGCAAGTAATACAAAAAAAATCGAAGCTACTTTTCTGCTTAACGTTTTACCGAAAACCGATCAGTTAAGCGAAAAGGTAATTAAATTCTTGTTTTAATACAGCGCTTTAATATTGCTGACAGCCACCAAATCATTGTAGTTTGAAATACATTTCCAACCATTCAGAGGACTTTAATCTAAAACTTTTCCGGGGGACGGGAAAGTTACCCCCCCCCCCCCCCCCACTTTCTTTGTCGATATATTTCAGACAAACCAGTGAGCAAACAAGAGCACGATAACCTTCAGTATACTCACCTTGTAACAGTTTGAAGAGATTCCTGACACTGTTATTGGGTGTTGAAGGGTGCACGTGACGTTCACCAACGCTGTGTCCATTTTCAGTTTGCCAGTGAACTTTTCTTGTTTCTGTGGGCAGGAATATTCATTGTGAACAGAGCCTGTGATAAAGAAAAGATGGTACGATTACCGATTCCCTTCAGTAATACTCCTTTCGCAATTAGCTGAAGCAAACACAAAAACTGCGTCAAGCCTTTCGCCAACAGTATCAAAGTCTAATTGCTAGCTAGTTTTCTACTTTTCATTTCAAGATCAGGCAGTTTATCCGGCGAAATTTAGACCGTCTGCCTAACCAATGAAATTTCAATTTTGCACACAGTACGTCGGTTCACGGGTTATCAGTAAGACAGTAGAGCTTAAAGCTAAAGGTTAAAATTAAGCTAAAGGTTAAAATTAAGTATGAGACAGAAACGTTCATAAGTATTAAAACTAACAATATGGAAAAATTTAATAAGAAGTGGGCTCTTTCTTTGGGCTTCGCACCATGGTAATTTGATGTGAACTTTGTTTTTTTTCTTGTGTATTTAAGTAATGTAGCGTTAGTAGGGTTAGTAATGATCTTGTGAGTTGTGTTTGTCGTGTTGTCAAATAAAAGATTATTAAAAAAAAAAAAAGTAAGACAGTAGAGTGCGTTATTAATGCACAGTTCTTCAGTCTTGAACTGAACCAAGTAAAATGTTAGAACGGATAAATAAACAACAGATTTTGCATTTGTAAAAAACAGATACGTACAAGGCACTTTGACCTCTATCATTTAATAATCAGACTGGCCGCTATTCTATTGTATTGTACAGAATCACACATGAAAACTACAGTATATCTTTTCGCGCCACGCTTCGGGCCACGTGACCCTAGCCCACACATTCATTGTTTACCGTGCGAGCGAAACTTAAAAGAGAGCAACTAGCTTCGACAATGACTACATTGAAAGTCGGCCGACAATTTGAAGTTAATTTCAACATGTAACCATGAATTTTTTTGTCTGTCATCTCTACTTGTAGTGTTATCGCTGTTGTTGCGCTATGTTTCTGACATTTTTCAAACATTTTGTTTTTCTGATGAATCCGAACGATTTTCGAGAAGATTCGTGTATCTGAGACCATTTTCGCAATTTTTCCTTCCCACTGATATTCGAACATACCAGGAAAATATTCTCCAATAAACTTCAATCATTTTTAAAACTCAAATTCATCTCTTTACTGTAATTTGTGAGTTCCGGTAAAGTTTCAAATCAGTTGTGTAACAAAACAAATCATTGAATCACACGTTTGTTTGGATTAGTTCTGGGGCACTCACCAAAAATGGAGAAATTAAGCGCATCCTATTTCAGCAGCGACGTCCAACCCACAAACATACACGTACACAAAATTCCCACAACGGTTTTGCATAATGAAGGAAACAACATTGATATATATGTTTCCCAAATTAAAGAGGAAAAATAATCGTTTGAAGCTTTTAGTCTCCATTAATTCGTGCGGCTTGCCCGGGGCGGGACTGCTCCCTGAGTCCCACTAGACTCTAAAAAATAGTCCAATGTTTGTTTAGGCTGTAGTCTACAGTCAACTTTGATGGATATGTAAATGTCAAGTTCCTGTAACACTGTAAGCTACATAGAATAAATCAATATGAGTTGTCATCGTGGAAAAGGCCTTAGCAACCATTTCTGAGTATCCAAAGAAACGAAATTCAGAAGTAAAAAGTTTCGACGCTGTCAGAACTAACCGCGAGGCTAGCGCTGCAGGTAGATTACAGAATGGGCCAACCTAGGAACAGCGTGGTCAGACTCTGAACAAAACACCCGTTTGAAGTGTTAATCTGTTAACACAATCTTTGATGTAACTCGAACTAGAAGAAGACATCACGTCTTTTTACACATTCGACAAATTGTAAAAACTGTAAAATTGTAAAAACTATAAAAACTGTGAAATAAAAACTAAAAGTTTGAAATAAATTTCGCTCTTCGAGCCTCTTCAGTCAATAGAAATCTTTGATGTCTGTAATCCATTCCAAATTTTACAATGAATAATTCTCTTACACGCTTTAATTAACGTGATCTTAGGGCATCTTCAGTTTCACCGAGTTGTTCTGAATTTTGCAAAGGGCTTTTAAAAACCATGCATTCGATGGCACCGTGAGAGACGGTCAAATTTGTAACAGAGCGTGGATCCTCAGTGTGCGAAGAGACACCAAATCACTTATGTGCTTTGATAAGCAGAAAAAACAAGGGTTACGCTTGCTCAGTTAGAATTTCTAAAGTTTTATCCAAGCACTTACCGAATACTCCCAACAAGAAAACATACACACAGAAACTCTGGATGGCCATGCTGTTGTACGCTGTTCCTTTGTATTACTGTTTTACCTGATATGTTACAATACAGCCAAGCTGAAACAAGAGAACAGACGCGGAACAATTTGATATCTGAGCTTGACCCCTGTCAAAATCGCTTTTATCATGCAAGATACCATGACATGCAAATATTTATCCTAAAGTAAAACATGTATTGCCTTTTATGTAGAGCTCGGTAAAAATTAATTATGCAGATCATTTTGATTAAATTCAAGGTAGAGCGAGTCGGCGTTTGGCACAGAAATCTCGGTTAGTCTTCTGGTTGACAACCGTCAAAACGATAATCACAGCCTCCAACGGCACAGACTGTTAACTCCAATAAGCTTCTTTAGAAACGAACCACAACGTCACGCGTAATATATTTTCAGTTAGAATCACTGTCAGACGCGTATCACCTCGCTTCTGTCACTGTAGAATTGGAATGGCACGAGGCCTTTCTTTATCACAAGTGATAGTGCTTATGGATTTTCTTTAGCATCAACTTAATTATTTTTGTGCTTTTGTACGACGTTAAAAGATAAAAGCATAAAACCATATTATTTCCAGTGAATGGTGAATTCTTGATTAGCAACATTACTTTTTTGCACTTTGAGTATGATTATGGGAACGCAATATATGCCCAGAATGTAAAACAAAATAAAGAAATACTGGCATTAACTGGATTTCGATGAAAAAAGAAGGAACAAACAAACAGAGAAATATACAAAGAAAACTAAGAAAGAAACAAAGAATCACGGAATCAAACAAACGAACAAAACCTCTTTCCAGTTTCCGGATCATATCTGTACCAGTCCCTTTCGGCCGTGTTCTTCTTTATGGAACTTCGGGCGGATGATAACAGAGTGTTCATGGCGTTTTCTGTTATATTTGTCATCTTGGCAGCACTTTCTACTCAGAGATTAGGTAAGTTTCGGTTCTTTTCAGTTTAAATTCTCTGTTATGATGACTTTGGGACCAAACATTATTTATGGTACCTTGCGTTAAACACAAGATTACTCCACGCGAGATAAGCTGAAAGCTCACAAATAATAATTTCATATGTACAACGAGAGCTGATTCATAGGGGTCTTCACATTGAAAAGTCTAAGAATAGGTCGCTTTTGAAAGTAGTTCTCTGAACCAAAAGGAATTTTACATCCTTGCTTAAACTGTTTAGCATCCTTAATTTAAAAGTAAAAACAGTGATTACATTAATTTTTACAAGTCTGTTGACGGTATCAATGAGCCGTTCAAAAACATATGCTTAATTATGTTTGTAGGCTTAGTAATCTATCCCGGTTTGAAATGTTAAAATATGAGCAACAGAAACAGAGAAGAAGCTATATTATGCTTGAACTTTTATTGAATGTTGTAGAATTTTTTTTGCGCCATGTGGCGCGTGCATTATTTCAGTGCTCAAAATCCCTCAGTGCAAAATCATGTGACTTGTCACTGAACTGACGCGCCTCTCAGGGTGTCAGCAACAGATTCCGGGAAAAAAGAGGAAGAAAAAGCTTCCTGATCTTTTGGCAAGGTCAAAAGACAACATTTTGCGAATTAATTATTACTGAGTTCCTCAGGCTTTAAACTCCAAGCCATACACTTTCATCCTCTTGTCTGCAAGTTTCCTGCAACTAATGAATATTAAGATGCTACATATCATAGGTGTCAGGAGAGGGGGAGGGGGAGGGGATAGTGATTTGTGTATTAGTTCATTTGCTGTTCTAGAGTGCACCTTGGACTCCAGAAAATATAAATGTCGACAAAGCTATAGACAACAGCTATAGACAAAGCTATATTGCCCTTTGAGTGGCTTCAGCTTACTTGAGCACATTAATTTGTGAAGTATCCTTGTCACTCCAGCCACATCCCACAAGCTTTACGTTTTCATTGCTTGTTTTATTGATATGTGGGTACTTGAGCCTGAGCGTTAGCTATGCCATGCTGATGAGGCCTAACAAGGCCAAAACAGCTGTCCATGGCTGCTAATGCTTGGGCTCAATCTTTGCTTTGGTAGATTTAAGGGGTAATGCCCGCTACCTTGTGGCCTTAGTGCCTTTAGAGTGGCTTCAGCTTACTTGATCACATTAATTTGTGAAGTATCCTTGTCACTCCAGCCACATCCCACAAGCTTTACGTTTTCATTGCTTGTTTTATTGATATGAGGGTACTTGAGCCTGAGCATTAGCTATGCCATGCTGACGAGGCCTAACAAGGCCAAAACAGCTGTCCATGGCTGCTAATGCTTGGGCTCAATCTTTGCTTTGGTAGATTTAAGGGGTAATGCCCGCTACCTTGTGGCCTTAGTGCCCTTTGAGTGGCTTCAGCTTACTTGATCACATTAATTTGTGAAGTATCCTTGTCACTCCAGCCTCATCCCACAAGCTTTACGTTTTCATTGCCTATAGATATTGCCTGTTGATAAGAGGTTAGTTTCATCACTGTAGCTCGAAGTCCTCAAACTCCGTTATTTTCGGTGTCATCATTATTCTCAACATGTATCTGTCTGGTCTAATGAACAGACGCTTCCAATTCTAATTAATAACATTATTGCTTTTCAAGAGTTGTTCATTGCCTCTTCCCAAGTTAATTGCTGTGAGTAAGAACATTTTTTTTTTAAATTAGATATTAAGTAACATTTATTGACATTGAAGTACAGAACATCACATTACTAATAGACTACTACAGAATGAATAGAGAACAGAAGAACCTACAGGAATGTATACCCATTGGGATTTCTCAGTGTGTCCATTGGCAGGATTAACAGGGTTTTCTTAATTAGAAGATGTAACTGATTGTTTTGCTGGGATGAAAACAAGTAGCCAAAATAATGAGGTGGTGGACTTTTAACAAGATTAATGGCCAAATGGCAATATAATGTTCCACTGTATGCAAATTTGGTTGAGAGCAAGTAGTTTCCCTCTTGAGAAAACATGTTTCTTATATATCCTTCCTGTTCATGTTTTAAAGGTCTTGGCAGTAAACATACTCAACACAAGGTAACACATAAAACACCTGATGTGGACAAATTACCAAGGGATACAGCCATTCTCTCCATTGACCTAGGCATCTCTCGTAATGCAAAAAATAAACCACCCTTCAAATTGCTTGGTGTCTCTACCAACTGCCACAAGGTAAAAAATAAAATGGTTTTATTATATTTTACTAAACTGCCAACTTGTCTTCCTGGAAAGCTGGCTTACTAACTGAAAAATGCATTTCTGAATTTTTGGAACTAATTTTTATAAGAGTAGAACTGAGGACATCTGCAGCCAGTAACATCACAGCCATGACTGACAGACAACCAATAATGTTGGAACTTCATTGACCAATCAGGTCGATAGCCCTAGGTAGACTTTAGCTCTCTAGTAGTAGCTCTCTTTAATATTTCAGATGAACAATTACCTGACAGTAATCAAGGTATACATTGAGTTTGTCCTACTCACTTTAATACGCAATTCAGTTTTCCAGCTGCTATGTATTTATGAATAAATAAACTTGAAACTTCAAACTTAATGTCTATCTATAGTTTTTACACTGTTAATTCCATAGGTTTCATGTTATCACATCAAACATAATTTTATTAATATTAGTGCTAGTTACATGTACCTTCTCTACGTGGCATATTATTAATAACTGCCAACTAGCAGATCAGCCGGTAGAGCAATGGACTCCCATGCAGGAGGTCACGGATTCAAACCCTGGCCGGACCAACACTCAGGGTCTTTAAATAATTGAGGAGAAGGTGCTGCCTTTGTAATGACAACTGCAAATGGTTAGATTTTTTAGTCTTCTTGGATAAGGACGATAAACAATAGCCCCCATCTCACACACTGTTCGAGAATGGTAGGGTGTGGTGCTCTATATCTTTCTCTCGTCTGATGGTTGGGTTGGTACAAATGCTCACAGATTTTAGCTGTGTAAGCTACTCTTAAAATCTGAGGGTAAACAAAGTACATTGTACATGTAATGAACTGTATGTATCAATTCTAACTAATTTATGTGTATAATCATTTGATACACAGTAGCTTTTTATAATTTCATAGCCAGCTGAAATGTTAGTTGTTTTTGTTGTTATACTACCTTTTTTTTACCAAACATTGTTTTGTTGTTTGTATGAAAAAATGAATTTGCTGCAATTTTGAGTCCAGAATTAATTATGTGTAGTAAGTTATAAATATTATTTTCATCTTTTAGTGAAGTAGTTAGCCTGTAAGGTGGACAGTTTCTTATTTAGGGAGTTAGTCAGTAATAATAATTATTCAGCAGACCATTTACCCTGTAGCTCACTGAGACTGCTTAACTGATTGACATACTGATCAATGCACTGAGTGCCTGCTCAACACCCACTCAGCCTTGCAGTCAGGTAGATGGTCAGTCAGAAAGCTATATGTTAAGCTTATAATTTTACAAGGAAAGAAGTCAGGCAGGCAGGCCAGCTGGCAAGCAGACAGTCCTCAGGGTTCTTCTTTAAGGCAACAGGCGACATGGCCTCTCTGACTTTCACCATACATGTAAAAGATTTGAGAACGATCTCAAGAATTGTTTGTGATTTCTCTGCATGTTCTATTTTATTGATCTCCAACTCTACAGCATGTACATGTATTTAAAAAGGAAGACCCTGAGTCCTCAAGTGAGCCTAAAAGTCAGTCCATAATACTGTTTGATTTTATTGTCTTTCTTGTCATTGGACAGTGCCCTCTTCAGATTTTGGATGGCAATCTATCAAAGCATGCAGAGTTCAATTTAACAATAGAAACAAACTATGCTTTTAAACTGGCCCTTGAGAACTCACAAGGAAATTACACTTGCAAGTAAGTTCATTCATTGACAAGTATTTTTTTCAATTAATTTGTATTTAAAGTACTGTAAGTGCCACTTTAAAAAGTACTTTGCTGTATTATCTTTGCTGCCTTTGTTGGATAACTATTCTTACTAGCAGCTGGAAATACTTTACACCGGTATTCTTCAAATTACGTAAACATGGCTACCCATGATGAGAACTACATGTACAGTATATGTAGGTCATGGGAACCAACCTTTCTGCCTTGGGAATGTCAAAAATCGCTAGAAATGCCTATGTGGAAATAACCACAGGAATGTGCTTAAAGCTCAATCAATCAATCAACTTTATTTAAACACAGACAATTCATCAGCTAAAATTAATCAAACTATAACTATATAACAATAGCAATAACTATAAAGCTGCTTTCCATGAATGCCAGGCCCTAGAGAGCTTTGCTGATTTCGCGTTTGAACAATCTGAGGGACTCTGCACACCTAACCTTGCAAGGAAGGCCACAGTGTGGCGCCACTATAACTGAAACTATATTTTGAAATAATTAATTTTGTGCAAGGTTATCGAACATTAAGTTTGTTCTCTGAGTCCCTCAGGTTGTAGCTTGTATTGCGTTTAAAGAATTTCATTGTTAAATGGTCAGGAACTAACCCATGTACACTGTAGGCATTTAAATACCATTCTATGGTGGCCTTTTGTATGTTCCACTGGCAGTCAAGATTGTTCCACCCCAAAACTTCCAGCAATTGGCCAGCATCAGCATCATAATTTGAAAATGTCAGAATGTGAGCAGCTCTATTCTGCAATTTTTGCAGCTTGTCTTGTAAAGTTACCCCACAGGCTCCCCAAACAGTACTACAGTAGTGAAAGTGTGGTTGTATTAAAGCCTGGTATTAATTATAAGATGCAATGTCACCCGGGGAACCAGGTGCCTAACACGTTTCAATTTTTTTTAATGTCAGCTGCAGAAGCAATTGGTTGCCAAAGAACCTTTTGGTAAAAGCTGGAACTACAATATGGCTATGATGTTTGTTGTACATTTTGTCAAAAGAAATTATAAAAATAATTATGCATGGTAATTAGCATTGCATAGGATTGAAGTTGCCTTAGTGTGTAGTTAAAGTAGCTTGGTCATGATATTTTGGGTCATTATTAGAGACATTAAAAAGTGCATGTAAATAATGGGAAATAGTAAAATAACAATTTGTCAGGGAAGATGAGCACCTAAGAGACAAGAATATACACAAATATGGCAAGGATGGTGAAGAATGGAGAAGATTGAAACAGATTACAAATCACCGGTTTGAAAAATTCAGTCTAAATTTTTCAAAATCCAAAGACTGTGACGTAGCTCCTTTAAGATTGATGCCTATGCCTTATAACAAGTAGTTTTTTCATTCATTCATTCATTCATTCATTCATTCATTCATTCATTCATTCATTCATTTTACATGTTTTTTTTATTTTATTTTTTTATTGCAGGCCTAAGCAGTACTTGTTTAAAGAACATGGCTTATACCTTTACAAGGTCCATTCCATCACAGGACAAACTATCAATTGTGTGATAACAAAAGGGAACATTCATCCAGATAATCCATACATGCGTGAGTACAAAATTGTACTTCTAGGATTTGTGGAATACTTGCCATTTTATGGAGATATAATTATTTCTGGGTTTTGCAAGTGTGAAACATCTTAAAATTCCCTCCAGGCACAGTAATACAGCTGTACTTAATACAAAGCCAGTGCCAGCACAATTTAAATTGCCAATAAACTACTGTACAATGTGAAGAATCAAATGCGTAAACTATGCTTGTGATTTATTGATTGTTTTGCTTTAATTGGTTTCAGTTTCATCTCATCACGTTTGCGATAAGTCTACAATAATTTGGCTTCCTTGTATCATGCAGTGTAATTAATTTTGTGAATAATGCTTAATATGTGATAGTGATGTGTTCGAGATGCTTGCAGTTCATTATAAAATTATTCCCTTGCATTAAGTTATTGTTAGTAGTTTTGTGTAATGCAGTTTATAGGGTAATCACAGGTTCTAATCTTTTGCATGTATTGTATTTTGTTTGTAGCCCTGTTGTATGCTTTTCTTTGTATTTTGGGAGTCACCTTTTTATGGACTCTGTTACTTTATTTGTTAAGGTGAGATGTACAGCGAGAATGCATGTACAGTACCTTAGTGCCAACCGTTTTCCTACAACATGGAAAAACGGAAATCAAACTTCCATTTTCATTTTTCGTTTTCCTATGACATGGGAAAACGGAATTTGAACTTCCATTTTTGTTTTCCGTTTTTCTACAACATAGGAAAACGGAATTTGAACTTCCATTTTCGTTTTCCGATTACTTACTCTTACATGTATACTCACACACAGCCAGTCGACACCATCGCCTGATGAAGACCAGCAGTATAGTGGTTGAAACGTCGCGATCCACATCTTTGTGACTCAATCGTGAGACAAAAGATTAACTCAGCTATCATTATTTTAGATTTGTTTTTCGAATTAAATTATTATTGATAATTTTATGTAATATGCTTGTGAATTTTTAAATTTGTAAACTATTATAATTGTAAAATTGCTTAATTCAGCCTTGGGCTCCAATGTGATTTTGAAATAAACCATTCCATTCCATTCCATTCTAATACATTGAAAAACAGAATTTTTGTTTTTTACGCCTTTCATTTTCTTAAGACATTGGAAAACGGAATTTGGACTTCGTTTTTCGTTTCCGTATTTTTGTCATTTTTCCGTATTTCACCTAAACCAGAAGAGTGTCGGCCCTTCATTATGTATGAGCGCAAGAAAATCATTTTTATGAGTATACTAAATTACAAATCACGGAACGAAATGGGCCCACTATTAAGTCAAAAAATTTCAATAGGCTTTAACAACAAAACTCTAAACGATTTTACATGAAGTCAGCCTTAGACTTATTTCAGTACCCAGCAGCCTCCAAGAAGACTAGGGCTGTGCAGTTACAAGCAGAGTTAACGATTATTTACTCGGAGCATTAACACTGCCTCCACACAGTCTAAAAGGGACACTATTGTTTGGTTTGTGCGAGAGTTACCTTCAGGTTCAGAGGGTACATCATCTGGAAATGTAATCACTGCATCTGACCTTTCAGCATCAGAATCCGCCATTTTGCTGAAGAGGCAATCGCTAACACAAGATACATGGCATATATTATAAATGGAAAATACTGCTGAATGTGATTATTTGTTTAATTTGCTTGAATCCACTGTAATGCCAATGCCCTAATTTGCATTGATCTAAGTAGCTTAATTTCTTTCTCAATTTTCCTAGGAAAACATGATTTAAATAATTTTTTCTTATCAAATTCTAAGTATATATTATTTTTTTTCTAAATATCATGAGATGTTCTAAATATCCCAAAATCTTCTAAATATCTCAAAAAATATCCATGTACAGATGTATCTGTATCTAGGCCTAAGGCTTTTCATGATAGATATTTTGGAATATAACATTGTACTGCGATGTTGATCAGTCGACTGTGCCATCAGCAACGGACGTTCTCTTCATAATATGCCATGATAACTGCAAAACCTTTTTACACTTCGCAAACTACAGCCCCTTAGATTCGGGTGACGGTTCTTACACAACTGTATTACCTCAAGAAGGTCTTCATAGCTATTATTTAAATTTCCACAATAAGAAAACGGCGGACAGAGACTTCATCAAAGGATCGATTTGGATATTTTCTAAGGCGGCCATGGGAGTGTCTATAGGAAGTGCCAGCATTCTTCTGGTTCAGGTGAACTAGGATTTATACCGGTGTAAGGATTTATATAAAGGGAGTTCAAATATACGACCGCTAAAGGCAGGAGCACCTAGGAGGTGGTGGGGGAGGCATGCTCCCCAGAAAATTTTGAAATGTTGGCATCAACCAGTTGCATCAAAAGGAAGGAATACATGTATGCAAAAGAGATTGACATTTATTGATGTGCATTCAAGTTTATATTTAGAAATCTATATTAAAGTGCATATGAAGTGGAATTTTTCATTAGCTTGTTCGAAAGAGCTTTCAAAATGATGAAGAACAGCGTTTATTTTATTGTGATAGCACTCTTGGTTGCTGAGTTATTCAAGATTTTGATTTGTGCAAATTAGAGGACTTGTGACGTCACAAGGTGGACACAAAATGAAGTAAAATCACAAAATATGGAATATCTGTGCAAATACTAAGTCTACAGGTTTGAAATTTTGCAGGGTTGATGTGCTGCTAGAACTACACGTTATGATAGTGGTTATGATGTCACTTAGCAACATACTTGTTACCAGACCTCTACCTTCCCAAATGAGAAATGCCTTATTTATTGCTCCAGAGTCTAACACACTTTCTTATACTTGTGCTGTGTAATATCCATAATATTATTTGCTTGCATCCACTGAATGAACATCAAGAGCAAATAGCACTTCTTGGGGAGGGAAACTCTGATTTCATCCTTTGGAAAGGTAGAGGTCTGGTAACGATTATGCTGCTATGGTGACATCATCACCACTATCACAATGTGTAGTTCTGGCAGCACATCAACCCTGCAAAGTTTCAACCGTGTAGACTTAGTGTTTAAACAGATATTCCATATTTTGTGATTTTACTTCATTTTGTGTCCACCTGGTGATGTCACAAGTCCTCTAATTTGCATAAATCAAAATCTTAAATAACTCGGCAACCAAGAGTGCTATCACAATAAATTAAACACCGTTCTTCATCATTTTGAAAGCTCTTTTGAACAAGCTAATGAAAAATTTCGCTTCATTTGCACTTTAAATTCAGTTAATTTGACTTTAGCAATTGAGGTCAGGCTGATCAGGCTTGCTTTTTTATGCAACTTTGTGCTTCTGAAGTAACAAGCGACTAACCCTAGCAAGAAGCACACCAAAGCTTATCTTAGCACCACCAGTGATGCATAGCGGACTGCAGATCCAAAAAACACTCAATTTGCTGCTGTGAGTGGCATCCTTTATTGTGTTTATTGTTTTACATTGCCAGGTCCTGCCTTACCTTAATTTTTTTCACCAGGTTTCTGTGATAATGCAAGTTTTTAGATGTTAATGTCTTAATTTTAGGGGTTCAACCAAAGCCCCCGAACCAACCCTAGATCTGCCCCAGGAAATATGAAAATGACAAAAACACGGGAACACAAAGGCGAAAAATGAAAATCGAAGTTCAAATTCCCTTTTTCAATGTATTAGGAATACGGAAAATGGGAAACGAAAATGGAAGTTCGAATTCCATTTTCCCATGTCATAGTAAAACGGAAAACGAAAATGGACATTAGAAATACGTCTTCCCGTGTTGTAGGAAAACGTAAAACGAAAATGAAGTTTGATTTCTGTTTTACCTTGTTGTAGGAAAACGGTTGGCACTAAGGTACATGCATTAGCAAGCTCCAAACTTAAAAAAAATAACTAAGTAAACAGTTTAATTTATTTGTCATAACGGTAACAATATTCCAGATCATATTAACCTTAATATTAGGTCAGTGTTTGTGACATGCCTACATGTATCAAGTTACTGGGAAAAGGTTACTTTTGTCAACAATCTCATGGGACGCATAATTATTATATGTACTTCTTGTAACAGAGTACAAGTTTCCAATGAGCATCACTTTATTATTTGATAATTAAGATTAAAATGTACTAGTTAATTACCATCTTGTTTACCTTTTTACAACAAGAGTTAACTCAATTTATGACTCAAAACATTTGGTCACAAGTCTAAAACTTAGTTCTTTTTTAATCCATCCATCCCTCCTTCCCTCCCTCCTTCCCTCCCTCCTTCCCTCCATCCCTCCCTCCTTCCCTCCCTCCTTCCCTCCCTCCATCCCTCCTTCCCTCCTTCCATCCCTCCCTCCTTCCCTCCCTCCCTCCATCCATTCATCCATCCATTCCTCCTTCCCTCCATCCCTCCATCCCTCAATCCCTCCTTCCCTCCATCCACCCATCCCTCCATCCCTCCTTCCCTGCATCCCTCCTTTTCTCCATCCCTCCTTCCCTCCCTCCTTCCCTCCCTCCTTCCCTCCCTCCATCCCTCCCTCCTTCCTTCCTTCCCTCCCTCCATCCCTCCCTCCTTCCCTCCCTCCATCCATCCATCCATCCATCCATCCATTCCTCCTTCCCTCCCTCCATCCATCCCTCCATCCCTCCTTCCCTCAATCCCTCCTTCCCTCCATCCCTCCCTCCATCTATTCCTCCTTCCCTCCCTCCATCCCTCCCTCCTTCCCTCCTTCCCTCCTTCCCTCCCTCCATGCCTCCCTCCTTCCCTCCCTCCATCCATCCATCCATCCATCCATTCCTCCTTCCCTCCCTCCATCCCTCCCTCCTTCCCTCCCTCCATCCATCCCTCCATCCCTCCTTCCCTCAATCCCTCCTTTCCTCCATCCATCCCTCCATCCATCCATCCCTCCATCCCGCCTTTCCTCCATCCCTCCTTTCGTCCATCCCTCCATCCCTCCTTCCCTCCCTCCATCTTATTTTTATGTACTGTTTTTGTGGAAAATTCTTGGTGCTTTGGAGTACAATTTGAAATTATTCATGCAATTATACACCCCTGTATATTTTAAATAAAATGAATAAAAAATAATTTAACAAGTCTTGTATATGTTGCAGGTCAAATCAAACCTTAGGTTAATTCGTTTTATACAAACCAGGTTGATTTGTTTCAACCCAGGTCGATTTGTTTCAACCCAGGTCAATTTGTTTCAACCCAGGTTGATTTGTTTCAACCCAGGTTGATTTGTTTCAACCCAGGTCAATTTGTTTCAAGCCAGGTCAATTTGTTTTAACCTAGGTCGATTTGTTTCCACCTAGGTCGATTTGTTTCAACCCAGGTCAATTTGTTTCAACCCAGGTCGATTTGTTTCAACCTAGGTCGATTTGTTGTGTTTTGTTTTGTTTTTGCAGCAAACAAAAAATATATTTTTGGCACCTTTGATCTTCTCTTCATCTCCACTCCACTTACCTCACCTACCATTCCCTCTCTATACCCCGCTCTCCCAACATCCCAATTATCCCTAGTTTTTTTTTTTTTTTAATCTCACTGCTTACCTTGTGAGCCCTGAACCACAGACCTTTGGTTTTCCTTTGGATTCATGTTCTGATGTCTTACCAATGAGCCATGGAGACTTGGATGGAAGTTCAACTACTTTTTTAATTACATGTGCATTGTAGTAGTAATAAATTTCCTTAAACTATTTAAATCAGACATATATGTTGTGCCCAGTCCTTCTCAGTTCTGCAAGCAAACATGGCAGGTTGTGTTGATTCCACCTTGTTTCACACAAAATTGGAAGAGCTTAAACAGTCAAAGAAAAGAAGGTCCAGCAGCACTACAATACAGTGTACATGTATTTATTGAAAATGACTTCTTTGATGAGAGCAAAAGATGGCTACAGATGGCACCTGAAGAGAAACAACACCTTAATCTTGACAAACTCACAAAGCAGAAATTGCAAAAAATCACTGGAGACTGACAGCAGAAGGAAAGGTTACCACCTCAGATAATAAACTCATAGTTCCCAAGAGAGACATCTATAATGTGTTATGTGAAGCCCACTCAGCAATTGCACATTGAGGAAGGGACAAAACAGAAAGATACATCAGACAATCCTATGCAGGAATCTCTCAAGACATCATTAACTTGTTTGTTTCACTTTGTAAATTGCATCAGCAACAAAAAAGTGTGACAAACCACTGGAAGAAACCAATTACCAATCCAATAAAAGCAAACCAGTTTCTTGCTCATGTACATGTACAGGTGGATCTCATTGACTTCTGCTATTTGCCTTGTGAATGTCAGTCCAGACATAAATGGGTACTTCACATTGTGGATCATTCCAGTAAGTACTCATGGATGTTTGCTTTGAAAAATATTAGCAGACTGAAGAAGTAGCAGTAACACTAACCAATTTGTTTTGGCTATTTGGTTTCCCATCAATACTGCACTCAGACAATGGGAAAGAGTTTAAAAGCAAGACAATGAGTGCACTGTGCGGAAAACACAAGATTAAGCAGGTCCATGGGGCACCTCGAACACCATCAACCCAAGGACTGGTGGAAAGAAATAATTGCACAGTCAAAGAGAACATTCTAAACATTCTGAAAGAGAGAGATGAAAGTCTTGGAAAGTGGTGCACAGTTCTAGGTGAGGCAGCATACAAAAAGAACATAACTTTGCACAGGGCAATAAACAATGTCCCATATGAAGATGTGTTTGGTATGCTACCAAGGAAAGAGATGCCTGAAGGAACAGAAGAAGATCATACTGATGAAAGGGAGCAACTTACAACCCTGGAAAAAGAAAATCCACCCACCCTGGCTTCTGACTTTGAAGAACCCAGCTCTCAAGATGACCTTCCACCACCTTCTCAAAATACTAACCTAGCACAACCTTCTGTGAATGACCTCCAAGTGGGACCGTCAGTTGAAAACCCAAACAAACGGAAACATGCCACCCATGAATGTGTCAGTGAAAAGCAAGAAAGCTATAACAAGAAAATGAAGGAATCCAGAAACAAAGTGGAAAGATTTAAGATTGATGACTTTGTTTGTATCAAAATAGACAAAGTTGACAAATCTTCACCACTAACATCCAAATGTACTGCTTGGAAAAGTTACAGAAGTTGAAAACAATTATGCTAAAATAGTAACTAAATTAATTTGGAATCATTTCAACATACATTTCTACTAGCCGACTGAACAAGTGCATGCAAACAGGTGTAAATTTTGACTACACCAAACAAATTACTTTTTCCTCTGCTTGCAAAATGGCTGTTAATCAGCAAGTATTATTACATGTTGTTACACATTTACTTGGTTAATTTTCAATGAAATGAATGTGCAATGTTTTTTCTAAACAGCTGTTACATGTAGATCATTCAGTCTAGGGCTTTGTAATTTTGCCATGTTCAATAATTCATTTGGTATTACAACTGTAGTTAAGAACAAAATCTAGTCTTGTTAATCCCACAAATAAAAACTGTAATTCACTAATTGGAAAATATTTTTTTTCCAAACTGTATTATTAATGCAACCAAAAAATGTACATGTAGTAAATTAAAGTATTGCAAGTGGTCCTTACAGAACTAATTGAAGGGCTTGGAGGAAAACTATGCTAAGTGGATTTTTAGGTGAACACGTTTTTTGGCCTGTGTTTTCTTGAAGACTAAGTGCAAAGCAGCGAAAAAGAATACAGGGCAATGTTTACCACATAAAAACAAGCCTGTATGCAAAAAAACCAGCAATTTTGGAGCAAATTTAAGAAGCAACTCCCAAAAATCCACGTAGCATACAATGTAGTTTTCCACCAAGCCCTTCAATTGATCGATTAATCTGCTGATAAATACTGCACATCTTTTTGTGCCATTAAGTCAAAGTGTTTTGGTAAAACCCAAACTGTTCCCATAATTTTGGCTTTGCTTTATATAATTTCAGGATAATATTGTGGATAATATTTGTCTTTTTGAGCTTCTTCACCCCTCCCACCCCCTAAAAAAAGATACCACAAACACTGCTGGTTGGCGTGAGGGGAGCAGGGTTGGCGCAGTGGTGAGAGCGCCCGCCTTCCACCAATGTGGCCCAGGTTCGATTCCCGGACTCGGCGTCATATCTGGGCTGAGTTTGTTGGTTCTCTACTCTGCTCTGAGAGGTTTTTCTCTGGGTACTCCAGTTTTCCCCTCTTCCCCAAAACCAACATTTGATTTCATTTGATTTATTTAGAGTTGATTTGATTTAGTCTCCCCAATTAGTAGAGCATCTATGCTCGGCTAAATACATTTGAGACTTAAATAAAGTGATTATTATTATTATTATTATTATTATTATTATTATTATTATTATTATTATTATTATTATTATTAGCAGTCACAGCTAGAATATTACATATAACTTAATTTCTCATGGAAATTTTCATCCACAACAATCGGTTATGCATCAAGGGTAATGAATTATGGCATTAGTAAGATTCTTTTTATCACTGACAGGTACACCACTAACAAGCATGTTGAAAATGATTTCTGTCTTGGACTCAATGTACCCTGTAGCTACAAGTAAACATGACTGTATTACAGCCTAATGCCATGTTAATGAGAATTTTGCAATTTGCTTTGGGAAGTATTGATAGCAATGGATAATAAGTACCCTGACCTAAACTACATATTAAAATAATGATACACCAAATATTAAATAAACTACTTGCAAAAAAGAATATACTACAATGTACCCATTATTATCCTACAGTACATGTACCTCTGTCCTAACTATATACTAACCCATAACTCAAACAGTAACTTTAAAAAAAGGTTAAACCCCTTTAGGAACTACAAGACAAGACAAGGTTTGAAGGCCTGATTTGAATTTATGAAATTGGCCTACATTTAGCAGACAGTGTAATTAACCTACTGTAGGATGATAACAAATTGATCTTAACATCTGTACTGTAATAAGCCTGGTTTAGAACTGATCGACCAAGGTTGATAACAACTTGATCTTGCGCACAGTTGTAAAACTCTAGGGAGCCTTCTTAACCTAGGTTAGAACAAATTGACCTAGGTTGAAAACAAATTGATCTAAGGACAAATTAACCTGCAACATATACATGTATTAAGTAAAATTACATTTTTCGTATTATATTATTATTATTTTTCATATTATGTCTTTTGTTCTTACCAATAGGAAGTACAATGTCTTTGTTAACTGGAAACTTTTTCAAGACACAGAAAGTCTTATAAATGCTGTAAGTACAGTGAATAACCTACCTGGGAACACCCCTGTGAAGGTTTTGGGAGTAATATACTACTGTATTTTTATTTGTTTCTATTGTTGTTCAGGATCTGGGCACTCCTAATTTCAATGGTTCTGTGGATGAACGTGCACATGATCGAGATGAGATGGTTGGTTATGTGACTTTGTTGCTTGATTTTTCTACAGATGTGCAAATGATGATAAGTTTGTTATTATTATCATTATTTCTTCAACTGAAACTAGCCTGTTCCATGCCCTACATGTAGAAGTGTTTCTTATAATTATTGTAAATAATTTATCATACCTTTAAAGAGATTTGAGAGTTGTAATGAGATTGTTGGACACCAGTTGATACCAGCTCATAAATAAAGTTTATTATTATATGGCAGTTTAAAACTCCTGAATGCCAGGTCCTAATCACAAATACTAGGTGTGTCAACGTAGCCAGTATGATATCAAAATTTAAATGTTGTGTTTCATCAGGAAATGTCATCCACATAATAGAATTGAAATGTGGAATTATCATGGATAGATACATGAAATCACACAAGGTTAATTTATGATTTAAAAATCATGCAAGCTTGTCTGTTTGTAATAATTGTGATCTGGACCAGCAGACAGACAGACAGACAGGCAGGCTTGCAACCTTCATCTCAAGATAAAAGCTTTGCAACTTGTGACTTTACCTGATGCAAAACTACATGTAACAG
>JAEMWC010000192.1:502500-535000 GCA_016490735.1 Pachyseris speciosa
AATTAGTTTCGAAATTTTTGTTTTCTATGTTTAACGTCGTTCGTGAGTATCACAGGTTTTTACACCGAGGTAGTTCAGCCATGCATCTGACATCTCTGGTTCTACAAGGCGCAAAGAGGCGATTGAAATGACAAAATACTGTCCCAAACGCTGAATTTCGTTAAAAAAGTGCTTATGATGCGCTCTCTCTTGAAAAGTTGTTTCTTTGGAAGCAATAGACTAGTTTTCTTTTCATCGTGCGCCGGTGAACGTGAGAATTTGTGCCGTCACAACAAACAAAAATGTGACATCTCTGGTTTTACATGGCCCACTGGACGATTGAAACAGCAAAATACTCTGTCTTAAATGCTGAATTTCGTTAGAAAAGTGCTTATGATACGCCGTTAATTAAAAAGTCGTTTCTTTGAAGGTGATTAGTTTCGAGTTTTTTATATCTATTCATCGCGCGCCGGTGAACGTGAATTTTGTGTCGTCACAAAAGACCTTAAGCAACGACGACGGCAACTTCAAAATGTAACTTCCCTTTTTTGTAACTCTTTCGCGATTATTCCATCTTTTCTAACTTGTAATATGCTGGCGACCTATCCTGGAGCTAAATTAGTAAAAACGGCATTGAAGTCGGGAAAAAGAAAGAAGAGTTCACGGTCATACGCTCACGTTCTCCGCAAAACGCAAAATTTGATCATTTCACGTTGTCGTTTTGCTTAGGACGGCAATGAAATGTACCAAAATGTAAAACGCACTTGCAGAGCGATTGTTTTTGCTCATTAAGCTTATTGCTTTGTGGCGTTCGCGTTGCCGTCGCCGTTGTCGCTGCTTAAGCTTTCTTACATGTAGTTATATATGTATATCTATGCGGCTGTTGTATGCACGTTTTTTGCGTATATTTCGGTTCGCTTTTCTGCGAGCTGTACTGTACAAGAGAGATGTAACTAGAAATGTCTGTAAGCGATATACGCAAGGTAAGCTTATGTAATATGTAATGATATTTCTCGCTACAGTAAGATTACTTGTAAACTTTATCCGAACTAAGCCTTTCAATAATTAAACACCACTTGAATACCTGATAGTCATGACGCTTCAGTGCCAAAGGATCACACATGTTCACATTCGCTGACGATACGCACGTGGACACGCACGTGAATCCCCATTCGAGTCAGAGCTGCTGGGCAGTTTTAAGCCTGCGTCTTGCAAAGAGCACTGCGATCGATTGATTCCGTTTCGCTTTTACGCGTAGGCGAAACCCGAAGTGGTTTGTAGCCCTTTTATTACATAAGAAAAATAAGAAAGTTGGTTTTTGTATTCTAAAACGATAAAATGACGGAAACTAAATGGCCCGAATTCCCAAACCGAACCTCTTAGAGAACTTTTCCCGTAAAGTATCTTTTGTCTCTTAAACTACTTTGTTTGAACAAAAGTCGAAAGAACTTCTTCCGCTAACTGAAGTCTCGATTAAATGACACCTTTCGAAAAACAGTTAAAACCTAAGTAACCCAGATAGGGTTTCACGCTTGCATCAATGACAATTACAAGAACAGCAAACAGAATTTTAAAAAACAAGAAACAGTTCCCTGAGTAACGTCGCGTGGTGTGAATTGGGAAACAAAACATACCAGCTAAAAAGGTCTTTAGGAACACACAAACGTGTTTTAAACATTCCATTATTCCGAATCGGAGCTTTGCTGTAGGCCATAGACTCTTTTCAGCTCTCGCACAGTTGCCTGTCGGAGCTTTCCAGTTGTCGTTAACTGGAAATCGAACAAAACAACTGCCGATTTGTCGACTTCTTCAGTCCACTCTACCAGTTTTGGTCCTTGCCGTTTTTTACAGATTGACCAATGGGTGGTCCAGTGGCCATACATCCACGTTAGGTTGAGCTTTTCCCCAGACACGTCATTGACTCTGCCAATTAGCGGCCTTTCTCGATACGTGTCGAGTACAAGCGCTACCAACATCCCTTCTTCGATGTCGCCCCTGCTTTCGTTTCGCAGAACTTGCCTCTGAACTTGTCCAGGTCTCCTGTATGATCCCGTGTACACCTTGGGTAAATTATAAACATATCTTAGTGACTGTAATCATGCTTTACGTAGATGTTCATTTTTTTTCTCTAGCGATTAACAAAATGCACGGCGAACGACGTTCTTCAGTTTTAGTATATAACTTTGCTAAGAGGAAGTGTTTACACTCGTGAAGCTTTTTCAACGAACTCCCATTATTTAGAACCTCTCGCCTTCACTCGTCTTTACTGCTAGCTAACTATTTTTCTTGTGTT
Organism: Pachyseris speciosa; assembly: GCA_016490735.1. Lineage (NCBI taxonomy): Eukaryota > Metazoa > Cnidaria > Anthozoa > Scleractinia > Pachyseridae > Pachyseris > Pachyseris speciosa. The sequence goes on from JAEMWC010000192.1 coordinate 504,773, forward strand.
TATCCTTGAGAGTAGTTTCCTAGATTTCCCGTGTTTTCCCTCAGATTTCAAGCTAGTGGAAGTCTATTATAAAAGAGTTGTTCGTTTATAGTAGTGTCCGGAGGAGTTGATTATAATGAATTTCTCGATTTCTCGCTCTCAATTCAGTCGTCAACGATTCACAGTTGATCACGAAGTACCCCAAGATTCACAATTTGATCCATACTGTAAGCACCACCGTAGGAAAACATTGCTCGAGATTTGTCGTATGAACTCTCCTAGGTTTCAAATGAACATAGGAGGGAAAGTGTTCAAAGCGCTACCTGTAACCTTAAAGTTTCTTACCGGTAGTAAGCCATCTCCGCGTTCAAATTCCTCGCTTCTCCTGAGGACATCGCTTAACTGCGGTATACTCTCCGACGGTCGATTTCTTACTCTCAACTCATCCACTATCCACTTCGTGTCATCACAGGGCAGATAAACAAGTTCTCTCTTGTGATATTTTGATCCGTCTGTAGTACAGGTAAAACTATGTCAACGTCTGCCATTTTTAACTTTATTAACATAAACGGACACTTAAACTTTATGCCATTACCGATACAAAAAGTATTCGTATGTCATTTTTGAAACAGTTAGACAAATAGCACCGGTTCAAAAAATGTTGAAACTTCCATGGAATGCTGCATCAACATTTCAGTTTACCCCACAAATGTCCGTGGCTATAACAAGTTGTGATATATTCCAATCATGCACTACTTCTACTTACCAACATTTCTCTCTTCTACACCTTCGTAGAGGTTTGCTTCTTCCTGCTCTTTTTCCAGGAATGTCACCCATTCCTCTTTTTCTTCAGCCTTGAATATACCATTGTTCGTACATTTCTCTACCATACTTCTTAGTTTGGAGATATCCACCGCGTCATAATTTGGTTTTATCAAGTCTGGCAAGCCAGTGGGAATTGTGCGAAGCAGCTCAACTGGCTCATAAGCGTCCGCCTCCCACTGGCTTGTACACCAGGCTTTGAAATGGAGTACGGCTTTGCCCTCTACGTTTCGTGCGATGACGAAACTATGGAAGTTGTTTAATCCATGTAGCTGTCGCATGTGAGGGAGAAGCCATTCCCTCACTGCATACAAATGGGGAGTATTTGCATATTGTGCCTGAGCACCATCTTGGGTAGTCTCTCCTTGGGCTTGCTTGTAGCATCTTCTGATAATCCGAAACAGATCCTGCGGCGTCAAACAACCAGACTTTTCTGTTGCTACCGAAATTCGGGAAAACATCTGGTCCACGTCTATGTGGGTGTGACCCACAGGCAGAAATGAAATTTCAATCTAGAAGAATTAAGAATAATGAAGAGTTTATGAACCTTTTTTGCCAGCATTTTACTTGGCATGTTTCACAGTAGCGATTAGTAACAGCTTTCACAATGAGCCAGCAGACTGATATATTACGAGTCCATTGTTTTCTAATAATTAGACCGGGCATGGTCCTGGATGATCCCGGGAAATTGAACGCCTCTTAATGGCTTTCAAATGAAAATTGAACATGCAAAGCTTATCTGAATCGTTTTCAAGGTTTTGTAAAACGCATCGTTAACGACTTTCTTCCTGACGGTTGAAGTCCTTTTCATAGTTTGCCTTTACTGCACTCTTTCTATAGCGCTGTTTGACAAATGGCGAAGTATTTGAAAGTCGTTTTATAAATATCGTATTAACCAGGCTTGCTCGGGCTTGTATGGGAGAATATCGGTCCTTATTGTTACGACCTCTGGAAAAGGTGGAGCTTAGTTCGATGTGAAATGTGAACCACAACCGGGCGATATTCCTAGTGAACAATTCGGATGCCCTGAAAGTATTTTCATTTTTCCAAATTTCATGACGCTTTAAGAGGGTCATGTGGCTTCTTTTACAGCCCTGTATTGGTTGGTGAACGCTGGTTTCGTTTCAGCCTGACTTTCGCTATCAGGGTTATCTATTTAGCTTTTCCCGACTCTCCTTTTTTAATATTCCAAAATGCCGACTTAAAATCGAAACTTAATTTAACGTTCGTTATTAATAACCACATGCCACATGACTGTTGGCTACGCTTTCCGTATTATTTATCTCTTTTGCTTGCTCTCCCACACCAACGAATGGAAAATGGTAACACTGTCGAGTTTGAGGTATAACTGATTGCCATACAAGAGCCACATACTCAATGACAGCTGTAGAGTAGGAAGTGTCCGTTAACTTACCCTATTAAACACTTCCGTCTCGACCAGGTAACCCAGGAAGCAAAAAACGTACTGATTTTTATTTTCCTTTGCGGTGTTGTCCAACTGCAGGAAAATGGAGTCTGCCAAGAAACCTCTGTGCACCCATAGCGTCTACAAGAAAGATTAAGACGATATATTTACTATATGTAGTATAACTCGAAAGGTTTGGGAAATGCGTTGTGTTACCTGGCATTCGTTATACGGGGGAAGCATTAACTTGTCCTATGATATGACTGAAAGATTTCTGTCCCATAAGGCTATTGTCACAGTTCTTTTGATAACCTAAAGTAATAAACCGTTTTTCCAAGCTTTCATTTGAGGACTGAAACTGAACTGATACTGTTCGCTCAATGTTTTTTTTTTGTTTGTTTTGCTTATTAATGGACTACGTATTCGCTCCTAACGGAAAAACAAAAAAGGTTATGCATCTTGACCGATTAAACTTGGTCATATGTATCGTGAGTCACTTTGCTTGTGTTTTCTCGATTAAAATAATTAACCCGAGCTAATAATTGAATAGAACAAAATGAACATATTCGTAGTTGTTACTGCGTAAAGTGTAAATCAATGATTGACCTGTTTCAAGTGGAAAATAAAAGTAACTCACCTGCAGTAAAATATTAATCAAAAGATTTGAATCGTGGGGAAACTGATGGTAATCCAGAAAGCAGATCGGATGCCGTCCATGAATGAGCACACCAACAATATGCACTCTCAGGTGCCACGCTTTCTGGGTTGTTCCATGCCTATGGGCAGAAAACGGCAATTCCGTCTTTGTAGTGTCCATGCCGTCGATGGCCACAGAGAAGAATTTGTTTGCCTGGTGGTGTGCTTGAGAGGCTCTGGACATGTATGACTTTCGTTCTTCCCTGAAAGTATTTTATATCTACGTTTAGGATTTACCGCTTGCTTTCCTGCTATTTTTTTTTTTTTTTTTTTTTACAAGACTTACTCAGTCTTGTGAAATGTAATAAAAACAGGGATACAATATGATCCATCCGCACTATTGCGTCTGGTGATTCTACCATTTTGTTTTTTAATACTCCTGTATTGATGATAAAAATTAAAAAAAAGAAAGACTGTGCGAAACGAGACTTTAGTTCAGTCTTTATTTTGATGTTTTCTTTTGGACTTCTGATTTTATCATATTCATCGCTCTCCCACTACAATATCTGAACCTCTTTTTGCGTTTCTTTCAACATTGCCAACCTTCTTAATTTTTGTAGAAATCTGATTTCTACTCCACCAACAAACCCATAACACAAGGGGGGAGTTTATTCTGTATAGAGAATTTGCCAATGTCGCTATTTGAGCTTAAATGTTCAAACTTAAAAACCAGGGTGCCTGACGCAAAGTAATTTACAAAGTTGTCATGTTTTAAGGCTAAAATTTGATCTGTGCGCTTAATTTACTTGATCAATTTTTTCGCGTCAGCTCGTGCTTGCTTCATAAGACCCTATGGTACCACCTAAAAGGGAATTATCTTATTAATGACAAAACATTCTTAAAAACTTACCTGACCCACGCAATATGACTTTTTCTCCTCTCCTCTATTGCTTCTCTATGTATGGGGTTTGTTGTCCCTCTAATCTCTACTTTGAGATTGCAGCAAGTGTCGCACTTGCTAAAACGGTTCTCCTAAAAAGAGAAGTCACAGAGGAAAACTTTAAGTTCAGTGTGCGCAAGAAAAACGCGGCGACACGGTCAACTTTTGTGTTTATGTACTTCACTACTCGCCTAATTGATCAATACACTGCAATGTTTATGCGCATAAGAATATACACCAGATCCAGGCGTTCGCATTGTCCGGAGCGAGGGAGAGGCAGTGCTCTAAGACTACTTTCTTTCCGCATCGCCGGGAGTAGAGTAGTTGCTTATTTCTTTCTGACTGTTGAATCGCCTCGCGCGTTAGCCCGCTCGACTAATCAGGGAGAAATGAGGCACTAGTCTACGATAGGAGTGAATTGAATTATTTTCTAGACAGTAATAGAATCTAGATCTTACCTTTGGAATCTTCACGTGTGGGTAACGTTCGTTCCAGATTTTTCTAAATAGAGCCTCGCTACATTTAGGCTGTCCAGTGGATTCCATTGTGTCCTTAAACTCCTCAAACACGTCTACTTTTCTGCTCGAAGAAGTGAGATGCCATACACTAGAATTCGGCATGTAGTCGCAATTCTCGGCAAAGTATCTGTCTAGGAAATAGATCACGGCCTCGCTCTGCAGACAGTCTTTCGTCGTTAAAGAAGCGCCGTGTCGTGCACTGCGTCGTCCTAAGAGGTATTCTCTTTTCAGTTCAAAAAATCTTCTTCGAGTAATCCCCAGAGCTTTTGTCCAGGCACTCCAACAGACCTTGATCCCGCTGATTGAATAAGAAAATTCGCCGTCGGTTGGCTGATTTCCGTCAAGCCAGTTGAATATGAACTGCCTTTGTGATTCATAGTTCGGATAATCCCGACAGAAACTTTCGCGGGCTTTTTTAAGTTGGATGACAGAGAGCAACTTTTGCAGGCAGGATTTTTCAGAGCAACATCTTTCATGAATCAACTGCTCAGGTGTTGTAACAGTCGACCGATGTTTGCCTGTAAACAAGGAAATTAAACAGGAAAACTTGCGGTGTCTGTGCGCACAACACGTCAGTGTGTGATATAAGAGTCATAACCCAACCAAAAATACCCCATAAAAATCACAATAATATCGAATCGGCGGTCTCCTCTTTACAAGATTCTTAATTAGAGTTTATTTTATATCTTGAATTACACCATATAACGGTTCGAGAACATTCGTGAATTCCTGAAGCTCGGAAAATTTGTCATCCACAAAGCTAAAACAATTAATTGAATCGCTTATTGTTTTCAAAGAAGGGAGCAACTTCAGAATGCCTAACCATTTCATTAACGTGTATCTGGACGTTTTAAAGAAAAAGGCATGAGAGACACTCTGAAACCAAAAACTGTGCGCGAAAGACGAGCACCACTACATGTAATTTTCTAAATGTACAGAACTTAGCGATCGATGTTGTCTTACCTCTTCGCCGAGTGCCCAGTTTTGGCGTTTCAGCCTGCTTGGTTTGTTGGAGTGAAGCGCTGGTTGACTCTTCACCAAAGCTTGCGGAATTATCTGGAGAAACGACTGGTAGTCGTTCCTTGGATTCCTCAGTGCTAAATATCTCCCCTTCAAGACTGTTTGAGCTTGACTCTTCATTTATCGAAGCTTGAAAAATTGCAGCACCATACTTGGGAGAGTTAGCTTCAAAAATAACTGGAGCAAGTTCACCTTCTACTGAGCTTGAAGAAGAGGTCAAATGTTCCACAGTGGTAGTGCCTTGATCGTCGTTTAAATCACTGTTCAGTGAATAATCGCTATCTATGAGCGTATCGATGCAAACCCGTTTCGCTTTTGGAAATGGTTTGGAAGAAAACAAGGGAACCTTGCTGGCGATCTCAGCATAGCGCCTGGTATCTCTTGCATCAAATCCTACAAACTCCTCGACGTCGCTCTCCGCGTCAGAAAATATATCAAAAGGAACATTGGTGCCCCTTCGGTCCGCCATCGAAATTGAAATAAATTTGACCGCCAAATGTGTGCCAAGAATACGGTTTTTCTAACCATAACCAGAAGCTAATTTTAGGCACACTGGCTCCTTTTTACAAGGCAAATACAGTTACCGATTTTCGCTACGGCGTTTTTTGAAAAATTATTGTTGAAGCATAGACAAAGAAGCCTTTTGTTTCTTTCAACAATGAACTCAGCGAAGCGGTGAATGTACTTGAAGTCTGAGGTTGAAGTTTATTAATTCATAACTACATAGCAGTTCGAAAACTGAATTGCGTATTTACGTTACATAAATAAAGTATACAGCTAATGGTCATCAAGTATTTCAATCTACCTGCTTAATTAAAAGGATAAAAATGCTTAAAGAAGGGGCACCCAACGACAAGTTTCGGTAGATATCTGTTCGGTGGAGGGTTTCGGCGTCGATTAAAGAGTGCACTTGGATTTTTGCAACTAAAACGTGGCCTAAAAGATTCGTAATTGGAAAATCATAGCCCCTGAGGTTTTAGTTATTCTAGCTGGGTTGGTGCCCCTTTACAATTATATATTACAAAACAAATTCAGGAAATCTTAACTATACTTGCTTTCATACAATTTCATACAATTTCAACCGTCTATGGAGTTGTTTTGTTGATGTCCATTCGATCCGACATGGGCAAAATGCATCAAAGCAGGACCAAACGCGGCACATAACACAAAAAGGATTGTCATTAAACATGACTGGTCTGTCTTTGTTTCACTGCACCAGTTTGCAGTCACTAGCGAGGAACTGAAATGACATTTCTGTTTAGTTCTGCTCCCTCTCTGTTATTGAAAAATTGTTTGTTACCCGCCATCAAGTCACTAGCGGGGAACCGAAATGAAAGTTCTGTTTCCCAGGATATTAATTGAAAAAAGTGTTTATGTTAACCGCCATTACCCCTGTGCTTGGATAATTGATCACTGAATAATACAAAGGGTCAGGACGTACGCTAATCGATTTTATTAATTGTGCGCATAATTTGTTTTGTGGGTTGCGGTCATTCTAAATGCGAGTGGCCATAGTTACCCTGGGTCAGAGGAAATTGCATTTATAAATAAAGTGTGTTTGATTAGAATGTCTCTAATGCAGCTTCATTCCTTTGATAGTAGCAATACCACGTACACCTCCCCAATACACACTCAATAATAAGAGTGACTTTTCTTGCGCGAGTTTCTCTTCCAGTGAGGGGATTAGGGAAAATGAAGGGCAACTGAATCAAGTTATTGAATTCGAGATAGACCTATATGCATTAACATCGCAATGAATTATTGAATTTGCTCACTCTCTCAGCGCCGCTTAATAGGAGTCAGTGTATATTGTCCTGTTCACTTGAGGCAGTATGACAAAAAGAAACTTGAAATAAGCAGGGTATACTTTTCTTTTGCGTACGGTCGCAATGCAGCTAAGAAACGAGAAAGATTGTTTTCTCTCAATAGAAGCTAGGCTAAACAACATCAATGTCTTTATTAAAAATATCTTTATACATGTATTTTCACAGTGAACTTCTCAGGCGCGGACATGTTATTAGCCACCAATAAGAACGAATAAAAGGCAAATCAAAATTCAGGAAAAAATATTCTACATTTTCTTTGCGTTATTATCCGGTATTTTACTAACAATATTGCTGGATCTGTCTATTCGGTAGTGCGTGCACATTGAATTTTAAACAACTGCAAAATCCTTTTCATTTCTAGGTCCAGTAAGTGTGTAACAAGCTTTGTAAGTAAATTTAGGAAAATTAAGAAATTTTGTAATTATAGTTAGGAAAGCAAATGCAAAGTCCTTTAAATTTCTACCGTAGGTCCAATAAGTGTGTAACAAGTTTGTAAATAAACTTAGGAAACCAACGAAATGTTGTAAATTAAGAAATTTTGTAATTATATGTAGGAAAACAAATGCAAAGTCCTTTTAATTTCTACCGTAGGTCCAGTAAGTGTGTAACAAGTTTGTAAATAAATTTAGGAAATTAAGATATTTTGTAATTATATTTAGGAAAAACAAATAAAATGTTGTTAATTTAAGAGTTGGAAGTTTGAATCTCGCATATACACTGTACTGCGGGACTGGAAACGAGTGATAAACAAAATGGCGGCTCGAGGGGAGAACTTCGCATTTAGAAGATGGATAGAATTTGATTAATTTCAACCAGTAAGCATTAGTGAACTTATCCAACATTCTTAGCGAAACGACTTTTTAAACCGTTAGCGAAACAACTTGACAACGTCAGCGAATCGACTGAACACTTTAGCGAATCATCTCAGTACGTTAGCGAACTGGACATTAGCGAAACGACTCGTTAGCGAAACGACCGACATCTATTCCCACGGTCTGAAGATGCGTGGTTGAGGGATCGCTTCCCACGGTCTGAAGATGCGTGGTTGAGGGATCGCTTCCCACGGTCTGAAGATGCGTGGTTGAGGGATCGCTTCCCACGGTCTGAAGATGCGTGGTTGAGGGATCGCCGCCTGAGCTTGAGGTACGTGGATGGCCGCCTGAGCTTGAGGTACGTGGATCGCCGCCTGAGCTTGAGGTACGTGGATCGCCGCTTGAGCTTGAGGTACGTGGATCGCCGCCTGAGCTTGAGGTAAGTGGATCGCCGCCTGAGCTTGAGGTACGTGGATCGCCGCCTGAGCTTGAGGGACATGGATCGCCGCCTGAGCTTGAGGGACATGGATCGCCGCCTGAGCTTGAGCGACGTGGATCACCTGAGCTTGAGGGAACGCGGGCTGGTTGTTAAGGGCTTTCCTTAACTTCGACCGGCGGTTATGAAACCAAACCTGGAGATAACAGTAAAAGTGGTCGGGTGAAAACTATGTAAGAGGCTAAAAAAATAAGATTGCACTTGTTCTGGTTGGTAAAGAACCATGTGGTATCAGTACAGAACATAGAAAAGCCATGTTTTCTCATCCCGGGACTGTGGAATATATATCATAAAGCATATAAATAGTCAAAGCCATGTATTTTCAGGGGCACCCAACGACAAGTTTCGGAAGATATCTGTTTGGTAGAGGGTAATTCGCCTTGGGCTTTCGGCGTCGATTAAAAACTGCACTCGGATTTTCGTAACTAAAACGTGGCCTAACTTCGCAATTGGGAAGTCATAGCCCCTGGGGTTTTCGGAAAGGTCGCATTTGCTGTTTTTGGCAGTCAGAAACGTCAGCTAGCATTTTCGGAAAGACTTGATAGTTCTTTAAAAAGTTCGTGCAAAGGTCATTTCAGCCATCGCCCAGAATGCTATTGTCTTTCGTGACATGTACTTACAACGCCCAGTTTTTCAGCACGCGGCATAATGATTTGCATATCCAGAAATAGTCGGCAGTGATTGGTAGATAGATTCCGCTTTGGGAATATACTCGAGTTGCTTCAAGATTTCTGCTGCTGTCAATCAAACGCTTGGATGCGTAAACCGAGATCCCAAGACGCGATGTAGATAACAAAGGCGCTCTAGGTAAAGGCGGACCGCGAATCGAACTAAAAAGTTGAGCGAGGTTCAACTTTCACGTTTACGCGCGGCTCTTCACACATCGCCGCTATTTTATTTACGCAGGTAAAGCCAATTCAAATTTACGTCCTTGCGCACGTGAACGGCGAATCCGCGAGGAGAATGGAGTTTCGCCGCTCGCTTGGTCGCGCTCCCCAGCAAAACCGCCAGCTACGCAGGCGAAGTTGACTCTAAGCTGTTTGAGAGCCGATTAAACAACGATTTAAAGTTAACCGAGGATTTTAAGTGAACGGTAAAGACGAATCTTGTTCAACTTAAATTTCACGGCTGATTAGTGATTGAACAAAACTTATACTCTCGCCGGAAGTTTAAAACTGGCCAACTAAATACCCATGGGAGATTCGAAAGAACGAATTTGCATGTAAGTTCATGGCTGTAGAAGTTGGTTTCAAGAAAGCTACAAAAAATAATACTTCCACCAGTCAGAATTCTGCAAAACTTCGGGAAGTGAATCTTTAAGCGTTAAGCAAAAAAAGCCATATGAAACCTAAATTGCTCGCCCTTTTTTTATCAAGATTTTCCACCTGAAAGTGTCGAGGCCATAAAACCAAGGTGCCCATAAAACTACTTTTGTAGCCAGAAAAAATGTTGCTTGTCAATGAGCCACCAACATAAATATAGTCGCATTTTCTTTTCTAACTTCTCAACTACAAACGCCATATGAAACCTAAATTGTAAACTGAATAATTATCCCTTGAAGGACGACTTTCCAAGCGGTTCTCGCCAGTTTTCGGCCGATTTTCTCTATTGTTTGCGGTACATCTTCCTAATTAGCTTTCGAATTGAGCGCCAGAAAGCACGGAAAAGTCCCGGATATGTCGCGCTATTCCGCCATTCTTAGAGAAAATGGAAGCGGCTTGCATTTTCTCTAAGGAAGATTTCGTTCCCTTACATTTTTGGGCAATTAAAATTTCAGCTAGGGAATCGGAACAGATGAACTTCTTCTAGCTAATGAAAACATCACTTTAAACAGACTTCAAACACCATAAGGTACTTAAAAATGCGTTGGGTGCCCCTGTATTTTAACAAGTAAATCCTTGGCTTACAAACTTTCCAAGCTAATGTACCACACACACTGACACGCACAAATAGATAATTAACGTTCATCATACCATGATGCGGTCCTCTCCCACGTTTAACTTCTGGGCAATTTGGGACCTCTCTCTCCAACTTGGAAAACGGTTTTCCGAGAAGAGGTCCTCCAACATGGCTAACTGCTCTTCCGTATAGAAAGTCCTTTTCCTTCTTCGACTCTGTGTATCCAGGTTAACACCTTGGAAAAACGCAAGAAAAAAGTTAAATTCAGTCAGCTTTAAAGACAAGGAAAATGGATAGAAAGTCCACTTTCAATTTGCCTTTCCCCATCTTAGTCCATAGTTTAGCTAACCGTTGGGGTGCAAATCAGTTACTTGTGTTATACGAGCTTTTTGTCTAGGAAACGTAAGTAAAAGTGTTCATAGTATACTTACGATTTGGTTGCTTTCTTTCTCTCTTATTTTCTGATGGTTCTGTTGCAGACGACATGACCGAGTGATACGACAGTGATGCACTCTCCAACTGACGATAAATGAGCACTACACGACCAAAAATGTTCCTTTAAATCCCTTTGCTGACGCTCGTCGTTGATTATCAAATAAGAAAACTGGATACGCCTCCGGATGTGATTTAAACTCACTGGTATTTCTCACTTGCAGCGGCGTTTTTGGGTTCTTGCGAACTGGAATATTTTCCCACCGGAAAACGTTTGGATATATACGCGCGCAATTGCTAAGGGTTTTTTTTCTTTTACACCGGTGCGACTTTAATTACAAGATGAGAAGTTTATACCGCGGTTAGCAAACACTGCTATTGTAGACAATATTTCCTATGATTTTTAATTTTCTTTTAGTTACACACACAAACATTGATCTCCGTGGGCGGACCTGAAAACAGAGGCCTCAAAGTTTCATTTATCCTTACTAGTTTGGTATCACGTCCATACCAAACTAGCCCCTCGTCCACAATATACCGTATGAAAAACGTGATCACCTAAATAAAGAAAAGACAATGGAATAAACCACTTCTTAAAATTGAAGCAGATGATGAAAATGGTAATGGTCGTCTTTTAAACCAACCTCAAATAAGACTCCGAAAGGTCCGTATAATGGACTTGGGGCACCAATACTGCTTATTATATCCATTAACTAAGGACTTGTTTTCACCTGATTGAAGATCAGAACATCGTCAATTTCACATTGGAAGAGAGCATTTAAAGTTTCCAACTATATTTTGTTGTTAACCAAGCATCGGGAACTCATTACAATGACATTTTTATCTCTGCTCCGATCTGGAAACTGTAAAAAAATGCTCAAAACTTTTCTGTTCCATTGGTATATATTTCTAGACAGGCGCCCGATTTTAGGTGACATCGCACGACGTTTTGCATTTATCTAAATTACTGTAACCAGTAATCCCCGCCACGCAGTTAACATACTGCAGGAAACTTTCAAAAGGCTAAAACTCGTTGCATTTGATGTTTTATTTACAGGAGAAAAGATTCTTCTCCTTACCAAACGATGTTCAAAGCGAACTTGGAAGGACATGACTCTGGCTGTGTTACTGCAAATATTATTGAAAAACAAAAATCCTGGAACTGATGATGGCCTGTAATCTTTGTCCCAATATTGGACAGTTATCTAGTATTCATATATCCCGCGGTAAATACTTTGGTTGGCCCTCCCTTCAGTCAAAAACCTTCCGGCGTGGATTATTAAAAGCCCATTTCTCAATAAAGCATTAAATCGAGAGTCGATCATAGGCCAGAAATTTAATATTTTTCACTTTCAGTCAAATTGCAAATTGCCAATATCCGGCGGTATCTAATGCAGAACAAGTTACAAAAGACGAACGCGAACTCAACAAAGCGAAAATGGCTAGTTCGCAGGATTTACAAACGGTAAGATGGCCTAATTTCATATAATCAACTATGCCTAGTTATTTTATGGGTTTAAAATACGAAATCACGTTTTGAGGCTCAACAAACTTTCCATTCACGTTGCAGCTTATATTCACTGACCGCCAAGTATTTAACCTGCTAAGGGAAATGGGCACATTTCTAGAAGGGCACTTAGCCCAGTTAGATGCTGTAAGTTGACGTCACTTTCTTAACTTGTTCAGTCTCTTCGTGGAAGCAGAGACCGTTGCATTTGTTTATTTTCTTTGCAAAAATAATCCGTGAAATCGGGTATGCATTTAACGACTTATAATTTTTAATTTACACTTATTTCCAGGACAGACCGCAAATGGACGAGCTAGACAGATGGTAAGAGCTTTATTTCCCTTTTTATTTCCCTTTTTCCCTTTGTTCTAGTGGGAATTATTGTACGGTTTGTGACTATCTTTACAGGGACCACATGGTGTTGCTTGGCCTTGAATTTTTAAGGGAACAGCCAACCGTCAGGGACATGCTCCAGGATGGCAGTGCTGGTAGATGTTTGTTTTATTATGTTTATTTAAAATATTATTACACATGATGTTACAAATATTATGCTTTGCTCCACATCAGTTGAGAGGAAATTGCGTGCAGCATCTGATTAGAAATACGAGGGCTAGATAAATCGGTCTGTTAAAAATCATTTGTTGGTGAACTTACTCTTTTATTTTTCATAGGGCCACAGACCTCGGATCGCCGTTCTCGCCATTTCGGCAACATGGTGTCAAGAGAACAATAAAAGCATGGTTACTAATTGTGATTAACTCTTTATTTAAAATCGGGTGCAACGACTGGGTTAGAACGCACTTTTGGTCAGTGATTCGCAGACGCACTTAACCAGCGGTGAAGTTCATCCGCTATGCAGGCTAGGCTTTTCAAATTAACGTAAATAATAACAGCCGATGCGAAATATTTACAGTATTTATAGACACGAGTTTATTCTTTAATTTGGAATTTTGGTCTTTTCATCTATAATTCTTTATATGAACCGCAAAACAAAACAAAACAAACAAACTGAAGGTCAATTACTCTGAATAATTGTCAACAAAATAGCTTAATTTAAAAGAACAAAGAAATTGTCGGTTTGTAAAGAAATTGTAGTGCTGCGACGGCGGCAAGTGGGACTTTTGCTTTTGCGTTTGCTCATTTGCATTAGGGTCAGCACACGAAAAGTTCGAAGTTCCGACGCTATCACTCGAAATAAAATCCTTCCAAATTGGCCTAATTTTTGTTTATCAACTTTAAGCTGATATCGTCAAAGTAATTTAAGAGAATATTTTGATGTTTGTCATTGACAAAACGATTTTTAGAAATCGCACATGGTTTTTTTTGGCTTTGTGCCGGCTGCTTCGAGACCGACAAAGAAAAGAACTTATAAAGTTAAGCTCACAGAAATAGCACAGCAAATTTATTACAGAGCAGATTTGATGTTTTTCATTAACTTTTTCCGACTTGATGGCTACTGAAGGAGCTGTTTTGTAAGTGGTTCTTAAAAGAACGTCACTATGTACTTGACAAACCTGCAGCAATTCGCTTTTAAAGAACCCCTTCTCGTGCGCCCCCGCCCCTTCGTTTGCGGTCTTTGTAGCACACCTAAATTAAACGAGTAGCTGCGTCAAGTCCTTCACGGCCGCATCTGTTTATTCCTTTACGAACTCAACAAATATCCCTTCTGGTCAAGAAGGTGCTTTACCTAAAGGTCTCTCCTTTTTGTGAGTTCTTGTATTGTCGGGGGTTGAGCACTTTGAGATGTTTGCACCAAGCAAAAGAGGTGCTAAAATGTGCGCGGAAGCCGACACACTAAACTTTCCTACCAAGTTAAATTATTGCTGTCCTCTTATTAAAATCCTATCAAAAGGTGTAATGTAAACAGTCTTGGTCTTACTCTGTATGTGGAAACAATAGATGACGGAGTAGTAAAACGTCGACGCGAGTTCCTAATCGAGATATCCGTATTCGCGTAGTAATAAAACGACCGAACAAACGCAGTTTTCTTAGAGTTTCTTTTTTCCTCTGCTAAAGTTTCATCGATTCATTCAGGTCCCGATAATGATTCTATGTATTATTTAGCGTGTTGTGAGCGTGTTACAGTCTTTGCTCATTTGGGGGCCGAGAGAGACAAATATTTTTCTTTTCCAATTCTTTTCAATCCTTTGTAATAATTTTTTTTTCGCAATCATAGTTACTTCCACAATCATACTTACTTACTGCCGTTTACTAATAAAACAGTCTGTGTTAACTTTCCCACGATAATTTTAGCACATTTTTCAATAATTCAATAAATTGCCCCTCCCGCTAACACCATACACTATAAAACAATAGTGTCAAGTGAGAAAATACCGAAGTCTGGGCAGCGAGTAGTTCATTTGAAAATTTCACTGACTGCAAGATGAAGCCAAGAGGGTATTACCACTGCATTATGTGTGGCCGTTCATTTGAGAGGGGCAGTAGATTGAAGGCCCACATCGAATTTGGCCATAATTTCGAGGACGGCAAAAACAGCTTTTTTGTTGCTTTTGTGGGAAAAAAGTTAATAATGTTGCTCGGCTTTTTGTGCACTATGTGCATAAATGCGAGCGCCGGCCGAGATGCTTTAGGTAAATCAGTAGCAAAGAGATTACTTTGCCCTTCGATGTGTCAGTTAAGAGTTTCTTTTATGCAGGCAGCTAGTTTCTTTTATGCAGGCAGCTTGTTTCTGCATTACCGTATTAGATATATAAAATCATTGGGTGAGTGATATCTTTTCTTTTATTTTAGGAATCCCAACAGCTAGTTTTCTGTTCAGTCCAATGATTAAAAATTTCCCTCAAATTGGGAATTATGAGGACGAACACAGACATGACAAAAACGAATGGAGAGTCTTTTAACTATTATCTAGACGTCAGTAAGATAAAGCTATCCGGTATAGTCTGTATATACTATCCTGGAGCTGAATTATTAAAAACGGCATTGAAGTCGGGAAAAAGAAAGAAGAGTCCACCGTCATACGCTCACTTTCTCCACAAAACCTAAAATTTGGTTATTTCAGTTTGTTGTTTAGTAGACGACGGCAAAGAGATATACAGTACCAAAACGTAAAACGCACGTGAAGAGCGATTGTTTTTGCTCATTAAGCCAATTGTTTTGTGCCGTTCTCGTAGCCGTCGACGTCCTCGTTGCTTAAGCTCTCTAATAGGGGACTTATGTACGGAGTGATTATGTAAGGCGCGCGAACTAGATTTAAAAAGTCGTACTCGTCCTAAATCTCGTACTCGTCAAATCTATAAAGCTCCGTAATATATCATGGGCACCCAACGACAAGTTTCGGTAGATATCCGTTCGGTGGAGGGTAATTCGCCTTGGACTTTCGGCGTCGATTACACAGTGCACTCGGATTTTCGTAACTAAAACGTGGCCTAAAAGATTCGCAATTGGGAAATCATAGCTCCTGAGATTTTCGAAAAGGTCGTTTTATTAGCATCACACTTTTTATTGACAAAATGCAAACAATACTGGAGCCACTTCCGTTTCTCATTTAGTCTTTCTGGGCTTGCGGCGAGGCTCAAAGCAGGGACAGCGTCCTCTTAGAAGCCGCTTTGGAAACTTTTGTCGTGAACGATTATTTTGTTCAAAAACCTAGAATCTTGAAGACCATAATGGCTAGCAAGGAACCACTTCACCGTGTTGTAAGTTTTGCGATTTTTAGCTTTTTCTGCATTCATCAACGGAAAATAGGTATTCGGTAAAACACGCAACTGTTGACCCTCAATCTCGTTTATACAGGTGCGTGTCTCTGATCCTCTTTTGGAGATTCTAGAGAAAATCAAGCCGAGAGGAAGGACGTTGGACCCTTTATGGTCTCCAAAGAAGTAAGTGTCAAACACAAACTACTACATGCGGTTGATAAGTCCGTGGCAACGATATAACTCTTGCACCTCTTTTCACTTCAGGTTGTCTCGATTCTTACGACTTATATCCTGTCGAGGAAACTTTACCAGAAATTATTGTCTGGGAGAATATTCTTCTACCCAGACAGAATCTTAGCGCCCTTGTATGGGGCGCACAGCTACCCGTTGAACGTTTCGTGTAAGTATTTGTTTAGTTACTTAACCAACAAGTATCAGACTCAATGCTACATTCTTGACGTTCTGACTTTCTTTGGTGTCATTACTTACTTTTTTAATTTTCGTAATCCACAGATCTAAAACTAAGGAGCATCTCTCCGAGGTGGACGAAGCCAATCCGGAGCCGTGGTTCAAAAGCCCTCGCCCGTAAGTTTGATAATTCAAAATTTCTGAGTGTTGTTAGAAAGACAACTAACAATAATTAATTTTTTCATAGATCGTTTTCCACCTGAAGTGAGCAAGCATTCAAGGAGGTGCGGCCCCGCTATCTTTCTCGCGCTAAAAAGACCTAAAACGCCAACGTGATAACATTTCAAACGGAATTTGTCTTTTGACGTGTTGTGAATACAATTCTCACTTATAATTTAACACTAGAAATAGTTTTCACTAAAGCTGCCCCTGTATTTTAATT
This sequence comes from Pachyseris speciosa, assembly GCA_016490735.1. NCBI lineage: Eukaryota > Metazoa > Cnidaria > Anthozoa > Scleractinia > Pachyseridae > Pachyseris > Pachyseris speciosa. Next base: position 521,574 of record JAEMWC010000192.1, read on the forward strand.
TTTGAGTAGTTGTGTGGTTGTAAATATTAAATACTGAAGACACTAGGGCCGTTTATACAAGAGAAAATAAGCCGCGGCTTACTCTGACCGCGGCTTACATAAGACGCGAAAGGAACCATTTATACCAGTAAAAACTCCTAGGCCAGGATAAGCCGCAGCTTGAGAAAGCCGTGAACGTAGATTTTGAACCATTTATACGGAGTGTTCGCGTCTTATGTAAGCCGTGGTCAGAGTAAGCCGCGGCTTATTTTCTCTCGTATAAACGGCCCTATTGTTGCTCATTTCTGTATTGCTGTTTGTGAAATAAAGCAGTTCTGTGAATTTCGTGTGGAAGAAGCATATTTCTCCAGTACATCAATGGCAGAAACAATATTTGATTTAGTGTCATTGTTCAATAATTGAGATTTAGATGGCTTTTGCGCGGATTTCGCCGAGTTTGTTTACGTATAGATCAAGTAATATGAAATTCCATGAATTGAGACACACAGAAAAACAGACAATAAGCTTTCCTAAATAAAAAGATATTTAGATGAGCCTGAGTTTATACCTGAAAAGTAAACGCCTTGAATGTAATTTTTTTCCTCGAGTTAATCTTCGTGCAGACGAAGCAAGCAAATACGAAGACAATTTACTGGAATGGAACTGAGCCATGTTTTTCGCAAATTTCGCTACAAGTTGCTTGATATACAAAAACTTGAATCGGTGAATTACATATAAAGTACGGCATAAATTCACATTTAAACCGGTACTTTTTTGAAAGATAGACTCCCAGAAGCGCTCAAACATTTCGGAAAAGGTCTATTATTCTTGTCAGTGATGATTCGCAGTGAAAGCACATGTCTCTTCGCCACCATTTTTGAAGAGGGATTTCTTTGCCATGAACTAACCGACTTCCATTGTTTAAACTGTCGAGTGTTCCGTGGATCTTGTTATTTTGATTTACAGTTTTAAAAAGCTGTCTTTTCCTTCTGAGAACAACATACTCGCGCGCCTAGTTTTATCAAATCGGGAACGCTTCCCATACTACAAACACATTTCTTACATTGTTGAAATTCCTTGTATATATTTACGCGGGGACTCCTAGAGTGCCTCCTCGGGTTTTGGCGTCTGGGCCAAAATCCTGCGGGGGCAATAATTTTATGGTGTACTGCACGTTCCTTCCTGGTACAAAGTGTTCCACCACACCTCGACGATGTGCGTCAAATTGAACCTCACGTGAAAAAATTATTAATAAAACTCTATGAAAGTGTTGTGCAGTAAGATTTGTTAGAAGTCTATTCTGACTTGAGAAATTGTCTTTTATACATTTCACATGCAGCACTGTAAAATGGTAACTTCAGAAACAAGATTTACTTTTCAGTTCACACTGTTATTAAAAATAGATCGACACCCAGCTTGACTCGATTTGCATTCTATGATTGAGCGGCTTCGTTTTGCCGATATTCGACTTCGATTTCCTCATATAAGAAACAACAGTAACTGTTATTTCTACCGAATGAATGTGTGCTAACTGCTTGTAATGTTTTAAATTTTTTTCCCAGGAGGTGTGGCCCCGTTATCTTCATAAACAGCAACTTGCTATCTTTCTCACGCTAAAAAGTCAACGTGAAAACAATTCAAACGGAATTTGTCTTTTGACGTGTCGTAAATACAATTCTCACTTATAATTTAAGCAGTTTTCAAACTGGCGGTCATATCCAATGCATCCAGGATATGAAAGACATGCGCATGATTATTTAATAGTCAAATTTCTTTGTTTTACTAACAATGAAAGAACTCAAAAGTTAACTACTTTGAGAAAGCCTAACAATTAAATTAATAATTGTCCTTTATTAACTCCAAACGCAAAGGTTAAATTTTCAAAAGAATATACAGAATTAGGTGCAAAACAACAAAGAAAATATGGCAGAGAGAGGGAGGTATCCTTAACAAAAAGATTGCTTAATACTTATTAGCTCAATTTCGAGTGTGATAATATTTGTTTGAATAGAGGCGGCGTTAATTGCTTCTTTTTCTCATAAAACGCGCTTGGATGTCAAAGTGTTTCAGTCTAGCACTGATCGAAACTAGTTTTCAACGAGAACAAAAAGCAGAAAGCTATGGAAGGTGAAGCCAAGACAATTTCAGCTCGCCTCCGAAATCCTGAACTTTGGGAACTTTTCCATCGTGAAGAGACCGAGATGATCATTACTAAGGATGGGAGGTATGTTGTCCATTTTGTTTATATTTTCGTATAAATCCCAAAACTTTCAGTCGCTTTCGTAAGAAACCTGGTCAGCTTTGAACAGTTTGTATTTTTAGTTCCTTCGGGTCTTCTCAATGCTGCAATAGTGTGCGTGGGTTCACCCATCTAGAGTAATATTTAGAGTTCACTACAGTTAAACTAGAGTGTAAGAAAGAGACGATACTCGACTTGATGTCGACACGAGGAACTCCCAGCCATTTCTGTGCAGAGAGTAAAATACTTGTATCTTTATCGTTGGCCTAACTTATACAATGCTGAAATAGCATTCTTGGGGAAGAAATAGTGGCTTTTCCAGCTTTTCTGATTTTAGTCATTGCCAGGTCATTGCCGGCTAAGTATCAGGCGATATTCCTTTCCTTATCCCCTATCTGCACCTGATCCATTTACGAACTGATTTTCGAGTTTAACAGGTTGTTTATGTTTTATGTTTGTAGGTGCATGTTCCCTGTCCCAGATTTTTCCCTCGTTGGACTCGAGCCCAACCTTATTTACCATTGCTCAATTGAGGCTATTTCTGTTGATAGCAACCGCTATCAACACAAGCCACCTCAAGGATGGGTCTGCGCGGGAATAGGAAAACCGCTTGACCATTGTCACAGCAGGTACCTTCACCCTGACTCTGCCAGCCTTGGTCAGTACTGGATGCGTGAAGGAGCCATCTTTGACAAGCTCAAATTGTCAAATCGCATCCTTCCAAGCGGCGGAAACGTAAGTGACTAGTCATAAATCCATCCATGATAAAGACCTTTCTTCATTTTATACAAGGAAACAACAACGATAAAAAATAGTAGTAGAGCAGTTGGATAATCACACAAAAAGCACTGATTTGCTCTCTACAGCCGTAGCGAATAATAACCTATTTTGTATTTAGAGCAAGGCGTCCTAACTCGTATCCATGCATATCTCCCAACGGCGGTTAGTTAAATGAGAGCGAGTTCTGGAAACAAGGTTAAGATAGGTAAAAAAAGACCTAGGAATTCCGTGAATCTATATTTTATAGGTGTAGCCGAAGCTAGAATTCGTTGCAGACGGAAACTGACACGGGTTAGTAGCGTCTACGAAGCAGCGCTGAATTTCTTGTTCTGTGTACCAGAATTTAACTACGCGCTATGATTTGCCCCTTCAAAATCCCTTGAAATTTCCCTCCAATTCAAGTTAACATCTAAGTTACCCATCTAGTTGGGATGATATAGTCATCAAAAGAGCGGGGTGGAAGGTTAAAGTATTTATGTTTAAAAACAATCCGTCTTCCTGGTCGCATTTCAAAGAAAACTGGGAAAACAGAAATTTAGCGCTGCCAATAGGCAATTATGAAATTGCCCTTATTGCATTCTTAACTGGCTTACGCTTATCTCATTTGCTCTGTTTTGTAGATTGTCTTGAATTCCCTGCAGAAATACAGACTACGTCTGATTATCACCAAATTGCACCGTCATGATTGTGATCGATGGGTGTTCGAGTTCCCCGAAACAACGTTTATCGCCGTCACTCGCTACCAGAACACCCGAATGACTCAACTAAAGATCGACAACAACCCAATGGCCACGGCGTTTAGAGAAGGAAAGAGGTATGGCTCTTTAACAAAGCCTTGATGTTTGCGGTGTATACTACCTATACATTTTAACCTTGACATTTTATTCTCATGCTAAATAACCCATCAAACGAGCCACAGAGAGATGGCTCGTCAGATCATGGTATTCGCTTTCATTTCCTAAATAAGAGAAAGTTAAAGAAGGCAGTATAAGAACTAGAATAAGAATGAACTAAGGAGTTTAGGAGTTTATCACAACACCTTTTACTTCAATAATTTGTTTGCTATAAGCGTTACATCAAACATCCGGGCGGGAATTGAAGAGGAATAGTAGGCGGAAATGGCTTACATTACGTGTGACCGATGGACGTACACACCGATAAAAATTTCAATTTCAATTGTAATCAAAAGCACACAACCCAGAGTTTCACAGTAAATTTCCATTTTTTTAACTGTTTTTAGGCGCCGCAGACCACCAGTAAACAAAACCCCTCCCCCAGCGCCACCACTGTCAAATTGGCCTGTGGAACTGCCCAGGCCGGAACCCCCAAGATTGTCCCATGACTGGCCACAGGATCAAAAATATAGAGCGACATCGGCACCAGTAAACAGAGCCGGTCCCCCAGCGCCACCCCTGTCGAACTGGCCTGTGGAACTGCCCATCCCAGAACCCCCAAGATTGTCCCATGACTGGCCACAAGAAATGGAATATAGAGCAACATGGACCACCGACGAGGAATATGACATACCGTATCTTCATTTCTAAACATGAGATGAAGATTTGATATATCTATACATGTCTATTTATTTTGTTTCGGTTCATTTTTTTTCACGGTTGAGTTGTAAATAAGAAACAAAAAGAAAGATTATTTAATATCTATTAAACTATCTATTACTATCTATTAAATCAGGTCGTTTTTCATGTTCTAAACCCTGTTGAATAACAGACAAGTAAAAAAAGCAAATTATCTTTTAACGCCCTTGCCATAATTGACCCATACATCATCGGGCATTTGAAGACTAAGGGCTATAGCCGTAAAACTAAGTATAGTAGTAGTATTGTTTATCAAGCGTTTCTGCAGCTGCCATGATACCCTTTTGCTTCACGGTCAGTAGAGATACTTGTGAAACTTTAGTGTGTACACGTGTAGAGTCCCAAGTGCTTGAGGGTAGGGGGCGAGGTAGAGAGATACCATCAAAAAACCTCCAGTCCTACTAATATATATCAGGAGCAGATTACCTGCCAAAATACAGTTTATTGAAACCTGCTGCAATGTGAAGACAATTCGAATCTTGTTATAGAGTATCAGCTTTAGATCAGACCCTCCGTCAGGGGCACCCAACGAGCCAAATCAACCAAAAGTTGTAAAAAGGCATTTTTAAGTGCCTTATGGTGTTAAAAGTCTGTTTAAAGCGATGTTTTCATAATCTGTTCGGATTCCCTGGCTGAAATTTTAATTCCCCGAAAATGTTAGGAAGCAAAATCGTCCTTTGAGAAAATGCAAGCTGAACTTTCCACGAACTTTCTAGGGAACAATTTTCTTTCGAAAATGCTAGTTGACATTTTTGACTGCCAAAAACAGCAATTACGACCTTTCCGAAAACCTCAGGAGCTATGATTTCCCAATTTTGAATCTTTTAGGCCATGTTTTAGTTACGAAAATCCGAGTGCACTCCTAAATCGACTTCGAAAGCGCAAGGCGAATCAAATACTTGTCGTTGGGTGCCCCTGCTCCATGATGACTCAGGACAGACTGGCCTGCGTAGCAAGCGTTTCCGCATGACTTCGTTGCAAAATTTGGCGACAATAATAGAAGAAATGGTTTACGTTTTAGACCGCGGCTCGAGATTGTTCGGTTTTTGTTTTTTGTTTTGGAATCCGGCGTCCGCAATATTACAGATATAAGCCATCGCGGATCATATTCAAAACGCCTGTTCATCAAGAAAAATGCTATCATAAATTTATGAGTCATTAGTAGAAACGACGAAATTTAGGGCGTTTTATTCATAACAATGAAACAAATGTCCATGAATGTTTAAACTTATTATATCTCATGCCGCCTGTATACAGTGTAGATGCCGGCGAGTTCAGACAGACATCAAAGAACATTCTCACGCGTATAATTAAGGCGCAAAACAAGGCAGCGCTTTCAAATGTGCCGAGTGGGCTGGCCTCGAGATGTTTTAAAGAAGGGAGTCGAAGCGCTTATCTCTCCCTGCTGCTCCCAGACTCCACGTTGTTTCTCAATTAATTGCTCCAGTCGGAGATTCGGGCCTATAAATTCATACCAAAAGAGCATTAGATTATCCCTCAGCCTGCGAATAACAAGAGATCTTTATTACATGAAAAAAAAAAAAAAAAACAAATCAAAACAAATTGATACAAAAATAGACCAACAGGTAAAAACGTTTTCGAGGCTGTGCTGAGAACGTGACATGCGATCGAGTGGTGGAAAGCTATTTTTGTCACGTCACTCGTTTTTGTTGCTTCAGTGTTGACACTGTTTGCGCATCTACTAACTATGATTTGCATTACTACAAAATAAAAGAAGCAAAAGGCTTCTTTTGTTTATGCTTCAATTTCAATTTCCGGTTCAAAAGCACACTGCCATTTCACGTTAGTGAAATCAAATCAATCTCTAGTGTGCCGATGTAAAAGTAAAGGTCCCGCAATCACTCAATCGAAGCAAATGGAAGAAAATGTTCTCACGCTTTCTGTTTTTAATTTAAAATTCTTCACACCTTCTCTTTAAAGTTTTCAATTACGTAGCGAAACAATAAAATTTTGAAAGCCGCAATAGTAGAGATTATAAATTTAAAGTTTAAAAGTGCGTACCGCAACTGAGCCAGTCACAAAATTGAGCAATTCAGTCTCAAAAGAACAACGCCGTTCGAAGCGAGGTCGCCGTACACTTGTCTTTTTCTAGAAATCAATCATGACAGAGAAAGCTACTGATGGGACCTGGTTTTTCAAAAGCAATGACGACGGAATTTTCGTCAAACTCAACGACCAACGGGTGAAAAACAGTAAGGGGAACTTGATGGAGGGAGTAGTTGATGTGAAGGAGGCAAACGCGCGAAACCCACAAAACGTTGTGGTAAGCTCTAAACTTCCGTGTTATTGTAGCAGTTGTCATGGTACTGTAGGGCTCCAAAAAGCCAATTCTTAATGCAAAGGAATTAAACTGTTTGATTCTGGGTTTGAAAACGTAGGGTAGAGTTGTAACTTCCCGCGCATTCAACTGAATATTCCCAGCATGATACTAAACACAGTTCCCGTTGCTTGCAATGTTCATATCGAAAAACTCATCTTGCAGATCTTGGTCACGAGGTTAACATTTTGGCCCGGAAAAAGAAAAATACATAGATTGCTTTTGGAAGTACTGTGCATACGCTGCAACTATCTAGTTTTCAAAAACTTTTGAACAACGTTTGATTTACCGTAGGTGCTCGTCATTGTTCAATTTCCTTGGCTTTCAAGATTGCGTGACGAGCCAAAGCAATGTCTGAGTAGGAGGCTACTTCACATGAAGCGTTCAACGACATTCTTTTTCATGACAGATTACATTCAAGGACTTCCTGTCCCCCAGTGGAACACACGAGATACAATTCCACGTTAGCAAGTTTCTTGCAAACAAAAATGACTTCTCCAGTAAGTTCTCTGGCGTCTCAACGGCAAAGGGTTTTGTGTCCAACTTCAAGTCAGCCTGTTTAGGCGCTACAGCATCGTCGAGTGCGGCCGCAGATACCTGTACTGTGATGGTGAGCAGTCAAGAAGTGGCGATCACTACTCCATTAAAAAAAAAGGGCGGCCGAAAGAGGACAACCCAGCTGCCTAAAGGAGTGGAACTGCCGTCACCGGCTAAGAAGCCAAAAGCAGACACCTTAGAAGAAGAAATTGAGGCACACTATATAGGTAGGTCGAGTTCATCTATAGTAAAAAGAAACCTAACAATTGCTAAATCATCAGAGACCTTTAGATTCCAAGACGAAAACAACCACAAGGCCGAGTTTTTCTCAATACTAAGTGATGAGCGCGCGTGAACCAGCGTCCTATTTCGGCGGGAAAATGCAATAGCCGTCGTCATTTTGTACTACGTGTTTTAGTGAGAATGTCGTAGTGGCGGAGACAAGTTAGCGCCGAATTAATGTTTTATCGTTTTGCAATCAGAAGAGGGCTTCACCCTACTTCAGTAAAAATAACCGTGCTAACCTTCTGGTGAAAAAAAGTAAAGTGGGGCTTTTCAGGGTGTCTATTTTTCTCGCATACGCGAAAAACCCTCAACTCGTATCTCGTTGTCGTAGTCGTCCTAGCCCTCGAATCTAAAGGTACTAAACAATATTCTACGGGCGAGGGGATTTATTCACTGTGTGATGCATTTTGAGCATAATATGCAGATGTGTGTACATTCGCGTAGCTTACTATATGGCTCCTCGTTTAGCTGGATGCATCGGCTAAAGACCAAATTTTTAACCTTTATTACAGGTTTATTTAACTTGAAAGTGGCGTCGTTGAGGGAATGTCGCTCCAAATGGCTGGACAGAAAGATAGATGAGGCCAGGGTGGATGAGATTGCGATTAGCATTGAGCGCAGTCCTGCCTCAATGCACAACGCTCAACCTTGGTTGGCTATCGCCGACATTTCAAAGGAGGAGGTCAGCAAAGACAAAAATAATGTAAAGGGTGCGAATATTGAAGTCATTGGAGGTCTGCATCGTCGCGCAGCCTACAAAAAGGTACACAACTTAACGTTTTGTCTTAAGAGGTTGCTTTAAGGATCAACCTTGATTAAGTACGGATGCACAAACCAGAGCAAGATTGATTATCTGTTACCCACTAAGAAAGAGTTACGTCCAACTTAAAATTTCTCTCTTTGTACTTCTGAGTTTACTGGATAAAACGTTAGCGTAACTAAGACACCAAAAAACACTTTCAGATGGAAAGAAAGTATTAACTATTACAGTGCAATAGGGGTCTAGAGAATGAGAGCCGCCAAGAGATTCCCGCTCCTCAAAACACACAAACTCAAATTAAGTTGGAAAAAGACAATGTCATAATCACTTTGACGTATAAGGAATGCCTGTTTAATACGTGGTCTGGCCATCTTAATTCTTTTCACTCATCTGCAGATATCAATGGCAAGTGAGACGAATGCCAAGTTATTACAGAAAGTCTGGGTGAACGTCTACGATTCTAAATTGACAGACGAACAAGTTTGTAGGCTTGCTGCCAGGCATAACCTAGACAACCAGGGAAGCAGGCAGACAAAATGGATTGAACGCGTCGTGGCTTGCCGAAAATGGCTGTACAAAATGGCCAAGGCCGATTTTGAAATAGATGATACTCCGGCAGGATCAACTGGCTGGAAAAAAGCATGCCAGATCATGTACACACCATCTGATAAGGTATGAGAAAGTAGGAAACTCCCTATCGTTCCTGGTCTGTCGCATTTAATATACTGGAGTGGAATTAGAGAACTTAGGCGGCGAGCAGGACTTGCCGTTATGTGCATCGGATCATTAAATCCTTGCTTAGCCTTAGATAATGAGGGGATGTGATAATGTAATGGGTCGGTGATAAGGTAGTGGTGGAATAGTGGGACGAAATACCTAGGAAATATCAAATTACCGTTACAAACTGTTTTCCAGTTTCGAAAAGACTCTCTTTTTTACAAAGTCAGTGAGAGTTTTCGGCACTCGCGCGAGTGGGGAGGTGGAAGGCGGTAGCAGTAGCATGCTTGGTCATTTTACTCTCTCGCGCGTTTAGTAAACAATTTAAAAGAGACTGTACGTAAATGTCTTGTTTTCATTGATTACAGGATGTGAACTCGTTGGAGCCAACTTTGCAGGCAGCATTACTGCCTAGGGAGACTTTTAACCTTCTTCTCGAAGTAAATAAACAGTTTGAGAAAGGAGCTCTAAAAGGCATGAAGGCAGAAAAGCCTTCCAGGAAGAAAAAAGACCCTCAGCTGACCCAAAACCAGGCAAGTCTTTTCAACGCCACTATTGACAGTCACGCGGCATGAATAGTTGTAGTCGAAGTATATCAAACAGTTATCTACCCAATAAAAATTTAAATAAATTATGGAAGATAGGCTCGCACACAACTTGGTGAATGCATAGTTATCTAAAGCAACAAATAAAGAGGTTTATATGGAAAGAGATTGTTGTGTTGGATCGGCGACGAAGTGAAGCAATAATTTGGCTTTATTCAACGCAGTCAAGAAAAGAGTCTTTACCACTGTAAGGTTCACAACGTCTACTTTACTCTTTTATAAGGTGGTAAATACACTTTCTTCAGCACGTTTGACTATTGACTTAAATGTTCGCCGGCCTATCCATGATAAGGATAAAGACAATTTTTTATACTCAAAAGTAATCACTTGCTTTGCTTGCTGTCTACTGCTAAACGTGCTAGCTTATTACACCTAGAAGCAAGACTTAAAGATGACCTTTACGTTCTTTTCAAGAGGCTATTTTCGTTTTCTTTTATTCGAAGGTCGGGATGCCTCTACAAGGTCTCGAAAAAGAGACAAAGGACGACCTTTTGTCAAAGGTCATCAACAAGCAGTATTCACTTAAGGAGCTGAAAGAGGCGGCAGAAACAATAAAGAAGAAGAAAGTAGCCGTGCAGGCCTTTCTAAAATTCACGGGAGAAGAGGACTGGGAATCGCTGAAAAAAAGATTTCCCCACCACGCCACGGAGGAGAAGATGGCACAATTCAAGGAGGTGTCACTGCGCAAAGGGAAAACATCACCAGTAAGTCGTTACGCGTAATTTGTAGTACATAGGCTTAAACTTTTTGTACAGAAATTTGCGTTTTATTAACGGTATTAACCATATACAAACGTAATCCAGAACTGAGCCAATTATTTTTAGCTTACAACTTAAGGTTTCCTAGAGATAGGTAGAAACAGAATGTTTTGATTTAGCGATCAGTCGTTCCAATGATCAGTAATAAACGTTGCTATGCAAATGGGCACGACTTAAGAATTCTGAGGCTTTGAAGGTAATATAGTATAAACTACGGGCTTCATTTTTCTTCGCATTCACTGAACATTCATATTGACGGTTACTGTGACAGTTCCTGTTTCTTCTTTCACATAAGTCTGTTTTGCCCAGTCCGCCTCGTTTCTTATTGTTGTCCTCCGAAAGCCGCCCCCACTCATGGCAATATTAAATTAGCATACGAGTTTCAACATTTCAAAAACCGTGTCTTAACAGGTCCTTGAGTCATTTTTCCGACGTGCAAAAGCATGGGAGAAGGAGGAAACTATGAAAGGTTTCAACGTAACAGAAGAAAAGAACGGCGTATTCTTCTTCCACGACAAAACAGAAGAAAGCCACGAAGGGTCCATTCTTATGGAATGGGAAGAAACTGAATTGCCCCTTCAGCAACTAAAGGCAATTGCGCCAAATTTCGAAGGGTTTCACCTAGTCCTGGTGAAGCTAGAAGAGGTAATTGGTAAATAAACTCTTGACTATTTTTAATTTTATTCCGGAAGAACCGAGATTGGACAACGCAATAAGAGAGATAACCTTCTGTTTATTTCAAGAATGACTGGATACCTTTTTAACTTTCAAACTTAACTTAGTTCTAAAGTTGAAACAAAATTTTTTCTACTAAAGGAACTTCATAAAATTATTATGAAACAACTGTTGATTCTTTGACAGACAACTGACAAATCCCGTCGCGACATTTAATGTCATAACTACACTAATTTCTCACAAAAGAAGGAAAAAAACTAAGGAGTTAACATTATTTTTGTCAACAGGATGCAGAGGAAGCCGAATTAAAAAGGCTCCTTCTTTCAGTGCATGCCGGCAATGTTGATACCTTGCAAAGGTACAACATTATTGTCATTAACCCCGCCAGTGTCCAGGGCTTGGAGCACAGATTCCCGTGTACCCAGAGGGCTTTCTGGTTCGATTCAAGAAAAAAGAAGGTCAAAGGTATGTGCCGTCAAAGCGATCTGTGGAGATTTTGTCATGAGGCCTTTCAAAAAGGTGGGTGGAGGGGGGTGGGTGGGCGTCAAAGCCTACTTCAAACAGTTAATCGTTCAAGAGCTGTGCAGCAAAGAATTTTCAAAACAACTAAAAGTATTATATTTATATTGAATTTTTAGTATGATATGTACAATATTCTCTTCTGTGTGAGACTGATTGCATAACATTTTTTTTAGGACACTTGCTGCAAAACAGTTTGACAGAAATGATAATCTGTCACTGGACAGCCAACAATGTCGTCGGCCCTGACAGCTGTAATCTTGCCGATGACTCGTCAAACGTGTTCGCCTGCGCAGGGATCGTCGACGGAGAGGACAACATTCTGCCTACGGAGCTGATATCCATGCTCATAAAACGATTTAGTTTCGAAGGCCAATGGATTCTAGACTTGACACGGTCAAAGGGTAAGCTCAAATATGAATGTATAAATTGCCAAATAATAGATACTGTATTTACCCGTGTATAATGCGCACTTTTTCCCAAGATTTTTTTTAATGAAATTTGCGCTGCGCCACGGAACCTATTGTTTGTTGATCGCTTCCCTCACATGTTTTAAAAACAAAGGATACAAGACTTCAAAAGGCTGTTTTGCCGTTGTTTAATGAACAAGCAAATAACCTATTACAGTTGCTTTTAAATTACCGCCGATAAACTGGCTGGAAAAAACGCGATAAACCGGCCGGATATTCTGTGAGCAGACGCCAAAGATTTGCATATAGACGAAACAAATATTTCCATATGGTAACGAAACGCACATTTTGTGAGCTAAAGTTTGTTCAAAATTATTTTGCTCAAAGTACAGGAGCCCAGAACGAAGACAAAATAACCGGGGCATATTTTACAGAGGCTGTCGAAGATTCAAAATCTTTTGACAACTGAAAATCGTCGGAGGCGCATTTCACAGGAGATGATTATCTTTATTTCTCACCGCGTTACGCTTGATTGAACATACCACACCACGATCATTTGTTTACCTTTATTTAGTATTCGGATACGTGAAAACATAAAGTGTCAGCGAATGAAAGCGAAAATTTTTACACAGCAACCACGAAGAGTCTTTGAGCACATGATAATTCCTATAACGGGTGTTTAACTCATTCACTCGTGCCGTGTCAATGCTCCGGAATACAGTATTCTTATCAGATGAAACAATTTTCGGTTGCCTTTCGTAGTTAACATATTTAGTGATTTCGGTACACGAAACACAAGCTGAACCAAAGTCAGAAGAACCTAATAGTGACTTAAAGCTTTTTGAATATCAGAGAAATAAACTTTTTAACTGGAATAGATGAGAGTTTTTTGAAACCAATGACTTAACCTGAATAGATAACTCCAGATGTTCTATCTGGTGAGAATTTTTGTGCGCATTATATACGGGTGGGAATTATACACAGGTAAATTCAGTAAGAAAGATACCTACGGTAGATAGGCATACTGACATATCAGTATAGCAACGAACGATACCGGGATGAGTGAAACGGACTAAATTTAAGTCCACAGCTTTCAGCCTCATTTGATTAAAACAAAACCCGGCGGTTTCTTTATCTTTCTCCAGGTGCTGGAATTATTGCTGGCCTCTCAGCAAACAGAAACACTGTTTGTTTACAAAGGCGAGATAACATGAGAGTGACGGCCAGTCACAT